>WOXC01012500.1:213751-669335 GCA_011680675.1 Gymnobelideus leadbeateri | reverse complement strand
GAAACTTGAACACTTTCCCTTTGTTGCTTTGGTACTGGCCTTGATTAGAAACCATTTGCCCATTTTCTAGCCTTAGACAAGGAGAGTGTCCTGAAAGCCAATAGAAGAAGAGAGGGTCTCTGGGAAAAAATGATGATCAATAGTGTCAGAGACTTCAGAGGTAAACTTTTTGACTAATAAGACTAAGAAAAAGAAACTGGTTTACCAATGGAGAGATATGAGCACCCCCAAGCTAAATAAGGGTTTTCTTTTTTTGGTCACAAATGTAGAAGACCTGAGAATGTTTCGATACAGCAGGGAAGGAGCTGACAAAGGAAAGATCAAAGATAAAAGAGTTCCCCCAAGTCCCCACCATCTCAACTCATATCCACCCATTGCTCTGCTGTCACAATTTCCTCCTCCACTTCTCTTTCACCCTCTTCCCCTTGCTAGAGTAAGCCCCTCTACATGCACATCCTGGTTTCTCCTACATCATTCCCATCATTTCAGTAAATTTCCAATCTTCCCCTATCTACTGGCTGCTTTCCTACTGCCTCCAAATATGACCACGGCTCCCCCATCCTTAACATATCCTCAAATGATGCATCTATCCTCATGCTTTTCTCCATTTCATAGCTAACCTCCTTGAGAAAACCATTTCCAAATGATGCCTCTGCTTTCCTTCATTTGACACCCTTCTTAACTCTCTGCAGTATCACTGAATTGTTCTATCCAAAGTTACCAATGGCATGCCTTACATGTTATCCCCCCTAATCTGTAACTCTTGGATTCCATCACTTCCATGAGGACTCAGGACAAACCCTGCCTTATGAGGCCTTCTGGGTACCAGAGCTTCTAGTGATTTCCCCTCTCAGACTATATGTCATATACACTGTTTACACAAAATATGATTGTGTGTATGTATATGTGTGCATATATATGCATATATATATATAGTGCAGATAAATGCATGTTTATGTGTGTATTCATGTGCCTAGACAGAGGTGTTTGTGCACACATGTGTGTTGGTATGTGCTTGTGTATATATGTATGTATGTATGTATGTCTTTCTGTGTAGATGTTTGTGTGTTTATGTGTATGGATATATGTCTGTGTATTCAGACATACCCATAAAGGCCTCACAAAGACACTGGGGGGAACAGGGGAGTGAGTGAGTGATTGTGTGTGTGTGTGTGTGTGTGTGTGTGTGCATGTGAAGAGACAGAGAAATGGATATAAAGATATATATGGATAGATAGATACATAGATATAGATATAAATATATATATAGGTATAGGTATATAGATATAGATACATATACAGATACAGATATAGATTTAGGTAGAGATATAGTTATAGGACAATAGGAGATCAAGTTCATGAACCAGGATGTTCATAAGGTCAAATCCAGCCTCAGACACGTAGTAGCTGTGTGACCCTGGGCAAGTCACTTCACCCTATTTGCCTCAGTTTCCTCATCTCTAAAATAATCTAAAGAAGGAAATGGCAGACCACTCTGGTATCCTTGCCAACAAAAACCCAAATGGGTTCCCAACTGAAATGGCTGAACCACACAACACCACCACCATGGTCATTTAAGGAAAATCACTTTGCCTCAGCAGAGAACAGATTGGCAAGGGGAAAAACCCTGAGGCTGAGAGAGACCTATTAGGAGGACATTGACATAGTCTAAACAGGAAGTCTGCAGTGTGAAGGCAAAGGCTAGGGAGAACTAGGCTGTAATCCAGGTACCAAATTCCTTGAGAAGGGAGGGGGTATTGGCTCATTTCATGGAGTATTAATGGAAGTATTATGAAATAAGGCTGGAAATATAAGCAGGAGCCAAGCATTTAAGGGATTTAAAGGTCAGACTGATTTTTTTAAATTCTAGAACATAAATTAGGGAACCATTAAAGATTTTTTAGAGCAGGAGTGAAATGGTCAGATCTATGCCTTCAATCTAGCCACTGGCTCCTGGATCAGGCGCCCTGACTTCAAATTCTAGGTTTTCCAATCACTTACCTGTGTGACCTTGGGTGAGTTACCTGTCTGGCTCTCTGGGTCACTAAAGGGAGAGGTTAGACAGGAAGAATTTCATGGCCACTTCAAACTCTAAATCTATGGTCTGTGACTCTAGATTCCTCTCTCTGATAGCCAAGTGATACTGGTTTCTATCAGCTCATCCAAGTGACTTTGGCTCTGAACTTGTCAGTCTTTGTTTCTAGGTTTGGAGACTCCGAGATCTTCTTCCTTGGAACAGTCTCACTGAATGGGTTCATTTAGTTTCATAAACTGGGAGATATTGCACCAAGAGAGTTAACATATGCTGAGACTGGTCAGCAGCTAAAGTGCTTGACTTATCATCAGCCAAGGATGGCAGAAAGTCACCAGAAGCAGGGGGCTATGTCAGCAAATTCCAGAATTTTGCAGATGGAAGGGTTCTCAGTAGCCATTGAGGCTGACTTCCACTTACCCTGTGATAAAGGGACATTGGAATCCCAGCTGTTTCTCACATAAGATATTGAGTGACATCTATGAAATGGGGGAATTGGTCTTGATATCCCCAGGGTTTTTTCCAGCTCCAAAACCTGGGATAGTCCCATCCTGCCCTTTACCTACTTAATCAAGAATAATATTAAATACTTAAACTTAAATTTACTCTCCATTTGCTTCTGGGGGGAAGGATATAAAAAGAAAATCACATAACTCCTTACATTCTATGTCTTAGACATTCTCTCTTCCGTGACTGTTTTAGGGAGAATACAGGACCGTGTTAATTAAACCACACCCCTCTGCACAAAGCTGGGAATCTAACATTCATGTGCTACTTTATAGATATTATCTCATTTGATAACAACTAACATTGAAGAAATACTCTGCTAACTTAATATCTACTTACATTTGAGCTTCACAACAACTGCATGAGGTGGGTACTACATATCATTAACCCCATTTCACAGACAAGCAAACGGAGACTCCGAGAGGTTAAATGACTTGAAGCTAGTATGTGTCCTAACTCCAGTCACGTTCACCAGCTTTCCTCCATGCCTGGAATCCTCTCCCTCCTTATCTCAACTTCTTGGCTTCCTTCAAATCTCAGCTAAAAATCCCAGTTTCTACAGGAAATGCTTTCCTATCCCTCTTAATTCAAGTTCCTTCCCATCAAAAGATGACTTTTCTATTTCAGATTCAGCTTGTATATAACTTGTTTTACACAGCTGTTTTGCATGTTCTCTCCCCCCATTAGACTAGGAGATCTTTAAGGATGCACTGTTTTTTGCCTTTCTTTGTATCGCTAGACCTTAGCACAGTGCCTGATACTTCATAGGTGCTTAACAAATATTTGATTTACTGACTAATCCATACTTAAGAATCCTCTAAACCAGGGATTCTTAAAATTTTTCCACTCTCAACCCCTTCAATGTTTCTTAAGCCATATAGGGTAGTGGCCCACAGTTTAAGAAGCCCTGCATATACTTGTTCTCTAACTGAAGACTGCCACCAAGGAAAAACCTTCTACCTCCTAACCCATTCCACTGGTAAACAGCTCTCATTGTTAGGAAGTTTTCTGTTTGTTTTGTTTTACCCATATTAACTTGAAATTGATTTCTTGTTACTTCCACTAGTCCCTGGTCAGGACTAAGCAAAATAAATCTCTGCTGAGGAATACATGATGGGGTGGTGGTGAAATAGAATAGAAGAAGGGACAAGGAGGAAGGTAAATTTCTGAGTTGATATTTCAAGGAGGAGATGCCTAGAGTGGCCAACCAGTTTCAGTACTTAACAGGCATATGACACAGGGGCAAGGGGCAGCATGGTTAGAAGCAATTAAAAAGAACAAAGTTCATACAATCTCAGGAGCCTTCTAAAAGCCTGAGAGATCCCTCCTCTCTGTTCCACAAATGGGGCATCTTTCAGGCAGCCCTTGGCCCTCAGACGGCATTGGACTTTGGGCCATGGAAGACAGAATGTCTGGATTAAGTAATTGGAGCTGAAATTGATGGAAAATACAAAATAAAATATAAAATAAAATAAACAAAACAGGGATATCCAATTATGGAGTCAGCATTGGAGGTCAGGAATAGGCCCCACGTTAAAGGCAAAGCCTGATTTTATAGCAGAGATCTGAATGTCAGGAAATGTGACTGGAGTTTCTATGTAATAACAAACTGAGTTGTGGCAGGGTTCTGTTGAATGGAGGAGAAAATGCAGGAAAGAAATTACATTCTATTGCTGGATAGAAGTTTTGAGTTGAATAAATCTGTTTCTTGAAAAACCAAACCAACAACAACAATAACAACAAACCCAAAAAACATGCTCAACTAAATAGAAAAATCAATATCCCAACCTTGTAATCACCGACCCACATTTTGCTTATCAGTTCTGAATTTTCTGTTACTCTGTAAGGCCATTTACAAGGTGTTATATTGTTTTCAGAAGAGATATGTTGCAGTTGGTGGTCAGGAGACATGAAGACTGAAAACCTCAAATAATTGGGAAACTCGGGACCTCGTTAAAATGGCATGGTGCTGATTTTTTTTTCCGCTTCCGAGTATGAAATTTCTGTCACTTCTATGCTAATGTTGACTGGGAAAATTTGGAGGAATTTAAATAATTGTCTGTTCAAAGAAGTAAGACAATTAATGAAAGAGGAATTTCCCCTGAGCAGGAACAAAGGTTGAAAAAATGAGAGGATAAGAAATGCTACACTGGACCAAACCAACGAGGGAACCAGCTGTCAAAGCCAGGACTTTGATGGTGCCAGGAAGGGAAGAAAGGAAAAATAAATAGAAGGTGAAGGGAGTTTAGGAGTGTCCTAAAGTCAGTGGTGGAGACTAGGTCTGCTTGGATCTCTGACCAAGTAAATAGTTAGGTAAGTACTATGAGGTTGCTAGCTAGGTGACAGAGTAGAAAGCTGTAACTGACATCAGGAAGCCCAAAGTTTAAAACCTGCCTTAGATACCTACTAGCTGTGTGAACCTGGGTAAATAACTGAACCTCAGTTACCTCATGTGTAAAAGGGAGATGTTAATAGATTAAGATTAATCTTAATATTAAGATATTAAGACCTTACAGGGTCATTGTGCTCTGGGAACTTCAAAGTGATAGAGAATGCAACTCAGTAGCAACTGGTGTGAAGGTCAAAGTTAGACAAGAGGTCAGGGGCAAAGGGCATGGTAATAGCAAGGGGAACAGTGAGGGGGAAGATGACAACACAAGACAAGAATCAAGACAGACTGATGGGAAACAAACTGGACAAATGGTCAGAAAGCAGGTGATCTATAAAACCTGAAGGGAAGGAAAACAGAGGAAGGAGATCCAAATCACAAAGAAATGATGATACTAAGGCAACTTTCCATTCATCCTTGCCAGGAAGTTTCTGTATGCTCTGTGGAAAAGAAGGAACCAATCCCTGGACTCATCAGCCAGTAATTCAAGCAGCTCACTAGGGCTGACAGACCTTGACGGCAACCAAGTGTTGTGTTTCTGCCAGGGCCATGGAGGACTACTGGCTGTTCTCTACTCCCTACCCCCTGAGGAAGCCTGTCTTGTTGCTGAGTGGCTCCAATGGCCAGGCTTCCTCCTCTTGCTCTAAAATCTGCGTTCCAGTAATTAAGGAATCTTGGAATTGGAAGGCTGAGTCACCAATCCTCTTTATAACAATTGTTATGGGCGATAATAGAATCTTTGAGGCACTTAGGTGGCCCAATGGATAGAGTGCTGGGTCCGGAGTAAGAAAGACCCTAGTTCAGGGGCAGCTAGGTGGCACAGTGAATAGAGCACTGGCCCTGGTGTCAGGAAGACCTGAGTTCAAATATGACCTCAGACATTTAACACTTTCTGGCTGTGTGACTTTGGGCAAGTCACTTAACCCCAATTGCTTGGCCTTCCCACCTCCAAAAAAAAGGAAAAAATAAAAGAAAAGCCCTAGTTCAAATCCAGCCTCAGACAGTTACTAGTTGCACGATATTGGGCAAGTCACTTAGAAAAATACTCTCTCTTTGCCTCAGTTTCCCCATCTGTAAAATGAGGACCGTAATAGTACCCACCTCACGAGGTAGATAAAGACCAACGGTCATAATATTTGTAAGGCCTTAGCACAGTGCCTAACATATTTCCTCCCTCCTTTCCTCAAATTAAACACTTCCACTGACAGGAAACTGAAAATCTCTCCAGGTAGCTCATCTTAGTACTGGGTAAAGCAGCTGGTAACAAAGGATAGTGCTAGGCCTGAGTTCAAATCTGGCCCAAGACACTCACTAGCTGTGTGACACTTGGCAAGTCACACTCATGCCTCAGTATCCCCAGTTGTAAAATGGAGAACATAATAGCACCTACTTGCCAGAATTGTTGTGAGGATTAAATGATATCTGTATGACAGGCTGAGCACAAGGTCTGACACATACTAGGTGCCCCACGAATGCTTATTCCCTTCCCCCTTCTTCTAGGGAGCTCCAATATGCTGCATTCTATGGAAATAAAAGATGCCTCCCAGGAATTTCTAGTCGCTGGTTCTTATCCTTCCCTCTGAAGCCAAATATAAGTCTCCTCCCTTCTACGTATGATAATCTTTCTGGTATTTGAAGAATATTGTGTTGCCGTGCAACTGACAGAGAGGTAAAGGTCTCAGAGTACAGATTCCAATGTATTTTTTGGACATGGACAATGGGGAAATTTGTTTTGTTTTGATTGCTCATGTTTCTAAGAGAGGTTTTGTTTTTTCTTGCTTTCTTGGACCCCGGTGAGGGAGAAGGAGGAAAATCTTCAAGGACGGTAGATTTTCATGAAAATAAAATTTGATTTAGTAAACCACATCTAATACTCTTCTCTCTCCAATGATGCCTCACAAGGCAGGGCCTTCAGTCCCTTCTCGAGCCTGTTGCTCTCCTCTGAAAGTATTTTGGGTGCCTGACATCCATCCCCAAAAGTGGCCTCCAGAATTGAGTCTGCAATGGAACGTTTACTGGCCTTGGTTCAAAAACTTTGCTTTTCTTAAAGCAGGCTTGAGATCCCATTAGATTTTTTGGCCACCATTTCACCCCAATGATTCATATGGAGCTGGCAACTTACTTACAACCTCCTTCCCCCAATTTTTCTCACTTGGACTTTTGTCTAACCAAATATCCCTTGCTCTGCACACACATAATTGATTTTTTGGCCCTTGAGTCTAGGATTTCCATGGAATTGCATTGTTCTTTATCCTTCCATATACTCCATGAATTCAGAATCATATAGACCTAGGGTTGGATAAAATCTTGGAGGCTATCAAGTATAAGATGCATAATAATAAAAGCACTTATGTAACACTTTATATATGTTTTCTCATCTGATCCTCATGACACCTTAACAAGGTATGACTATCCCTATTTTACAAACAAGGAAACTGAGGAACAGAGGTCAAGTGACTTGCTCAGGGTTATATACTTAGTAGGTGACTGAGGCAGGACTGGAATTCAAGTCTTCTTGAGTTCAATATTCTATACACTGTGCCACCTATCTGCCTCTTCTGGACTAGGAGCCCCTCTACAATATGGTTCCACTTAAAGACATCTAGTAAAGCAGTCTCTGGAGAAAAACATTATAACACCTGTAACGATGACCCATTCTACTTTGCTCTGACTATTGGGGTGTTTTTTTTCTTTGTATTGTGCTGAAATTGTATTCATCCCAGCTTCTACTCATGACTCCTTGATCTGCCCCATGGCATTAAGCAGAATTAGTATAATTTGTCGTTCCATGGGCAAACCTTCAAACGCTTTCCTCACTGCCTTCATCTTTGGTTTGCTCCACATCCTGGAGTGCCCTGCAGCTGGAATGTCCTGTAGCTCATCACTGTCCTTCCTAAAATTTAGCACCTTTGGACTGTATGGGCTGCTGCAGATGTGGTCAGATGAGGAAAGGACAAAAGGTCCCTCCCATGCCTCACTCTAGAAGATGGCAGACAAGCTCCACCTCTTCCAGAAAACTCAGAAACAGGAAAGGCCCTCTCCAAAGAAGCCAGTCAGAAAAGGAAAACTGATCAAATATTTAGACTTCTATTGGTCATATAAATACCACTTGGGGAAGGAATTAAAAACATACCCGGTGACAGGTAATTTGACAGCACGTCTGAACAATCACCAAGCACCAATTTACACTCCGAGATGAATCAGGAAAATGGATTTCCAGATGTGAGGTGGAGGGGAAGGGGAGTGGGATCAGACCACAACAAAAGAGTCTTGTTTTGAAAGTGATAATCACAGAACATATTCAGCTCATTGTATTGAGCACACAGGCAATGATTTCACACAAACTATGGAAATCATGAAGTACTTAGCACTCAGTGCCATTACACAGAACCATGGTTTGCCAAGAACAATGTAAATCAATAAGTGGAGAGCCCAGTCTCTAAGTCCCTGAAACAATAGGGATGGGACCTGTTGAGGATGGGGGGAGGGGGGATCCTGGCATATTCAATGAGCCTTTTTTAGGAGCCAAATTTCCCCATTCCTACAAACCATGTCTCTTCCCATTCCTGTTTTTTTTTTAGTTCTGCCTACTATATGCTAATCAACCAAAATATAGTCTTTATTTTAAAATTCTTTCCATCACCTTAATTTCAAAATATATATTCCATCTCTCAGTTACCCAGAGAGCCATCAGCTCTGACCAAGAGTATAAAATCGATAAAGGGTAGTTCAGCAAAACTAACCAATATGTCAATCAGAATGCAAGCTCCCTGAGGACAGGGATTCTCCTAACTCCGTATCTTTGTATTCTCAATATGCCTAACACAGTCTGGCACAGAGTCTGCACTTAACAAATGCTTTCTAACTGATTAACCAAGTCTGACCATTAGAATTGTGTCTGCCCCGCCTCCCTCCCCCCCCCCCCCACACACACATACATTTCCCCATCTCTATAAAGGAGGGAGGTGGTGAGTTGTTCATCTCTGCTCTGGGACCAAGTTTAACACATATTTATAGTGAATCTCCTGTGATTGGGTCCTGTGCTAGGGGACATAATGATGAAATTGAAGCTGTCCTCCTCCTCAGGAGGTTTACATTCTATCAGAGAAATCAATCAGTGACAATCTACCACTGCCATCTGCAACGCCTACCTCCAATAAAAAAATGGTCTTTCCAAGGAGATTTTTCCACAATGTAGGCAAAATCTTTTGTCATCTCTCAAACACATTTTCCACATGGCTTTCTTTAGAACACAGCAATCTGGATTTAGAACAGCAATCATAGATTTAGAACGGGAAGGGTCCTTATAAGGACTCATGATGCTGCCTTCCAGCCAAGGCCCTCCATTTTGCAAATATCTTGCTAACTACTGTATTGTCCCACAAATGGCCCTCATACCAAAAGCATACTGCAAGCCTCCTTCACTGCACAGGCCAGCACCAATCTTGGGTTATCTTGGCAAACAAACTGCCCACCCACCATTTCCCCCCTCCTCACACCTGGGCTTCAAAGCAAAAGCTCACTTCGTACTGTGTAAAGATGAAACATTAGCCCTGAGACCCACCAACATTACCATCATTATAAAGCAATGTTTCTCTGTGAGCCAGAAGGAGAGAAATGAGTCAGAACAGGGTATGGTGGGTCAGCAGGGGCCCACCATCACAGCAGCACACAGGGCTAACAACAGAAGTCTGGCTTGCTGTGCATACAAATTACATACCTTCCTTCCTACAGAACAATGCTGCCACTGAGTCACCATCACCGGAGCATGTGGTGGGAGTTGTTTGCCCAGTAGCAGAATAAGTTCCTTTCATCTACCTTGTGTCTCCTACTTGCTCCCCATGGCCAGCCATAGCATGCTTTTTTTAAGGTGCCCACCAGGATCAAGAATGCCGTATGTGGTCAGGAAAACAGAGTGAAGTTAACTAGTCCACTCGGGGATTAGCCTAGCACCATATTCTAGCATATGCCAAGCACCACAGACAGTTCTAATGGTACATGGATAAATTTAATATGCATTTTAAAGAAACTGTATTAAGAGATGCTCAGTGTTCCATCCAGACTACTTTTTGTTCTCTAGATAATGGAATATTTGTGCTTATTGAAGATTGTTAAGCTGATTTTTTTAAAGGACAAGAGGCAGAGTAGGATAAAGGGGGCTAAAGCAAAGGAAATAAAGAAGGATGTGGCCCCCACAAAGTCTTCAAAAGAACAAGCTGCCCCTCACCAGAATCCAAAGCTGAGCTGGGAGAACTAAGCCAGACTGTTTTCTCTCTAAACCTCCCAGCACTAAATGACTGGCGGAAAGAACCAGGGGGCAATTCCTTGGCTCACTTAACCCCTACTAGGGACTGCAAGAAGAGAGAGCATCCCAGGGAGAAATTCATAATCAATAAAGGGCTGTAGACTACAGGACCAGGAGTCCTAGGTATAGGGAAAAGGAGAGAGGAGAGAGAGGAGTAGAGGACATGAGAGGGCAGAGAACAGGGGAGGAAAATGGAAGGGGAGGGGAGGGGAGGCAGAGAGGAGGAGGAGAGGGAAGGGCAGATGAGGGGTGGGCAATGGAGGGGAGGAGGGGGGGTAGGCAGGCCAGGGAGGCTCTGTGGCCTGAGGCACATCAGGACCCAAGTACATCCTGAAGCATATTGCATTGGTTCCAGCTACTGGGTCAAGGAAGGCAGAAGGGGGTGGGGACCACTGGGCTAGCCTCCTCTGACTGTAAAGCAGCAAAATGGGGCATATTACACTGGAGTATTGAGTGGTAAAGCATTTAGACAACTGGGCTTGGAATGCAGGTGACATGGGGTTCAAATCCTACTTCAGACACTTCCTAGCTCTATGAACCTGGTCTAATCTTTCAAATTCCCTGACCCTCATTTTTTGTATCTATAAAATGATAATATAAGAGCACCTACCTTCTTGGGTCACTGTGATGCTTACATGAGATAATATATGTGAAAGGCTTTTCAAATGTGAAACTGCTATGAAAATGAGCTATCATTATCATTCTTCAACATAAAGACATAGGTTAGCAGGTGGGAGATTAGTAGTGGACAGGGAGCTGACCTGGGAGCCAGGAAGGCCTGAGTTCAAGGCTTCTCTCTGCCAGACACTGGCTGTAAAACCCTGGACAAGTGCCTTCGCCTGTGGGTGCTCAAGATAAACCCTCTAAGGTACCAGCTATTAGCTGATTTTGTGGCTTAGAACCCCGTGATGGGCTGGCAAGTCCTATGGAGGAACCCTTAGGTTTTACATGCTTGAAACCAAAAGCATACAATAACAAAGAAAACCAATTATACTGAAATAGTTATTAAAATATTTTTAAAACAGGTTTACAAATGCCACATTAAGTCCAGGGAAGGCATGAAACTGCATTAATAGATACAGGTTTTCTACTCTGGGAATTCTGGGCACATACCAATGACATCACAAGTATAGTTGCAGAAACATCCTTGGTTGGGGAATAAGTCTAAGATTCTACTCCTATCTGTTTGGGAATACCCTTAAACGACTTTGAATGATGGCATGATATGATCAAGGGTAACACAGCCACAGAGTTCTGTCACTATTTGTGCCTTGTGGATGCCTTGCAGACTTGGCAACTATTTCTTACCAAGCCATGCCATGGAATGACAGATTATTTTCCCATTCCACACTTCAATGGCCTCTCCGTCTTTCTTCTTGTTCCCAACTCCAATGAATGAGACTGACAAAACCCAGAGAGAAAAACTTGCCTATAGGTACAGGAGAATAATTAGAATAAACTGGGTGGGGACTTGCCATATATTTCTTCATGAAGGCAAAAATTTGCCTTCTTCCTATTGAAAGCTCCATTATGTGCCTGGGACCAAGGATGCTGTTCTGAGTAGACCACACGTAGGCTCCTGGGCTAGGATCTCACCAAAGCCCTTTGTCCAGTCTGAAGGGACCCTGGACTGGGTCATCCCATGCAGCCTAAGCACATCCCCATGGCCAAAGTGGTACAATGAAGGGGGGCAGCTAGAGTACCAGAGGGACTGGAGGTCATGTAGGTATCAGTCAAAAAAAAAAAAAAACTGGCGGCATGGAAATAGAAACCTGGAATATGAGGAACATGATAGCTTTCTTCCAATAGCTAAAGGACTATTCTATAGAAGAGGGATCAGACATGTATTGTTTGCCTTCAGAGGGCAGAAACCAGAACAACTGAAAATAAGGAGGGAATTGCTAACAAATTGGATTAGCCAAAAGAAGATAGGTTTCCCTTGGAGGATAGTCAACTCCCTGCCACTAAATGCATTTAGGAAAGGCTAGATAGCCAATTGCTGAATGTGCTGTAAAGTGGACTCAAACTCAGGTAAGAATAGAGGAGAAAATATTTTTGATCCCTATGATTTCAATTAGAGAGGGTGGTCCCATGAGGAAATATCCTCCAACAATGCAAATCAATTATCAAGTACTTGCTGAGTATCTGCTATGTGCCAATCATTGTGCTAAGGGATGTACATACAAAGAATGAAAGAAACCCTATTCTCACCATGTTGATGAACAAGGACGATTCTAAGTATACATAGGATAAATACAAGATAAGTTACACTTCAACACAAGGTAGTTTGGGAGAGGGGGCAGTAGAGGGGATCAAGAAAGGGTTCACTTAGAAGGTGGGGCTTTGGCAGCATCTTCAAGGAAACAAGGCTGAGGAGAGGAGTGAGTGCATTCCAGACATGGGGCAAAGGAGATGTAAAGATGGGGAGCGGGGAGAAACAAATCAGTCACTTACTGTGTTCGAGCTGTACAGGGCATCGATACATTAAGTGATAAGCCCAGGCGTTCTCAGCTAATCATTTTCAGAGGCAAGATTTGATCCCAGGCTTCTCTTGACTCCCTAGTATGCTGCTTTCTGATGTCCTTTCCAGATATGAAATTTTATATTTGTACTCCATGACAGAGAAACTCACTATTGCAGGGACTCTCTTTTTCTCCAAACCCCAACAAAATGATGAGAGTCCCATATATATCAACAGCATGGCCTTGCACAGAAGGGCTCCAGCAATAAAGACATGGTTTGGTTAGCTATGCAAGTCCAGCAGCAAGAAAACAGACCTCCAACCCAGAAATGCCTCATGACTACCAGATAGTAGATGGCGATCATGCTTAGGGAATACAATTCTTGCAGATTCCCCTTTCTTTGGTCTTCTTCCTGGGACTCATTAACTAGCCAGAGAAAAGACCCTTCTTATTAGGACACTGGGATTATACTACAGGGCTTGGGTCACTGCAACACACTCCATTTATTCTCTTGGTTTTCAGATCATTGTTGCTGGTCCCCTTGTCACTCAGGATCACAGAGAACAGGCCTCTGTGAGCTCTTCTAAAAGGTCACCCACACTCCTTTTTCCAGGCTAAAGCTCAGACAATGGTCGTATCTAATTGCTGCTAGCCTGATGCCCCTACATTTTCTAGAGGAAAATGTATTCTCTCTCAAGGATTTTCAAACTTAGAACAGGAAAGGACCTTTGAAATCATTGATATCATTGTCAAGTCTCAGCCCCCTATCTCTGCCAATGCTGCCCTCGAAGCCTTAGACATCTCTACCTAACATATGTCTGGAAAGAGGGGGTACTGAAAGACAGGATGGAGATTGGGATACACTGAAGAAAAGCACCCCAATATTAGTGGCAAAGTCACTTAAAGGCTCCTGGTTTCCATGTGGGAAATAGTGCTATCCCCCAACATTAATGATAAGATCCTAGTCTAGAACTGGAAGGGACCTCAGAGGCAAGATAGTTCAACCCCCTCATTTGACAGAGGAGGAAACAGGCACAGGGAGATGAAGGAACTTGCTCAAGGTCATACACAGTATCTGAGCTCTAAAGCTAGAAGGGTCTTCAGACACCTTCTAGTCCAAGTCTCTCATTATACAGAAGAGGAAATGAGGCCCAGGGAAGGGGAAGGTCCAAGGTCCCCCAGATGTAGAGTCAGAAAGGATAGCAAAGGCGCCATGCTAGAGGCCTGCAAAACTCCAAGTGCCAGCCAAATCAGCTTAAAATGTAATTGGGAAATTTTTAACAAAATAAGGAAAATTACAACAGAAATAATGTGGATTTGTGGTTTCTAAGTCAGTATGCAGTAAACATGGATCAGCTTCTATTTGAGTTTGACACCACTGAAAGTCTTTCTCTCACATTTCAACAGAGGAAGACAGTGAAGCTAAGTATGAACAGGGACAAGATTTGAACTCAAGTATCCTGACCATGTGGTAATCTTTCCAACCCTCTAGTTACATTCACACTCAGATGACAGACGTGTGGGACTTGGGAGGGACCTGTGAGGTCACAGAAAGTCCATCCCACCCTGAGGGAGAAATCCTCTCTCCCACATATTTGGTGGGATCACCAAGCCTCTCCTTACATAACAGCCGAACTGGAGAACTCACAGTTACCTCTCATCACAGTGAATCACAACCTGTCTCCCTGTAACTTTCACCAATAATCCCAGTTCTATCCTCTGGAGCTGTACAAAATAAGTCTGATGTCAAATTAGAGTTATGCTTCCTATTTCTTTCTTCTTTCTATAAAGTCCTCACTCAGACTGACTGTAGAAACTACTTTTCTCCTAGTGTCGGGCAATTATAATGAGGACAAATACACACATTAAATTCATCAATCTATATCTCTATTTCCCCACCCACTCTCTATGTAGCCTATTTTTCTCCCATCCCTAACCCCAAAATCCAAAGCCCAGTTCATCGTTAACTCCAGAACTGTTCTAGGTTGTTCTCTAACAAGCAGCTTTGCCCAGTGCTGGGGAGGAATGGGGGCTGCATGCTTGCAGGGGCAAAGGCTCCACAGAGGCATTTTCATTTTCCTCACTGCCCATCTCCCAACAAAGCCCAGCCATCTTCTGAATAAAGAAGAGCAAAACAGGAAGTAACAAAACAGACAAACAAGGCCAGATTTGAACCATGATGCTCTTCCCTCCCGCCCCTTTCATATATTGCATAGTTCTGGACTTAAGCCATCCGGGGGCAAGTTCACTAATACCCTGTCACCAATTTACTGAGATCCATAACTCCATCCTGCCACACCCCCACAGCCCAGGAGCCCATTTCCAGAAACCTCCCAAATGGCCCTTCACAGCTGGGTAATTACATTTTTTAAAGTCAGCAGTTAATCCAGCCAAAAGATTAAATCGCCTGCGGGAAGTGGATTGCTAGCTGGATTTAAGCCCTCCGTTTGCAAAAGACAAACAGTTTTAGCTCTCTGAAGTACTCTGAAGGAAGGGCCCCCTAATACAATCCACAACCAGGAGTTATGTTCGGGGAGCTTGTTTACTACCTCTTTCTATCCAGGTCTCCTTACCTCACTCTGGGATTCTCCCATAGGATCTTGGCTACCTGACTCTAGAACTGGAAGTACCCTCAAAAGCTATCTAGTTCAATTTCTGCATTTTACTGAGGAGGAAACTGAGGCTCAGAGAGGGGTAGTGACTCACCTAAAAGATCCTAAATCTAGATCTGGAAGGGACTGAAGTCCAGAGAGAGGAAGTGATTAGCATAGTAAACAGAGGCAGGATTTGAACTGAGGTTCTTTGATGTTTCCCATCTTTAAGAAGCAGGCCTGAAGCCACTATTAGCAGCAACCATACCCCCAAAGAACTGGCTCATTTTAGAGAGACTGGCCAGAGAGAATCACCTAAGGATGTCACCGCAATACCAAATGCCCTGTCAGACAAAGGGAAGCCATCAGTTCCTTCTCTCCATCCATCTCCATCATCCATCTTACACTCCAGATTGTGACTCGAAACTTTGAAGCTTACAAGCATCTGATGGCCAATTTAGAGAGGGAAATGAAAGAGCTATGAAGACGTAAGCACACAGCTCAGCCACAGACCTCTGGAAAAAGCTTGGTAGCTAGAGACTTAGCAACAACCAATACACGTGCCATCAAAGGTAGGATGAGAGAATGATGCAAAAATGATGCCAGGCATGAGGGAGCCAATCAGAATATCTGAGAGGGGAGAAACTTCTCTCAGGATCCATATGGAACTAACCAAGGTATAATTTCAGGCTGCCAATCAGGCAAGCTTCTCTTGAAACAGATCCACATCACCCAAAGCTTTGATAGTTCATCAACTTCTGCATCATGAGATCCTAATCAACATAGCGCCTTGGACATCCATATTAGGTACTTCAAGACAAACCTGTTGACCAAAGTCAAGGCTACTCAAATGACCTGAATGAAGAGACATTTATTAAATGATTATTATAATGGACACGAGACAAGCTTGCACTTTAGGTGAGGACAAAAATAAGACCTGACTTGTCTCTACTGACAAATTTTATGGCTTGGCTGGCACTCCAACAAGGTGTGGTGAGCGCTACCTGCCCTTTGCGCCTACATCAAAAATATGTCATTTCTGCCCCAGTCTATGAGGAAGCAGGCTATTAAGAGGGCATGGAACATTTAGCTGAATAATGGATATCATTTAATGATACCAACCACAGTCCTCTTAATAACAGCCAGAATTTGCTGAGCATCCCATTCAGCAATATCGCCACCCAGTATAACCAGTGATCAGAGCCTGAATCCCCAAAGACAATGATTTTTATCAAAGCAACCCTCAATTTCACTTCCTGCCAATTATTTCTTCCCATTTCTGAGGCTATTTGCTGGTCCCGGTGGGTGGAGGGAGGGGGCAGTTAGATAATGAAATTAACATAAATCAAAAGCATATTTCCCTGTGGCAAGGCCCCAAGTACTGCTGGGACAGCTTCTAGGCATGCTGCTATTTGGATATTCCTTAGCAGTCTTCCTATAGGGCTGGGGGAGGAGGGGGGGAGATTGAACAAAGGGATGGATAAGTTTTGCCAAAGACCCTAAGATCCTCCCCACCCCATGTCACCATATTCTTTAGGCTCTCCACTTTGACTACAGTTGTGTCTTTGTCTTCTTTCAGACTGCTAAGGGTCATGGAATTTTGGGACCTTTCCATCTACCCTATAGATGAACTTTACCATATGCACTCTTTCTCTCTACTATAGTATGAGGTCCTTAGGATCAGGGACTGTCCTGCTTTTCTGATTGTATTCCCTTGCCCCCCCCCCCCGCCACACACACACACAAATGCTGAGCACAGTGTTTTGTACATAGTAAGTACTTAATTTTTTTTCCATTCCTTCATCCATTCATTTCACCTTTACAAGAGGGTGATCAAGGCCAAGACCAGCCCAGAAAAAAATAGAACTGAATTGGGGCTTGCTATCAGGGCACCCCTTTGACATTCCTCTGAGTCCTTCTCTCTCCCAGTCCCTTTCTCACATATGCCTCATGGCACCACCCTATGATTTAGATTCCCCCCTCAAAGGGAACTGCTGGGTCCAGAAAGCTTACCCCAATCCTCATGATGTGGCTTCAGTAAAAGACTGCAACTGGTGATCGTCTTTAACCTTCAAAGAGCATTTATTGAGTTAATATCCCTCTGGCAGTTTTATTTTTTGAACTTAAGGACTCTTAGATGTGGGATCACTCATGAGCCACCCTCATAAGGCTAGAACTGTCCCCTCAGGCTGAGAGGGCCTAAATGTCTCCTTCTGCTATGTGTTTCTGCAAGAAATCTCTCGATTGCTCTGGCTGCTACCATCTCTTAAGATGGCAAAGTCCACTCTCAGGAGCTTTTCACTCAGGCCATATGAAACTTGGATATTCCTTAGCAGTCTTCCTAGAGGGCTGGGGGAGGAGGGGGTGAGACTGAACAAAGGGAGGGATAAGTTGTGTTCCATGTGACCCTGTGCAAAGGCAGACATTTCAAGTAGCTAGGGGCAGGATGTCATAATTTCTTACGTTACCCCTTCCCCCCGCAAAGTAGGTCAGCTGTGCTAGGCACTTAGCTGCCTTCTAAAGAGGTAAAAGTAAAAAACAAGTCCAAAAAAGCTGAGATAGTCCTTCAAATCACATTTATAGACACAAAGAAGGGTAGGTCATATTGACTCCCAGTCAGCCAATCCTCTTGGAAACAGCCCTAGTCACTGGGAATCAATCAGAAACATTTTCTCTCTCTCTCTCTCTCTCTCTCTCTCTCTCAACTCTATAGAGAGTGGGAAACCTCAAAACAGCAACCCTGAATGTTTGGTGTAAGAGTCTATCATTAAGCACATGCTATGTGCCAAACACTGTACTAAACACAGACAAAAAACCCAAAAATCAGAACAGTGCCCACCCTCAAAGAGCTTATGTTAGGAGTTATTTTTGTGGTTATTGTTCAGTCATATTCAGCTCTTCGTGATCCAGTGGACCCTACAGTCCATGGGGTTTTCTTGGCAAAGCTACTGGAGTGGTTTGCCATTGCCTTCTTCAGCAGATTAAGGGAAACAGAGGTTAAATGACTTTCCCAGGGTCACACAGCTAGGGAACTCAGATCTTCCTGACTCCAGGTCTAGTGTTCTATTCACTGAGCTATCTAGCAGCCCCTCCTGCCGGGATGCTACATAAACACAAATAAATATTTGCTTTTTCTTGGTCTGTTGTTTACTTGAGGGCGAGGTGAGAGTTCCATATTGTGATCTCATTAGTTCAGGGAAAGCTCAGAATGGAAACTCCCTCTACCAATTGAGATCACAATTCTCTGTCAGAGTTTTAGAAATTTCCCTGTGACACTTGAGAGATTCACTGACTTGCTAAAAATCTATGTCAGAGGCAAAATTTAACCCTGGGTCTAACTGACTCCAAGATCTGCCCTTTATTCTCAGTCACACATTGCCCTTCAAATGCAGATTAATCTCAAGAGAAAGTGCTGAGAACGGAGTAGAGTTGGAGGTGTGTGGGGAGAGGATAATAGAAAGAGGAATCAGGAAAGGCACAGAGGTCAGAAATAGTCTGGCATGGCTGAGAGGATCACTTGGTGGGCAACAGCTAGCAGGTCACTTTGCTGGGGGGAAAGGCAGGCAGACCCGATATGAGGAAGATGCATGGGGGTGGGGTGCGGTGGGAGAGGGACTTAACATTTAACAAAGAGAAACTCAGCTCCTCATGTATTCTCTTCCTGTCTGCATCTGGAAGGGAAAGTGAGCATTGGCTCTTCTCACTGGGGGAATCTCCAATACTTTCAGTGCCTCCATCTGTCTTATTCCTTCATGGAAATATTACTCATACGTAGATACATATTTATAAGAAAGTAAAATTTCGATATCAAGGGCAACATAAATCCACTCACATATCCAAATGCAGCCACTCTTTCGTGCTGTTCTTGAAGTAAAAGTATATCTAGTTCTATTTCAATCTTCTGCAAGAGTCTCCATCTCCAAAATACTCACTGACAAATATTTAGCCTGAAGCAAGCCCCTGACCCAGCCGTTTACCTGGCCTATTGCTATGATCTGAGGAGCTGTCCAATATACCCCTTTTAAAAGGAGTCCATTGGGAAAAAACAGACGAAAGAAACAATTCCCAGGATTCCAAAATTTTTATGCAAAGGGAATGAACTTGCCTTTCAGATTCCCAAGGTGATTTCTCCCTCCTCCTAACTTCCATAAGGTTGAGGTACCACTCAATCAAATGCTTGACTGTATACAGTCTTGTATTCTTTTCTGATGGTTTTAGGGGAATGAGTCTAAAATTCCCAGCAAAACTGGAATCTCCTTGAGGGCAGCAAAGTCCAGTGGAATAAGAATTGACTCTGTGTAAAGAGAAACTGAGTTCAAATCCTACCTCTGATACTACCTTGTGCAATCCATTTAACTTTATGAGGCCAATAATCACACTCTGTTTCCTCTGTGAAATGAGGGGGTTGGATAAAATGGCCTCTGAAAGCCCTTGTGGCTCTAGAACTATGTTCATATGATCTCCAACTCTGGGCATCCATCACTGAGCAATAAAGGTGCTCAATAAATACTTGGTGAATTGATCACCCTGCCTCATCAAATGACAGTAATTATCATTGCCCTAGACCTCTCCAACCAATGACTTTACATGTTGACCTTAATTGAAGCTCTCCGCTGTTGGGGTACTACATAGAAATGAATGAAGGAATGAATGACAAAGTAATTATTAAGCACATAGTATGAACCAAACACTATCCATGGGGTTTTCTTGGCAAAGCTACTGGAGTGGTTTGCCATTGCCTTCTTGGATTGTCAAAGCCAATGGTGTTAAAAATGGCTAATTCTGTCAGTCCCTAATAACATGGAAACACTAACTCACATTAACCCTACACACAAACTCCCCTTTATCCTTGAGCACAAAAATTAAGGGGCTTGCTTCCAACCAGCCTATTCCAAATACCAGCATCCTGAAAAGAGCCCAGTGCTTTTTAATATCACCAGAGTGGGAACACGGGTGAAACAAGCATTCACTGCTATTTTCAACTGTTAGCACTCTTCTCCTAAGTCCACAGCTGCCTTTTACATTTATTTTGGACATCCCTTGAGTCTAAGACATGTGCTATATTCAGTGAGATAGGTGGGGCCTACCAGCAAGAATTGGAGAAATCCTATTCAATTTACCAAATATTCATGAAGAACTGCCTAGTCTGTGTACGGGCACGGCATTTCAAAGAGAGGGTGAGAAAAAGCTTGGTATAATGGAGAGAGCCTGGCCTCAGAGCCAAAAAGTCCTAAACCTTGACACATCATAGCCTTATGACCCTCAGCAAGGCCCTTTATTTCTCGGGACTCTAGAAAACTCTGGAGATTCTTAGTTGCAGAAAAGGGGCTGACTTATATCCATTAAGGGAGTTTCTTCTTCCAGGGGTTTCTTTATACCAAGGAAATCACAGTTCTGGTCCCTATTTCTATGTGCATCATACTATGCCAGGCAAGGCAAAAGATACAAAGATGATAAAAGGAGAAAACAGAGGGCCGTCCCAGTTTAAACAAAGTCTGGCAAGCTATTCAACTAAGGAAAGTCATCTCAAGAGCATTCAAGGAGGGAAACAGAAAGAGGGCTGCAAACAACAGAAAAATAGAAAAGATCTTCAAAAATTATTACAATAATCTGTTTGATCCATCAAAGAGAGTGGAGCTACCTCCTTCAGATCATAACACAATGGTTCCTGAGGTGCTCATGGATGCACTAAAGAGAACAAAGATGGGGAAAAAAACAGCCTGAATCAAGTATCTATAGACAAGATTCATTCTGGAGGTGATACAACTGTGAATGCATTGTTAAAATTGATTATTTTATTTAGTTACAAGTTATCTAAAGGACAAAATACCAACGGATTGGTAAGAATCTCAGACCATACTGATTCTCCCCCAAGGTGACCAATAACCAATATGAAATCTTCATAAGGATCATCTATACATATGCTCAGGGTATCCTCAATAAAGGTATCAGTATGGCCTACATAGGCTTTCACTAGTGATATTCAGCAGTGAGCCATATCTTCATCATCTCCCAATTGATTATATAGAGAATGTAAGATCCAATCATACTTTTAATTTCTTGATTAGGAAAAAGAGTTCAGCACAGTAAGATGCCACCTGATTGGCTCTTTTCCACCACAGGTATCTTCCATTCATACATAAGCTCTAAGAGCTTAAAAATGCATTAATAATTGTAGCATGGGGGCAGCTAGGTGGCCCAGCAAATAGACTACTGGCTCTGAAGTCAAGAGGACCTGAGTTCAAATTTGACCTCAGACACTTAACACTTACTGCCATATGACCTTGGGCAAGTCACTTAAACCAAATTGTCCTGCCTTCCACCCTCCAAATAGCAAAAAGAAAGAAAAGCAAAAAAAAGAAAAGAATTGTAGCATATCTAGTTATATTGAGATCATTCAAGATCCCTTGGAAGATGTAAAGAGCAAAATAACCCTGTTCAACAACCTTCTGATAATAAACATCAGGAGAGGCATGAAACAGGCTCGCCAAAAGTATTCAGCACTAGGATGGAGCTGGGCCAAGGCAAAGTCCAGCTGGAGAAGGGAGTCCCTGTGGTTGGTGAGGCCCTCCAGATGCTCCTGTTGGCAGGTGACACTGTCCTGATTGCATTAGTCCCCAAGATATTGCAGAGTCTCCTGGAAAGTATGTACCATCACTCAAAGGAGTTGGGACTGTCCAAACACACAGGAAAGACCAAGTTTAGAAAGAATATCTATTGCCCAGATTTCAAAAGGCATCTGAACAGAACCTGTCCAACAGTCCAGATATCCAGAAAAGAAAGTACAGGTGAACTATAAAGTCAGGGCAAGGGCTAAAAAGAAGGAAAAGAGAAAGCACTATTGTATTGTGGCAACTGCAAGGCAGTTTTACTGACCTTATGCTTCTCATATTTTCAATTCAGACATTTTACCAGTCTTGCTGTATGTGATCAATACTTGGAACACCACTGTCCCTGAAGAACTAAAGCTAAGTATCATAGAGAGGGCATGGTGGGTATGATGGGGCTGCAACATAAAACCAAGCAAGGAATTTAAAGAACAGAAGTAAAGGATGTCAGCAAGGAATTGTAGGACAAAAGAAAAGGTGGGTGGGTCAATTAGTGAAAATGAGATACCAACTGGACAGGCTGAGTACTCAACTCCACTGATACCCACGTGCTCTCAAGAGATAGGAAAGATGGGTCTCCAGCACAACGGACGCATCCCCTAGTATGAACTTTCAGGAGAAGACAGAAGAGAGCCCCACAGACCAAGCTGGCATGGACAAGCAAAGTGATCCACACCAATGGAGGAAACACCTGAATCAATGACACCAAGGATCCACTGGAGCACTTGAGTAACCTCTCTCTAAAGGTACTTAGAATCTACTCACATCTGATCTTGGGATAGTTCTGCCACAAACAAGAGGGCTAAATTTGCCTTCTAGACATTGACTCGTTTCTCCTAGAGCTTCAATAGCTGCTTCTATGCTGATAATTTAAACAGCATTCCACTTAGGACAGAAGGCCTAACCATCCATTTGGTGGTAACTCCCAGACTTCAAGTATAGTACTCAAGAGTAACCAATCTCTACAGACCTTTCCTTACAAATTCCACCTTCATAAAAGCAGAACCAAGCTGTCCACCAGGATTAATGGTATATACATGGCCTCCTTCACAGGGCTGTTGGGAGAAAAGCAATGAGCAAACCTTAAAGGACCCATGATGATGGGGACGCTAACAGTGGATCACATTGCCATAGTACTTTAAGGTAGTTTTGCAAAGTGCTTTTTAAATGATGATGATACAATCATAATAACTAGCACATATATAGATTTGCAAAGCACTCTCTAAATATTATGTCATTTAATCTTGCCAGTAACCCTGAGAGCATTTTCCAATGAGAAGAACCAACAATGCCATGATGGGAGACCGAAGCTAGATTAGAACTCAGTTCTCCTGATTCTCAGACTTGTCCTATGTCCACAGTATCATGCTACTATCTTTTTAGATGCGAGTCTTTGTAAGAAGAAAGGAAAGGAAAGCACTGAATCGTCAAGTGGGATATTTGAAGGCCACATAGAAGGGCCTACTAACACGAAAAAAAGGTTGAGAAGTCTTTCCACATGCACAGAAGATAGAGACAGTCATGTGCTAAGTGGAAAGTAATGAAGACATGGGTTCTATTCCTGCCTGTGCCACTTACTAGCTCACTGACATTGGCTAAGTTACTTTGGGTTAAATTTCTAAGCCTCAATTTCCCCATCTATAAAATGGGGACAATGGTACCTGCTCTGCCTCTCTCCTACTATGGCGAGGGATGATGTAAGGATCACATGACAGCATACCCGGAGAGTGCTTTTTAGATGATGATGATGATAAAATAGTAATAACTAACATTTATACAAGTTTGCAAAGCACTGTATGTCATCTGATCTTAACAACAACCCTGAGAAGTGTTACTATGATCACCATTTGACAGATAGGGAAACTGAGGCAGGCAGCTGTTTCGGGGATTTACTCAGGGTCACACAGTTCTCCAAAAAGTGGACATTTTCTTCTGGATCTGGGTCTCGACGACATAAAGGAATGAGTTTCTGAGGTGGCAATGAAGGAATCTTGGGGAGAAGTAACCATCCCCACCTAGAGTATAGAGGAAAGATTAGAAATGGACACAAAGACATATATACATACATACATACATACATACATACATCCATACATACATACATAAAGTAAAATAATAAAAAAAAAATCAATAAAACTAGGTTTTTTTTCCCCCAAAAAAATTGCAACTCTCACTAGTCCTAGCTGGTACCAGTTTCCCTCCTCACTGGTCCTCTCTTCTCCCTTCATTAGCCATCTTCCCCTGGGAGTTATGTTGCCTGATAGCTCTTTATCATCCTTAACACTTTCTTCAGCACTGTAATAGTCACTGGAATCTAACAGTTGGCATTTTGCTACAGCACATAACTAAGTGCCCTGCTTCCGTCCCAGCTTGATGGGAAGGCTGACTTCTCCTGTTTACTGGGAGCAAAATTCCAATAAAGACATTGGTGATCCACTCTGCATTATCTAATCTCTCTCTAAGATTGAGCAAAGACACACCAGGATGAAACACTACCATTGATACTGAGCTGTGGGACTCTGACAAAGGCAATCTGAACCAAATAGGCCTACAAACAAAAGTTGGGCTCTTACCATGACTCAGTCTCCCAGCAGGCCGCACTCTCAAGCCACCCAGCCACTGGCCCTGGAAGTTAATATGCCTTAGGTTAAGTTTGATTCCAACCTAGGCTTTATTTAAAGGTAAGGGTTTGGGTGAGGGAGGTATTTATTATTGATAAGGGAGCCCACTGCCTACCTGCACACCCACAGTCCCATAAACAATTCCCCAGAGTGCCATTTCCCGGTGCCCTGCACATCTGTCCTCCAGACAGAAGTGACAAATGGAGCAGTCTGCAGGGAGCTCCGCCTGGCAACATGAAGTACCTCTCCAACTAGGGCTCATTACAAAGTAGGGGCCATTGCACGGGGCTGAAACTGCAGCTGATTTTTCATTCATTTATAGCTCAAGCCAGTCACTTGTTTAACCTCAGCCCTTAAGGGGGCAGCTTTGCAAACATCAGCACCCTCAGCCACATAAATTAGAAGCTGCTCAAGACAGTCCAGTCTGCGGCCAAAGTCTTTTGATTTGATTTTTTTCAGGGTCAGGGTTTTGAGAGGACATTTTTTTTTAAAATAAAAAATGTAGCTAGGAAAGGTGTCTGCCTGACTTGAGATTTACATGTTGTTCTGGTAATTCAGGTTACTGAAGTCATATTTCAGGATTAATATATTAGTTCATGTTGTAAATCAGATGGGTGTTACCCCCTCTTTATTAAACAGCCATTTGGGAGCTTAACAAATAAGATTTAATTCAGTGATGACTGCTTTCAAAATTTCAGTTGAGGGACCAAGAAGTAGAAACATCAACTGGTATTTCCCTTTTCTGTTATTCTCAGCAATGACATCTATGATCAGCATTTCTTTGGGTCCTAGTTCATGGCCCTTCCATTCCCTGACCAACCCCATCACCCCTGCTGCATGACCCTAGATTGGCCAGACTATCCAAATACATCCAAAGTTCCCAGGGAGGCAGGGACAGTTTCATTTCTGTCTGTGTATCTCTACCACCTAGCCCAGTGCCTGGGACAGAATGGACATTTAATAAATGCTTGTTGATTGATTCATCCCTGATCTAAGAATCACTGTCTCTAGCCTAGACAGCCTATGCATATTTCATTCCGCAAGAAATTCAGACTAGTTCAGGGCTCAGAATGACTTTGGGCAGATCAGCTGACCTATCTATGGCTCGATATGCATAATATCAAATAAGATCCAGGAGGCCAGTTGCTTTGAAAACCAGAAAGGCCTACAGAAATGTGAGTTGGAATTATTATGGAACTGTGTTCTTTTGTGTTCTCTCATCCCAGTATGGACATTTTCTCCTCCCAGTATCTCTGCCTGGCAGGCAGCTTGGTTGAAACTCATGGTCAATGACTCTAGGTACCTACTTTGAAAAAAAATCAATACACTGCTTATTAATTCTATCCCAAAATCACCTTGTCCAAGATGCCTTCTGCCTACCTTTGCCCATTCTAAGCCGTCCTTTACTCCACATCTCTTCACCATTTCTGTACATGTTATCTGGCTTCCTCTGTCCCTCTGCAAGTTTTTGGTGGATCTCTGTGCTTTCCTCAATGTGAAGGACAGGAGGCCCTCAATGCCTGCATTTCTCTTGTTTTTTTGGAGCAGGAAGTCAGGGTGATTGGGTTTAAGTGACTTGCCCAAGGTCACACTGCTAATTTTTTTGTGTTAAGTGTCTGAGGATAGATTTGAATTCAGGTCCTCCTGTCTCCAGGGCTGGTGCTCTATCCATGGCAGCTCTTTCAACAGAGCCAAGAACAGGGCCAAGTATCTTCTTCATGCAGAAACAATGGGGCTGACTAGTTGATTTGCACACTAGTAGGTCCAGAACATGTAGGATAAAGTCTCAGTCACTTGCCACCTTCCCCCATGAGTAAACCAAAGAAAGTCAACAGCTGGTGGGCCAGTATTGTAATCTGTCGGAAAAAAGAGCCTTGATTCAAGACCCTCCCTCTGGGGGGCTAAGTGACCCAGTGAGTAGAGCACCAGCCCTGGAGTCAGGAGGATGCGAGTCCAAATCCGACCTCAGACACTTAACACTTACTAGCTATATGACCTTGGGCAAGTCACTTAACCCCAACTGCCCTACCTTTCCCCCTCCAAAAAAAAAACCTTCCCTCTGACACTTACTATTCACATGACCTTGGGCAGTTAACCTTATCTCAGTTTCCTCATCTGTAAAATGAGGGGATCAGACTAGCTAGCCCCTGAGGTCTCTTCCAGCCCTAGAGCTATGCTCCTCCATTGCTATAGGAAAAGAAATGGAAGCATTGGCCTCTGGCCCAGAGGCTCTCAAGAACTTTGACAAGCAACAAGGAATAAAGTCAGTATCTGCTTCACAAACTAAGGTTAGTTGGTAGGGACCTTATCAGTCACCTAGTAAAATTCCTCTCTTATTAGATGAGGATAGTGAGGCCAGAAGAGAAATGACTTGTCCAAGGTCACCCTTAGGAACACAGAGCTATAAATATCAATAACTTCAAAGGCTAGCTAGTATAGAGGTTCTGAACCCTTTTTGTGCCTGTTCCTTTGGCAGTCTCACAAAGCCTAAAGAATCCTTCTCAGAATTTTTTTTTCAAAAATTCATAATTGAATGAAATGCTAAATTTCAGTTCCGGGGTAATTTTTTTTCCATCTACATTCAAAATCCCCCTGAAATCTATTCATGGACAATTTGGGAGTCCGTGGAAGCCAGGTTAAGAACCTCTGATCTAGTCTACCTCCTTCATTTTACAAAGAGGGAAACTGAGGCTCAGGAAAGGGAAAATAACTTGCCCAGGGTCACACAAAGGATCTAGATCTAAATTTGGATAGAGCTTCAGAGGTTACCAAGTCAAATCCCATTTTACACAGGAGGAAACTGAGGCCCAGAGAGATAAAAAGACTTACCCAATGTTACACAGGCAGTATCAGAAATGAGATCTGTGAAGATGAATGGGTCAACAAGGTGGTACAGTGAATAGAGCACAGGCCCTAGAGTCAGGAGGACCTGAGTTCAAATCCAGCCTCAGACACTTAGCACGTACTAGTCGTATGACCTTGGACAAGTCAATTAACCACAATCTCCCTGCATTTCTCCCTCCTAAAAGAAAAAAGAAATGAGATCTTTGGACAATGGACAAAGTGCCCCATGGGGGTGGGGGGGAGGGAACTACAACAACAACAAAAGGATAGAAAAGAGACAGACCCTATGACCCAGATGTCAATTCCACGGTTCTCAGAGCAATCTTTTCAATCCCACCACAAAGCCAACCTCTCTCACTTTTTTTATGTGGATAAGTAAGTCTTAGCATTTCCAAAAGGTGATAAGCTCCTAGACAGCAGGGATATGTCTCCTACTTCTTTTGTACCATTCACACAACAATTTTGTACCTATTCTCATGCTGGGCATACAGCTGCCATGAGATGTAGTGGAAAGAATACTGGCAAGAGAATTAAAACCCAGACCCAGTGCCAACTTGTCACTACTTCTTAGTTATATGATCTTAGGTCAGTTCTTTCCCCTTTCTGTTACTCAATTTTCTCATCTCTAAAATAAGAGATAGTCATACTCACAGGGTCTACTTCAAAGGATGATGGTTATATTAATTACCTCTTGGTACACCTACAAGAATCAAATGAGTTAATGGACATAATAAAACCAAAAGGACTCTAGAAATATCTATCATGATTATTCAGATACTTTTGAATAGAAGATGGAAAAATTCCTGGTAGCACTAATTATTATAATTCTGCCCCTAAAACACAGCTCCGTTGTTTCCGTGACTCTCTTCCTCAGGCCAGGCTTTGGTGAAAACCATGATGAATAGAAATCCCTGTCTTCTCATCCAGTTTTCTTTTCGTCTCCATTTGCCTACCTCAAGCCTCCAGATTTCCTTCTCCCTTTCCATGGTGTACATTTTTCCTTAATTGGTCTCAGATCTTTCATTTAAATTAAAGTATATGAAACTAATTACACTAAAACATTACCTTCCAGAGGCCTGAACATTTTAACAGATTAAAGCCTCAATCTTCATGACCCTGACACATAAGCCAATCACTTAATAACACTTATCAAAACAACAATAATAACTCACAATTTCCAAAGTGTTTTCTACGCAAAATCCTTTTGAGGTACGTAGAAAAAATGGTATTGTTCCCATTTTACAGATGAAAGGCATGAGGCTAAGAAGTGAGGTACCCACGGTCATACAGCTGAAATTCACAACCACTGTAGACATTTCTCCTGACAATATTTTAGACTGAATTTCCCTACAAATAAAATAAAGGGATTAGGCTAGATTACCTCTAAGGGAGAAGTAGATGTAACAGTCTATGATTCTAATATTATCAACTTTTTTCTTTTTTTTCTTTTTTTTTGCATTTTGGAGAAGGGAAGGTAGGGCATTTGGCGTCAAGTGACTTGCCCAAGGTCACACAGTTAGTTTTTGTGCTAAGTGTCAGAGGCCAGATTTGAACTCAGGACCTCCTGACTCCAGGGCCAGTGCTCTATTCACTGTGCTACATAGCCACCCCCACGACTTCTTTTTTGGAGGCTTTTGATACAGTAGCTTTGACTTTGTTGTCTTCTTCTGGTTCTATGTTTTGATCTTCTTTGGCACCAAAGTAAGATTCTATGGTCTGAGACTTTTTATGCTTATTTACTCATCTTCCCAGCCAAATACTTGACTTTCTAACACTTTGTCAAGGAAGGACTCTGCTTCCAGTGGGGGTGAGGATGAGTGTACTGCCCCAGGCTTCAGGGGTTTTGTAACAGCTGCTGGATCCCCTGCCATCTGTGGGCACAGAGCCCAGGAAGCAGCTGCTATTGCTGCTGCTCCAGCCACCTCCACCACCTCTGCTGCCCTGGGGCCTGACCAAGCTCCTCTTTCACCCAGGTACCACAGAGCTTTCCTACCGACCTTCTATGCTGTCTTTGGTGTTTGTGGCTTGAAAAGCCTGGAAACCACCACAGCTGCCAGTGATTCAGGCCTTGAGGCCTGCTCCGGCTTTGTCTGTGCCTTTGCAGCCCACACTTACAGTGCTCTGCTCTCACTAAGGTGTGATAGACCCTTCCTACTGGCCTACCAGGCTGTCTTGGGCTGGAGATGGGTTTCACTCTGACATTTTGTGGTTCTGTAGCTCTAGAATTTGTTTTGAGTCATTATTACAGATATTGGAGGTGATTGGGGACCAGCACAGCCAAGTGCCTGCTTTTACTCTGCTATCTTGGCTCCACTTCCATCTAGGATTCTCAACTTTGAGGGGAGACTATAACTATAAAATTTGGGACATCAGTCATTAGGAGGAATTGGACTGGAGATAAAGTAGGAGAGTAGAGAATCAGGGACTCTCTCAACCCCTGACATCATACCTTAAAGGGAGCTGTCCACTCAGCTTATGGATAAAGTTGGCTGTGTCTGTGATTTCTCCCTTTCTGATCTCCCATCTGCTTTGTCTGTACTCTTACTATTCCTCTTCCCTTTAGCCTGTGCTGTAGACCTCAACTCCATCCCTATTGGGCATTTATGACCTGAAAATAATGATGGACATAGTATCCTAGAAAAGATTAGTTCTAGTTCTAGGATACAAAAAAACTCTAGGGCACTGGCTGAAATATCATAGTTTTGGAAGCTGTAAAGTGACTTGCTCAAAGTCACCCAGGGACTTCAGGGGCCATCTAATCTAATCATCCTTATTTTACACAGGGGGAAACTGAGGCCCAGGGAAGTGAAGTACTTATGCCAGGTCACACAGGTAATAAGAAGCCGAACCAAGTTTTGAATCCAGGCCCCCTTACTTCCAGTGTAGAGCTCCTGCCCCTATGCCAAACTCCTTCCTGCAGTGAGAAATATTCCAAACACCAAATAAGACAAGATCCACCAAGCATGGAATCACAAGGGAAGCATTGCTTTTGGAGCCTGAAAAATCTATGTTCATATCTTGGTTCTGTAATTCATTATTCATATGACCCTCAGCTAATAATTTTACCTTTCTGGCCCTCAGGTTCTTTGTCTGTAAGATAAAGATGTTGGGCTCAATCATCCCTAAGGTCTCTCCCAATCCTTAGTCCTATGATCCTATGATATTGTTGACTTTATGATAGAGTTGTTTTGGCTTCTTTGTGCATTTGTGATGTGGGAGGAGAGTTGACCAGTCAGGGCCTACTGAGGAAATACCAGGCCTAAAGGAGAAGTTGGGGAAAGAGCCAGGCAAAGCTTCTACCGCCAAGGGCACAGACAGCAGCAGAAACTAAATATCCATCAAATTCAGCCCCTCATCACCTCTCACCTGAACTACTGAAATATCTTCCTAATTGATCACCCCACTGCCCATTTCTCCTACTCATCTTCTACATAATTACAAAATAATGTTCCTAAAACACAGGTCTGACTACGTGATTCACCCCCTCAAAAATCCTCACTGCATCCCTGTTTCCTTTAGTAAGTGATCTAAACTCTTCAATTTGGCATTTAAAGCCCTTTAAAATTTATTCAACCTATCCATCTAGACTCATTCATTTCATGTTACTTTCCTTCTCGAAGTTTGATTCTCAGACAACTTAAGCAACTTTCTTGCCATTCTCTGAATTAAACATGTAGTCTCCCGATACTGTGCCTTTACATGAATTGTCTACCATCTTTGGAATGCAGTCTCTCCTCACCTCAACCCTTGGGAATCCCCAACTTCCTTCCAGGCTCAGCTGAAAGCCCAACAGCTACAGCAAGTCTTTCGTGATCCCCCGGCCATTAGCATTCCCTTCTTACTTAGATTAGCTTGGAGTTACTTATCTGTGTACAAGTTATGTACCCTACCCATTAGAATATAAGTTCACTGAGGACAAGGACTACTTTCCCTTTGCAGCTCTATATCCCCAGCACTTAGCAATATACACTTACATACAGAAGATGCTTGGGATTGCACTGGAAAAAAAAATAAAAGAGGGAGACTAAAAGGAGGCCAAGCTGGACAGGGCATACAAATCAGTCAAACTGCAATGGAGAAGTTGAAGGTCAGAATCACAGAGGAGTTGATGAAATTAGGATACGACTAAGACGCATTACTGAATGACTTAGGGCCAGGCCATAGCCTTCTTTGGATCCAGAGTTGGAATACTGGAGTCATCCCTAACCCATCAATGTAGAAGGACTGCCAGGCCAAGAGTCAGAACCCAGATCAACCACATGGCATTGCTGTTATCATCAAGAGATTGACAGAATTTCCTTCTATCCCCATGCCCCTTGACGCATGTACAGATGCATGCATGCATACACATAAATGTATATGTATATGTATATGAGTATGTGTATGTGTATATATCACTGTCATTAGCAAAGAAGACAAGCTGTGAACTTAAGTGCCACAGAGATAGGGGAGGTAGTCATGCCCAGGTTCTTTTCTACATATGGAGCCCACAACAAAAGGGAAATTGAATAGGGGTCGTAATTAAGTGCAAGTTATTTAAGGAAGGAAAGCTCCTAGAGTTCTCCAAATGAACTGCCATCATTCTGTGGCACCAGGGTGAGTATATTGATGGTGATAGAGTGGGCCAATATAGCTCTTGGTTTCTGTATTCTTTTCTTTCCCTCTGTCCTTTGTGTTTTGCAAGAGCACCTCTTCACCAGGGAAGACAACACACTAGGACTGACCTCTACATCAAAGCTTCTTAAACTTTTTCCACTTGTGACACTTTTTAGCCATTCAGCAGCATTCTTTGATGTCATGAGATCCAAGGACATGCACAGTGCAAAGTGTGGATGCTTTGTGTTTAGAACCAAGGCTGCAGTGAAGTTGCATGATCCAATATAGGTAAGCACTGCTGGAAACACCTCGAATGTTCAATGCTGAATTCATTTTTGGCGGATGCACTTTCAGAAGCTTTTTACCAAAAAATTACCAAATTTTTCATGACCCCATATGGGGTCGCAAGCCACAGTTTAAAAAATGTTGCTCTACATCACTGCTCCTTGGGGACTAAAAAAAAGACACCTTTTCCCCTTTCTTAATATGGCCTCAAGTATAAGCAACATTGAGATCTGAGGAAGTCAGCACCAGAGGAAGCAATCAATGAAAAGGAGATTGATCACAAACTCACCTATCCAAAATAACCTTTACCCTTAAGGTAAGAGATTCTTAACATAGGGGGAAAAAGCTTGAAAAATTCTATTTCAATATAATGCGTTTCCTTTGTAATCCTGTTTATTTTATTTTAAGCGCCTAAGAACATTCTTCTTAGAAGGTGTCCATAAGCATCACTAGACTGTCCAAGGGGTCTAGTACACACAAAAAAGTTTAGGAACCCTTGCTCCATGTAAACACCTTGAAGGCAAGGGCAGTCTCACTCTTTGCACTTAAGACCCTAGCAAAATTCTAGGCACATAGTCAGGGCTTAACACTTATTTTGCTCATTCTGTACATATGGTAGACCCGTAACCCAACTGCAGCACGATAAAGAAATACTGTTATATTCATACATCATCAAGTATCTGAAGAAGGAATTAAGCAAGCTGTGTAGGAACTAAGGGGGCTAATTAGAAAAGAACATAGAATAAGAACCCACAGATATATGAAAAATGAAAAAAATGGAGTTGGTGAGTCTTAAATCACAGCATACATACATGAAGAGGCTAAAGGACTACCCGTCAAGGATTCTGGAGAGAAGAGCATGGGAACATGCTTCATTCAGGGGTGGCCTGAATTTAATAACTTCTGTCCATAGTCCTGCCCAGCTCTAAAAGTCTACAATTCTGGCCTTGATTCCCCAAGCGCAGACCACCAGAAACACACACACACACACACACACACACACACACACACACACGTCCAGTATTCACAGGGTTAACTTTTCTAACTCTCTCCCAAACTGGCTGGATCTAGTTGGAATATTTCTAATGCAATTGTCCAACCTTGCTAAGCAAGGTTCCCATTAAGGACAAGGGATAGAATTTGCTGGTTGTAGCATGTTTCCTTCAGAGCAGATTAAGAGCTATTCAATAGAAGTGTAATAGAATCTGTAAATCTGGGATGACTTGGGAGCCGTGTATCTGACACTGGAGTTACAGGGCTGTCATGGTAGAGAGAAACTGTACATGGAACAGCAGAAAGCCAGGTAGAGATACTGCATCTCGACAACACAGAGACAATAAAAACTGAGTTAGACCAAAATAAAACCACAAAACATGCCCCATCAAGGCAGCCACATTTGGGGCACAAGTTAAAAATTCAATAGGAATTATTGCCAATTAAACAGTTAGCTTTGACATTTAGGCAGGCCTGTGATGAGAGAAAATTATTTCTAATGTAGGTCTAGAAATGAAGCAGTGTGTGAGCAGCATGCTGCCAGGGCTACTTTCTAACTGCACTGGAGGAATGAATGGCTGACTTTGGTGCATAGAAATGAAATCAGAAGTCATGGAACTTGGGGGTGGTGAGGGGGCCCAGTGAATAGAGCATTGGCCCTGAAGTCAGGAGGACCTAAGTTCAAATCTGACCTCAGACACTCAACACACTTACTAGCCATGTGACTTTGGGCAAGTCATTTAACCCCAATTGTCCTCCAAAAAAAAAAGTCATAGAACTGAGCATATCCTTTGACTTAGCAATATCACTTCTAGGCCTGTACCTCAAAGATGTTAAAGAAAGAGGAAAAGGACCCATACACACAAAAATATTTGTGGCAGATATTACTGTGGTAACAAGGAATTGGAAATTAAGGGGATGCCCATCAATTGGGGAATTGCAAAATACGTTGTATATAAATGTAAGAGAATATTATTGTATCATAAGAAATGAAACAAGGGATGGTTCTGAAGAAACCTGGGAAGATCTGCATAAACCGATGCAGAGTAAAAGAAAGACTTAAGAATTATACTCAATGCAATTACCAAACACAATTCCTGAGAGCCAGGGATGAATCATGCTGCCCACTTCCAGACAGAAAGACAACAGGCACAAATGAAGAATAAAACATGAATTTTTGGACATGTCTAATGTGAAAATTGATTATACTTGACTACGTATATTTATTAAAAGATTTTTCATTTTCAATGGTGGGGAGAGGTGAGAGATGAAGAAAGACAATAATAATAAAAAATAAAGAGAATTACTGAAGCATTTTTAAATGCAGAGGAGACAAAACAGAAGGAAAGTCTAAAAGGATCACAGACAAGTAGCATAGCTTTGAAATTTACATGCTGAATTTTATGTTATAACTCTATTATATAATAAAAGTATTTAAATAGAAAAAACAAGCTGTCAAGAGAGATATTTGTAAATTCATATATAGTCCTCTTTTTTTCTACAGTATATATCGGAATTTCCATTTTTACCTGGTATTATGAGGAGAATGAAAAAAAAGAATTAAATTATGGATAGTATAAAATAAAGAAATGAAATAGAATTACCTGGTTTGTAACTGTTGATAAACCCAGCAAAGGTCCCCTAGCTGGTTTATCTGGCTCCCACCACCAGCTACTGGGCCTTCCCATATTAGGGATGCAATCAATGGTGAAAGCTACTGAGAAAGGAAGCTCAAGAAAATGGGAAAGAGGTGCTATTTCCCAAACTTAAAAGCCCCCTAGCAAGCTGGGTTCTACTAGCATCAGATAAGAAAGGCCAATCAAGGTATCGATACCAAATGGCACCCTTTCCATGGCGCCTTCTACTCTGGATGGTTTTCCCCAAGTTCCCTAAAAGATCTTTTGAATTATAGAGAAGCAGCAACAGCATCTCCAACTTTGTCACAACAGTCATTCTCAACATACCGACTTCCAGGCACCATGTCAGCTACTCGTGGGATTGTTGCAAACAAAGTCTGTTCAATCAAGAAGAACAGAATTCACATCTTTATCTCAGCAACATCACACTAAGCCATTCCTTCTTGCCTGCTTTCAATATCCAGTGTTCTGGAGCAGGGCCCCATCATCTCCTAACTCATCTCACTACCTTGAGTTTAAGACACAGTTTGAGGTAACCTGCTAAACCTGGCAGGGGGTTCCTTCACTTCTGCAACTGGCTATATGGCCAGGAGTAAGCCACCTAAATTCTCTGAACCTGAGTTCCTTCACTTGAAAATAGGAATGCTTAGATCATAAGGGTGGGTTGAGACTCAAATTAGAGGAAGTGTTATTACAAGAGTTTTACTAGGTTAAAGTACTATATAAATGTCAGTATTAATAGTCTTACCCCCACCACACACACACACACACACACACACACACACACACACACTCTCTCTCTCTCTCTCTCTCTCTCTCCCCCTCTCTCTCTCCGCCCTCCCTCCTTCTTTCTTGGCCCTCCCCCTTCTCTCTCTCCTCCTTTCTCCCCCCCTCCCCCTTCTCTCTCTCTCTCTCTCTCTCTCTCTCTCTCTCTCTCTCTCTCTCTCTCTCTCTCTCTCCACAAACCATTCTTGATATGCCACCAGATTAATATTCCGAATGGATGATTCACTTCACATCACTCCCTCCATGGCTCACACGGACTATAGGACAAAACCTAAACTCCTTAACATGGTATTCAAAGACCTGTGCAATTTAGTTTTGATGTATCTTTCCAGCCTTACCCCACACCACTCTTCCCCACAAACATTATATCATAGTCAAATGGGAATATTCCAAAGACCCTGACAGCCTACCATCATTAGACTCAGAAGGGAGGAAAGACCTGGGTTTGAGTCCTACCCTTGACACTTGATAGCTATGAAACTCCAGCCAACTCATTTAGTTTCTTTAAATCTGAGTTGTCTTAATAATATGCCTAGTTTCTACCTCCCAGGGTGGTCATGAGGACCAAATGAAATAATGCCTAGCTACTATTTCTATGGGACTTGACGGTTTATAATGTATAATCTCATTTTATGCTTCCAACTACCCTGAGAGTTAGGTGATATTATTATCCCCATTTTTAGATGAGGAAACTAAGAGAACTCTTAAGTGACTTGCCCCAGAGTCAAATAGCTAGTTAGGGTCTGAGGCAGGATTCAAATTCAGGTCTTCCTGGTTCCAAGTCCAGGGTTCATAGATCATATGGTCCAGAGGACCACAGGCTCATAGATCTAGGGATAGAAAGTGACTCAAGAGACTAGCAGTCCAACTATCCCATTTCATAGGAGAGTAAACTGAGGCCCTCATCCAAGATCACACAAAGGATCCTAGATTTCAAGCTAGACAGAACCTGATTGGTTATCTGAACCAGAGGGGTCCAATTTAGGACTTATCCAGTGAACTCAGGAATTTGGGGAACTACATGTGCCCGTTGGTGATGAGGCTGACACCTCTGATCTAGTGCTCTCACCTCAATTTACATATGAAGAAACTGAGGCCAGGGAAGCAAAGGGACTTGTGCAAGGGGTTGACAGATGATGAGGATGACAGGCAGAATCTGAACCTTGGCCCTTGGATTCCCAGAGCCAGGGCCCATTCCATTCTAATCCTCTAATTTTACAAAGAATGTAACTGAAACCCCAGGCGTTAAGTGACTTGTCCTAGGTCATGCATAGGATAATAGCTCTAAATCTAGAAGGAGACTCAGAGACCATCAAGTCCAATATGTTCATATTATTGAAGAGGAAACTGAGGCTCAGAAAGGAAAGTTCCTTGCCCAAACATTCACAAGTAACAAGTGTCTGATGTAGAATTTTAACTTAGAACTAATTCTTTTTTTAATCTTCCTCAGTGCCCCCCACATATTGATGTTTAAATTGTTTGTGGGAAAAATGAGTGAGGAAAGGAAGGAAGGAGGGAGGAAAGGGAAGGAGAGAGGGAGGAAAGGAGGGAATGACGGAAGAGATTGAGAGGAGGGTATGAAGGAGGGAGGGAGGAGAAAATGAATAAGGGAGGGAAGGAGGGAAGAAGGAAGGGAAGGAAGGAGGGAGGAAAGGAGGGAATGATGGGGGGAAAAGATTGAGGGAAGGCGAGAAGGAGGGTATGAAAGAGGGAGGGAGGAATGAAAGGAGTGAGGGGAGGCAGAAAGGAAAGAATGAATAAGGGAGGGAGGAAGGGATGGAGAGAAGAAATCAAAGCTGCCTTATAAACCCTTGAACCTTTCTCTCTGATTGCTGCCTTGGCCAGGACAGGCCTAGCCTCTCCCACTCATAAAACCACTGCAATTATGGAGCCAAGAAGAAAGCCCCAAACAAAGTGCTGTCACTCCCAGCAGGGGCCAAGCTCCCCCAGTCCACTAGGTATACAGGCAGCAATGAAAATGTTGAGCTAATGGATATTTACCGAGAAAAGAATTTCGAGAGAGAAAGAGATTAACCTGCTACTTCAGGCTGTCAATATTACAAGGAAGGAACAAGTGCAAAATGACTGTAGGAAGAACAAAGACTTGGCTGGTGCATAAATACTGACAGAAGCAATGTCTCCGAACTGAGCTTGCTCCCTTGGCAGCTCATAAAGCTCTGTAGGAATCCTCACCAAGATCTGACTTACCACTTAAAGGTTTTCTTTTCTCCCTTGACACCACAAAGGTCCATTGCTACTGCCTTCAGCCTGCCTTCCCTTGCATGGAGGGCAACTCCCCAATGATGGCACCTTTTTGAACCATTGGGTTTCCATATGGAATAAATAATAGGAAGAGAAGATAGGCTAGTTACATTGTGGGGATAAGACGGGAAGCCTGAGGCCTGAACATGTTCCCATCCCATATAAGGAAAAAGAAAGGAAGAATTCCAGAACCTTGAGTAGAGCACCTGTGGGGAATTTATGGGCAAAAATGGCCAAGAGCCACAAAGGATGGGTGGGCATGGATGGGATCTGTATGCCTGGAATGAGCTCCCTCCTCACTGCTGCTTCTTGGAAGGCCTAATTTTCAGCAATATTCACCTCAAGCATGATTGACTTATGTAAGGCTTTTCCTTTCCCTCTGACCCCAAATCACCATGTATTAATTTTGAATGTGTATGTGCCTTTGCTTCCCCAAACAGAATATCACCTCATTGAGGGTAGGGACTGATTATTTTATTTTCGACTTTGTATCCCTAGTGCACCAGCACAGTGGTTGGCACAAAGTAAATGTTCAAGTAGTCAGAGTTTAAATAAAAACAATACAACAAGAACAGCTAGCATTTGTATCTACCATTAAGGTTTGCAAAATAATTTATACACAGGGCATACCAAAAGTCAGTACAATGTGAAGCGATTAAGATTTTAGGGACACCCTGCATAGTATTTCAGTCAATCCTCACAATAACCTTATTGAGTGCTATTATTTCCATTTTATAGATGAAGAAACACGTCTTCAAGATGGAGTGACTTACCCAAGGTTATACAGCCAGTACGTACTTAATGCTTGTTGACTGCATCATTGGAGGAAATGTGTAGATCAATGACATCATAGATCCATTTGTGCCCTGAGTATTGGGTTTGAATGATCTAGATTCATTTGAGGGCATGTACAAATGAGGTACCTTTCATATCACTAAAGTAACCAAGTCTCTGTGGATGAGAAAGGACAGGACAGGACGGGAAGGAGGGGAGGGGAGGGAGAAAGAGAAGGAAGGAAGGAAGGAAGGAAGGAAGGAAGGAAGGAAGGAAGGAAGGAAGGAAGGAAGGAAGGAAGGAAGGAAGGAAGGAAGGAAGGAAAGGAGAGAATAACTCCCTCCCTTTGGAGATTGCCTGTTAGGTAGCACCTTCCAGAAACATCAGTTCAGTTCTATACACTTTTTCAAACAGAACCAAGAAATTCAAGTGCTGGGAAGGCAGGTTTCAGCAGGACATCAGGAAAGGTTTGCCTGATAAGTGAGCTGTCCAGCAGGGGCTTCCTCTGGAGGAAGTGCACCCCCACAAGCACATACACACAGAGACACACAGACACACACACTCCTCACTAGAAGACTTTAAACAAGGGCCAGATGGACCTTGGCTGAGATTTTGCAGATGGGATGCATCTATTGCATCCCATTTCATTAAGGCTGGGATGCTAATGATTCTATTAACTGGTGTGACTGTCCTAAGACATGCAGCTGAGCAATGAACTCTCAGAAAGAGGACACCCAACAGCCCAGGTCACTCTGCCCTGACTAAAAAGGCTTCCATCAGACCAACGTGGAGAAATTGAAATGCTTGGATGGCAAAACATGAGCACAGACCTACAGGTGAGGGAAAAAGGTGACATCATGTGAATAATCTTGTTTTCTAAAAGGCCAAGCTCTTCTACGAATGCAGAATGTGCGGCAGATGGGGAGGGTGATAGTGGTGTGTGGTTCAGGTTAGGTTGGAGGAGATGCATTAATTTGTGCTGACTGTTAAAGCCAGATGGTCCACCATACAAATAGCTGGGGAGGAGACAGGGTCTAGGCTCCTAGATCTAGAGCAGTATGAAACTTCTGAGGCCCTATAGCCCAACCCCCTTGTTTTACAGAGGAAGAAACTGATGCCCAGGAAGAGGAAATATCTTGACCAGAGTCACACAGGTAATAACAAAGGCAAGAACTGAACAGTGGTCTACAGACTCCAGAACCAGTGTTCTTTCCACCATATCATGTTGGATGAAACCTTCTTAATAAAATTAAAATTTTAATTTAATAGAGAGCTTGCAAATTTAATGGAGAAATGCTGCCCAAAAGATCGTGATAAGCTATGTCACACCACAATGCCTGAATAATAAGACAGATCCCCCAACAAACAGCACATCAGAAATAGGTGATGGCTCAGTGGCTTTTGGGGTTTATAAGAGCCTTGCCAGTTCTTTGCCTACAAGGCCCTCCCTGTCTCTGGCACAGAGAGATATCAGATTGTCAGACAACAACCTGGAGCCCCACCACCAATCAAGACATCAGCAGTATCCTTGGGCAGCCCAGAGTGATAGTGACTTGTCAAGCCAGGGGAGCCTCTAGTTGGCCACAGTCTAAGTAGCTATATGGACAAATAGAAGGTCTGGGTGTGCCCAGGAAAGAACACATGGTAACTCACTCCCAACAAGAAGGTGGGGGGTTTCACAAACCATAACGCCAAAACATATTCCAGAAGCTGGAGACAATATTGTTTTACCTGGGATTTGTCCAATGGGTGTATGTTCTGTTTAATCCTATTACAGATCACTGTTTGACTTCATTTCCCAGCCTGCTGATGGCTTTTCAGATCTATTTCACACAAACCCCAAATTGAGGGGGAAGGATATTATGTATGCTTTTCCCCCGTTTCATTTTGAAAAGCAAACTCATTTCTGCCCAGCTGCATTTAGTACTACTATACACTGAAGAAGATGGATGAGTGACTTTAACAGCAGGCCAAGGGACCCCTCAGTTGTCATCTCACTAACTGCCCCTGAATTTCCTCCCCCTGCCTTTCCATTTGGGTTCCCATTCTCCCAACTACTTTTCAATTGTTTCCTGTTTCTCTCCTCTCAGAAAGTGTTAATCAGCCCTCCCTCCTCTTCTTCCCTTCTTCCCTCTTCTTTCACTCTGTCTCTCTCCCACCCTCCCACTCCTCCCTCCCTCCCCCCCCCCTCTCTCTCTCTCTCTCTCTCTCTCTCTCTCTCTCTCTCTCCCTCTCTCCCTCCCTCCTTCCCTCCATTCCACTTATAAAAATCAAGCTTCATTCATTTCCTCCTTGGATTCCTTTGAAAATCAAATGGCACCTTGATGCCACTTCAAGTTGAATTCTCCCACACTCTTTTGTTTCTTCTCTCTTTTTCTCCTACACAACCACTGTTATAGCCCTATATATGGTAGCCCCCCAGGAGCAGCCTCGTCAGGCATAAATGATCTAGCAGCCCTCAGTGTTATAGTCTTCCATTGGTAACATAGTCTAAGGGTCCATTTGAGTCCACTTAAGGAAGAGTGATGTTTATTTTGTCTGTTCCCTATTCACAACTTGAAAATGGCTAACTCTTCCCTGTGAGACACAATGGAAGGTAGGCATCGAATGATAACTAGGAGTTCAGAAATGTGAGTTCCTTCCATTCCCATCCAAGCCCTAATTCTATGACCCTGAGAATACTAGAGCCCTGCCACAGGGCAGCAGAAGTTAAATGGCCGAGCTGGACCATAACTACCACAGAAACAAGTCGAGAGGGCAGCCACAGAAAGTGCTCAGTACTGCTGAAAGGACATGCTGAGAAGCAGCCTAGGGAGAAGCTAGTGTGGTTCTTGCTGAACCCATAGGACAAGAGAGATGTAACACAGCTCAAAGGTCACCTACTCTACCTTTATCCTTTTTTTCCAATAAGAAAACTGGGAAAACCCAGAGCATGAAAGCTCAATTCCACTAAGACTTTTAAGCACTATATTATTTTAGGTGTTGGGTCTTTAAAGACAAAACCAGGGGTGTGGAAACTGTGGACCCTAGGCCACAAGTTCCTCACTCCTACACGAAACAATAGTATCTGTCCTTAAGGTCACAAATAGGGGTCAAGATCTAGAGATGAAAGGGACCTTGTAGGCCATTAAATACAATCCCCTAATTTCACAATGGAGTGATTCCCAGAAGAGGAAGGGCAAGGTCACATAGTTAGCAAGTATGTGAGGCATAATTTGAACTCGGATCTTCTCCATCCTAAGTGTACTTCAAGTCTTCTACCTCATGCTGCCTTCTGCTCCATTGGTTATATGCAATAAAGCTGGTAGTCTAATCTGGGTCTTCTAATTGGAGATCCAACAAAGTCAACTGAGCTAGCCTGCAACAATGGCAGAGGAGGAAGGGGATCTAGCCAGGTGCAGGGCAGACAGGTACCAAGGCAACAAATCTGAGAGGTCAGATGAGCTTAGCCATTAGTCAAAATCTGATTCGATGAAAATATGGAAGCAAACAGAGACTAATGAGGAGAGAGGGAAAGGTCAAAAGGGAAACTGAAGACTGACATCACCCAGGGTCATAAACATGATGAAGGGAGATGAGAGTTGAAAAGGATGGGTCACGATGATGATGATCTATTGCCTAAAAGGGCCTAGCAGGAAATGAGCTCCTTGTGAAGAAAACACCAAGGCAGTCAGTCCCACTAATGCAGATATCTTAAGCGTCCACAGATCTGCAAGTCTGGCTGTGTGACTTTGGGCAAGTCATTTAACTCTTATCTGTGCTTCACTTTCGTCATCTGTAAAATGAAGGAGTCACGCTTGAATGTCACTGCCAGGTGTAGGTCTATGAGCCTATGGTTTATTAATATGACAGGTAAAAGAGAGGAAGAAAGGAAGAAAAAAGAAAACAGCAGAGAAGGAGGAGGGGAGGGGAGGGAGAAGACCACAGAAAAACAGGAGAGGACACATCATCTATAAGTGTGTGGAGCGGCTTGGGTGGAGAGTTAAGGGGTAGGCAGGCACCTCTGTGCCTCTGGTGGTGCCCAAGTTACCATGTCATAGACTGCATTTCTGGGCTCCATCTCCTTCCCAAATGTCACTCCTTCACTAATTGTTGTTCATCCTTCATTCTCAAAGAGGACCACCCTCACTATTAGGGACCTGATAGCTCAGGCAGTACTGAGCTCTCTCAGTCTGATCAGAAAGCAGCCCACTCCTGCTTCCAAAGTGGAGAAATAATTAAGAAAGGTAATGGCAACCCCCGAGATGAGTAAATAAAAATTAGTTTTATCTGCTTAGTAAACCCACAGCAGTTTATAATGGCAAAAGGATAAACAAAGTTCAAGGAGAAAATTCTCAAAGATATTTTCTGGCACCAGAGACTTGGCAAACCTGGAAGGATTGGTGTCCAGGTGAGCTCATTGATTTTCTCCCAATTTTTACCTCTTTCTTTAAAATCCCTTTCACAGTAATTCTTTTATAAATCAGCCATGTTCTCAAAGTACTTGAAATTGGGAAGAGAGGAGCTAAGATTTTCAGCATTTGTCCAACCAATATGTTTTAGAAGTCAAACTCAAACCCAGATCTCCCTGACCCTAAAGCCAGCTCTCTACCATGGCAATTTTCCAACTTTGGCTGCAGGGCAATTGGCTACTTATCTGCAGTTGGGAAGAGAGTTTCCTTACCAGGAAATTCCTTTATCAAACAAAATCACAGGTCCAGGCCAAAGCATAAAATCTCTCTGTGTTCCTCTTTGCTATTTTTGCGTTCACTTCATTCAAAATCTTTTCCAGTCTCAAAGCCCAGATCTACATGGCTTAACTAGCACCAAGCCTTTGCTCACTCAAGGTTCTCTGTGTCATTCAATTTCCTGGCCCCCTGGAGTCACCTTAGTGGTAGGAGGCTCTTACTGAAGTCAGGGAGAAGCTGGAGGAGGAGGCTTAGTATTTAGCACTTGGAGAGTGCCTCCATGATTAGCGAACACTTTGCAAATATAATTAGTTAATTTTCATAATCAGGCACTAACCTTTCAGACTAATTTAGATCTTGAACACTCAGGAAGAACTTTTCTTCCTGCGGGGTACCTAGCTCGCTGTTGATATTCAGGGCACAAGAAAGAACATTGCCTCAGAAGGCAGGGAAGGTTAGGGAGACCAGCAGGGAGATGGGCAGAGATGGGCAGTGGTGGGGGAGGGGTAGGCATGGGCCACTCCAAGATAGCATGCCAAAGACTCAGTTCACTGCTTGTAATTTTGAGAATGAGGATTAAGGCTGCCCAACTTCAGAAACCATTTGCCAGTTCTCTTGCTTTCCATTCTTTGCCTGATGATACAAATCAAATAAAATGAATATGATGGTGTCAATAAACCACTTTCTGGCCAGCTGGGAAAGGCAGTGTTGTATAGAGAGGCAACACGGTACAGTGGAAACATCAATGGATTAGGAGACAGAGGACACATAGCTAAATGCTGCACATGCTACTGACCACTGTGACATTTAAACAATTAGAAAGAAATAGTTCTGGAGTAATTTAATTATTTTATTAATAAGGCTGGCGAATTTAGTAATAAAAGAAGTCAGTCGCCCTCGTAAATGCCAAAGATCCCTCATGGGACTCTCAAGGGTGGGCATTCAGTTTATATGCCCTTGGAAGAGCAAGTGTTCCTGAGGGTGGAGATCAAATCTGATTGGGTAACAATTAGTGAGGAAATGAATATTACAAAGAGGAGTGGGCAATATTACAATGAAGATGTCAGTGGCACTCTTTAAGGCCAAAGAACCTCATGGTGGTGGGCTGAGAGGCCTTGGAAATGTGGGTGCTCCAGAGGGTGGCAAGCAATTCTGACTGTTAACAATTAATGAGAGAATGAAGAATGCAAGGAGAAGAGGGCTCTCTCTAGTGAGGGGCTTGAGAGAATGATATCATGCCACCCTTGGACAAAGAGACTATCCCTACACACAGACCACCCTCAGCTTCGGGAAATCCAGACAAAGGATCTACCTTGACCGAAAATTGCCTGAATGGAAAACAATGGGCAGCAATTAACCTTAGATAAGATAGTCTAGATAGGGTAAATTTTTGGCAGAGGTGTGCATTGTTCCTCAAAGGATGGGCTTTTGAACAAAGAAATAGGGGGAAAGTCTGGGTCTCCTCCATAACTGGTTATTAATAATAATTTCTCTCAATATTTATGATGTCCCAAATAACAATAACAATTATTATTAGAGTTGATATCTGTAACACACTATGTTTTACAAAACATTTCATATCCACATAATAAATCTATGAAACAAACACAAAGGGCATTATTTTCCCTATTTCACATATTAAAATGATGAGACTTGTACCAATCAACAAACATTTATTAGAAGCCTCCTGTAGGGGCATCTAGGTGGCACGGTAAATAGAGTGCCAGCCCTGAAGTCAAGAGGACCTGAGTTCAAATCCAGCCTCAGGCACTTGACACTTAACTAGCTGTGTGACCTTGGGCAAGTCACTTAATCCCAATTACCTTGCCTTCTCCCCTCCAAAAAAAAAAGCCTCCCATGTATGAGGCACCACTCTGGGTATTAGGCATACAAAAACAAACCCATTCTTGTCCCAAGAAACTTATTGATAATAGGAAAAGTTAAGCAGCATGGTGAAGGCCATACAGACTGGGACTGGTACTCAGCAATGAGACCATGTACAGAGAGCAGGGCCAAGGAGGATAAGATCTGATAATTGTAGTCTCCTATCTGTTACTCCAACCCTCTGCCCTTCTCCATGCTGCCTCAAGGAAGCTTTCGGTCTTCACTGTAATACTGGGAAGCTGACATCCCACAATTTGTCCCCATGAATCAAGAAGATTGGATGGGATCTGGGGGCATTAAAAATAAATTACGGGCACTTGTAATGAGTCAGACTACAAATCATCCCTCCCAGCATCCTCCTGCATGTTCTATACCCTACACAGCAGTCTACCTTGTTCTTCTCTAGTTAGGGCTCTACTGGCTTAGATTTCCCCAAAAAGGTTGTAGAATTTCCTTCTTGATAAGTTTTCAAGAATATAAAGGAATCTAGGATTAGGTACACTTTAATCAAGAACCCAAGGATCCTAGGATTACAGCTGGAAGGGACATTAGAGGCCAGCTAGTCCAACCTCATTTGACAAAAGAGGAGACTGAGGAACTGAAAAGATAAGTGACTTACTCAGGGCCACACATCTAAGGTATGATTTGAACCCAAGCCTTCTTGTTGCTTGCTCCAGTGAACTATCTACTATACCATTGCCTGCAAATCTAGTGGCAGCTAGGTAGCATAGTGGAGAGTAGGGGGTCTACAGTCAGGAAGATCTGAATTCAAATCTGGCCTTAGACACTTATTACCTGTGAGGTCATAGTTAAGTTACTTAATCTACCTGCGTATCAGTTTCCAAACCTGTAAAACAGAAATGATAATAATGGCACCTACCTTTGCATAATTTTTGTGAAGCAAAAATGAGAACGTATTTGCAAAATGTTTTGCAAACCTTAAAGCCCTATATAAATGCTAGCTAATGGTAATAATACAGCTATCTCTTCCACATGGCCACTTTCCCCATTGCAGTTTCAATTTATCACAGGTGGGCGGGAAATTCAATGGGAATTTGGAGGGAGCTTTGCAGAAGCTTCAGCCAACAGAAAAGTCTAGAAACTCAGAAATGCATAAAGTATATGAACAATATTGCATAAGATCAACCCAAATTCTACAAGAAGGTACTGTAAACACCCCATAAAAGAAAAACATCAGATTTCTTCTCTAGTAGGAAGAGACGGCCAAATTCTTTGACTTCGATTGTCCAGATTGCAGAGACACTGCACCCATAACCACAGTGATTAGGGAGGGACAAATGTAATCACAATGACAAAAATAATAAGTGTATAAAGTATAATTATATTAAATTATGTAGAATATACATTCTAATAATAATAAAGAATAATTTGACCTTGTGAGGTATGAATCAATATTAACAATGATACTTAGTACCATGGGGGATGTAGAAACCATTGACAATGTCTTAGCAGAGCTTGTAATTTATTGGGGGAAGACAGAGGCAATGTAGATACAGACAAATGCATTCAGTCAATGCTGGTAGTTCCATTTCTAGAAAGAATCCTTTTAGGTCTACAAAGAGCTGTCCCAACTGCAGCTCTCTGTAGTGTAAGAATTATTTTGCCCATCTAATAGATGAAAAAAACCAAAGCTCAGAAAGGATAAAGGTCTCGTCCAAGGCTGAAAAGCCACTGACAGAACTCAAATTCACACCTAGGTCTCTCAAGGTCAAAGCCATTGTTCTTCACACTCAATCATGTGGCATCTCCAACTAGCATGTAAATGACTGCAATATTTATATTGAGGATATACATGAGGTTAAGTCTATGACAGATGTTGGGCCTCAAGCCTCCACTTGGAAGCAGATTGTGGTCCAGATTGCATCAAACCTCTGGTCTGGAACTTTCAAGGACCAGAAAATTCTCCCACCAGTGGTAGCTTGGCATCAAATTAACAAAGCTCAAAACACATAAATATTGAAGACAGTGGTTAACCCAGTCCAGTTTAAAAAACAAACAAACAGAAAAAGTTGTATCCTGGACCTAAACAATTGCCAGAAACCAGGAAAGTTGTTTCAAAATTCTAACATCTGCAAAGTCAGGCATCTCGTCTGAAGATGAAGTGACATTTGATGTAAGAGAAATTTCAAATCATCTAGATGAGATGACAATTACCTTTCCATCTGTTGTTAAATGGAGGGAAACAAAAACCAAGACAGATGTTCCAAACAAGGCCTGTTGAAGCCTAAATGATCAATAACACATCCATATTTACCTAATTATCACTTAGCTGCAAAATTGATCATATCTCAAACTCAGAAGGGACTTTATCGACCATCTCATCCAGGGGTTGGCAAACTACAGACCAAGGGCCAAATGTGGCACACTGTTTACTGGTTGTATGGCCCATGAGTTAAGAATAGTTCAACACATAAACAGAATGGGGAAGGGTCTTAAATGTATGCCATATCAAAATCAGTTGAAGCAACTAAGAATGATTGAGAGAGAAGAGAAGAGAAGAGAAGAGAAGAGAAGAGAAGAGAAGAGAAGAGAAGAGAAGAGAAGAGAAGAGAAGAGAAGAGAAGAGAAGAGAAGAGAAAAAGAAGGGGGGAGGGGAAGAAGACAGAGAGGGAGAAAAAGAAGAGGAGGAAGGGGAAAAAGGAAGAAAAAAGGGGGAGAGAAAGAAAAGGAGAAAGAGATAGACATCCCCCTATCTCTGTATACACACACACACACACACACACACACACACACACACACACACACACACACACACCCCTATCTGTCTACCTGTCTGTCTGTCCTGCTGCATTCAAGGTCTGTTATGTGGACCAGGAATTAGACCTAATTTGTTAGGCATGAGAAGACAGAAGTAGGAGGGATAGAGGAAGATGACAAAGGGGGTGGTTTGATATCAGGAAGAACTCAGCAAGAATCAGAGTTGCCTTAGAGCCCCATGCACTGCCTGGGGAGTGAGTGGGTTACCCACTCTGGAGGTCTTAAAGCAGGGCCTAGCTGGAGACTTTGATGTTCTGCAGAAGGAATTACTTTTCAAACAAACTGCTACCTAGTCATGCCTCCCTCATCTTGAGCTTGGCAGGTTGTACATTTGAGCATAAGTATAAGATATTACCTTTATCCCTAGTAAATTTCATATGAAATCATTCATCCATAAGTTTTACCCAAGTCCAAGACCGTTTTGCATCCCAATTTGGTCATTCAGTCATTCAGTATGGATTCATTAAACACTTACTGGGTTTCACTAAGACTGGGGATACACAGAAAGGAAAAAACAATCTCTGGCCTCAAGGAAATCCTGGTTTAATGAGGAAGGCAACATTCAAATAAACAGGTATGTATCAGAGACACACAGTACCAATGGGAGAAAATCTCAGAAAGCACTTAGGCCATTCAATTTGACACAATGATCGATAACCTTGAAGACAGCATCTTCAACTGAATGATGAAGTCAGAAGCCAAAATATAGAGAGTTAGAAAGGCAATAGAAACACCTATTACAGATGGCCTTCTCAGGAGTTCAGCCACAAAAGGGAGAAAAGCTATGGCACAATGACTAGTGGGGTTGGAATGAACAAATGAGGGTTTCTTTCTTGAGTAAAGGGGAAGACATCTACAAACATGGGAGGGAAGCAGTTAGTAGACAAGGAAAGATTAAGATAAGTGAGGCAGTGGGGGAGCAATCTGCTGGAGAAGACAGGAAGAAATGAGACACATTCATGGAGGAGGTTGCCTTGGCAAGGAGAAGGGTTGCCTCTTCACATGAGATGAATGAAGGTGGGGACAGTGGAGAAAGGGATCTGGGAAATGTGAGGAGAGGAGGGGAGAAGAGGAAGCTCTCAGCAAATATTTTCAATTGTTCTCAGCCAAATATGAGGGAGTTTCTGAGCAGAGAAGATAGGGGAAAGGAATGGGAAGTTATAGGGAGTTGTAAGAAGGATGAAAAGGTTTGGAAAAGCTACTGTGATGAGTGAGACAGTGAATTAATTGGACACGTATAAAAGGATTTCCTTGCTGCAGTGAGGGTCCACTTGAGGTTATGTGACAAATTTGTTGTAGATACCATCACAGCATCATTTCAGTCAGTAGCATGTGAGAAGGAGCAAAGGCAGATGGCAGGAGTGATCCAAGGCTGAGGCTTCCTAGAGCAAGATTGGTGATGAGACAATGGGGTCAAGGAACTCAGGAGAATGAGACAGTATAGAATTGAACTGGTTTTCCAAGGGGTCAAGATAAAGAAGGGCAGCTAGGTGGCACAGTGGATAGAGCACAAACCCTGGAGTCAGAAGGACGGGAGGTCAAATCAGGTCTCAGACAGTTAAGATATATGACCCTGGGAGAGTCACTTAAACCATCTGCCTCAGTTTCCTCCACTAGAAAATGAGCTAGAAAAGGAAATAGCAAATCACTCCAGTAACTCTGCCAAGACAAGCCCAAATGGGGTGACAGAGTCAGACATGTCTGAAAAAAAGACTGAACAACAACGAAATAAAGAACAGAGAACAGTATTAGCCAGTACAACGGTAATGGCTGGGGAAAGAACTGAGGTATAGAGGGCTTGAAGGTCATGATGAGGACAAAGAAGAGGGGTTAGAGTTGCAAGGCAGAAGGAGAAGTGATCTAATAAGGGAATTTCATGAACATGAAGGTGGTGAATTTGTTAGTGATGAGTCTCAAAGATATGACCATTTTTGTGTGGAACAGAGGAGTAGGTCACACAAAACGATGAAGTTAAGGAACTGGGAGATTAGGGTATTAGAGAGAACATCAATATGTACAGTAGGGTAAAGAGTCCTAGAGTGGGGGACTGTAAGCACTGAACTCATTGAGGGAAGAAGGGAAAAGTCCTAGAGATGACTAGAGGGCAACTACCAGTGAAAATGCTCTGAGTTGGAAGACAGAGGAGCAACAAGAAGGCCAGTGTCATGGGATCTCACCATATGTGATTGTAGTGTAAGTTATAACAAGAATGGAAAGGGGGTAGGAAGGAAAGCAGTTTATGAAGGATTTTATACGCCAAACAAATGACTTTATATTTCATTCTGGATGGGATAGGGAGCCAGCAGGGTTTACCAAATGGAGGATGTGGGGTAAGTAACTCAAGATCTATGCTAAGAAAATGACCTAGGCAACTTAGTGGAAGATATACTAGGATGGGGAGAGACTTGTGGCAAAGAGACCAATTAAGCAGACTATAGCAACAATTCAAGCATGAGGACACACTACCAAGCCTGTCCAAGACTGGAATGCTTCAACAATTCAACTGTCACCAGAGCTATTGGGCTCAACTTCTTAGAGATTGGTCACATCAGTGTGACCAAAAAAGGATTAGCCAATGCCAAGCTCCTCTTGCAATTCAACCAAAAGGATTTTTTTCCCTCCCACATTTCTTAAGCAAGTCTATACAAATCATTGTACTTTGTTAACATATTAATCACTCATTACCTCTATAATCTGCCCCTTACTTTTAATGATTACATTAACTGTCCTGAGAAAGAGAATCCAATCTACCCCCTCTGATACATGTACTTTAATCCAATTAGTCAATAATAATTTATAAATCACCAGGTTAAGCACAGATTCCCAGGGAACTCCACTGAAGACATTAACAAGCTGACTTGTTATTTTCAAATATTTTTTCATTTACAAGGTCATGAGGTGATACTTCCAAGTTGCTTTAATTTGCATTTCCTTCAGTATTAGTGAAGTTGAACATTTTTCAAATTAATAATGTCTCTCTTTTGAAAATCATTTATTCTAGTTTACCTGTCAGACTTATGGAGAAGGGAAGATTTTGTGACCAAACAAGGCTTAGAGAGCACTATGAATTTCAAAATAAATAATTTTGATTACATTAAATTGAAATTGAAATAGAGCCAATGTAGAAATAAAGCCAATGTAACCAATAATAAGAGGGAAATAGGAAATTGGCAAAGAATTTTTATAGCCAGTGTCTCTGATAAAGGCCTCATGTCTAAAATATAAAGATAATTGAGTCAAATCTATAAGAATACAAGTCATTCCCCAATTGATAAATGGTCAAAAGATATGAACATGTGGTTTTCAGAGGAAGAAATTAAAGATATATATAAGCATATGAAAAAAATGCCCTAAATCACTATTGATTAGAGAAATGCAAATCAAAACAACTCTGAGGTACCACATCTCACCAGCCAGATTAGCTGACATAAAACAGGAAAATGATAAATGCTAGAGAGGGTGTAGAAAAATTGGAACACTAATGCATTGTTGATGGAGTTATGAAATGATCCAACCATTCTGGAGAGCAATCTGGAACTATGCCTAAAGGGCTATAAATAAGTGCATACCCTTTGACCCAGCAATACCACTTCTAGGGCTGTATCTCAAAGAGATCAGAGAAGTAAAAAAAGGACCCATATGTACAAAAATATTTATAGCAGCTCTTTTTGTGGTGGCAAATAATTGGAAATCAAGGGGATACTCATCACTTGGGAATGGCTGAACAAGTTATGGTTTATGAATGTAATGGAATATATTGTGTTATAAGAAATGAGGAAGACACAGACTTCATAATAACCTGGAGAGACTTACATAAACTGATGTTGAGTGAGGAAAGCAGAACCAAATTTGTACACAGTTACAGACACAACATATGTGTGACGACTAACTTGGATAGACTAGGCTCCTCTCAGCAATGCAAGGTTATAAGACAACTCCAAAAGACTCATGATGGAAAGAGCTATCCACATCCAGAGAAAGAACTACAGAGTCTGAATGCAGATAAAAGCAAACTACTTGCTCTTTCTCTCTCTTTTTTTGTTTTGCTTTGTTTCCTCTTTCTTTTCACTCCATTGGTTATAATCCTTCTTTTCAACCCGACTGACATTTAATGTGAAGGTATTTGTAGATCCTATATTTGGTTGCCTGCCGCCATTGGGGTGGGGAGTTAGAGGAGGGGGAGAAAATTTGAAACTCAAGGGAATGTGGAACTGAATGTTGTCAACTAAAATTAAATAAATGAATTAAATAAATTTATAAAAAAGAAAATTATTTATTCTTATGATTTGAACATTTATCCACAGGGAACCACTGCACCCTTTTATGTTTTTACACTTCCTTATATATTTCACATGTCAAGTTTTTTTCTCTCATACTTCCTGCAAGAATTTTCTATAAGCTGTTTTCTTGTTCTTTTAATTATATTGGTTTTGTTGTACAGATTTTTTTTTTTAATTTTCAGGTACAGCAATCAAGTACATCTATTTTTCCTTAATAATTCATTCTATTTGATTAATTGAAAAACATTCATCCCCTTCCACTACTCAGATAAAAACTTTATTCCATTTTCTTTCATTTTTCTTATCATTTGCTTTTCAAATGTAAGTCTCTTATACAGTTGTAACTCACTATATACAGTATCAGATGTAAGTCTAAATCCCTTTCCTAACAAATTACTAATGAATTTTACAAAGTATATTTGTTATATATAATGAGTACCAGACCAAAAAATATAAAGTACTTGGGGAAGACAACTTTATTTGACAAAAAGGGGGCTGGAAAGCTATGCAGCACAAATTTAGTGGAAACCAACATCTTGCACCATACACCACAATAAATGGGTCATAGGATCACACCAACCTCAAAACGGATATGTGACAAAATGGTTACATCATAAGAAATTGATAAAACAATGAGATCTGATGTTTTGCTTAGCCAAAGAAGAGATACAGGAGATCATAAGAGATTAAATGTTATTTTAATTTCATGAAACTGAACCCTCTCCCCTCAAAAACAAAAAAACAACCTAGAGCTGTTAGTGACAACTGTAAAGGGTAATCTGGGGTTAAATCTTCATATTTAATATTATTGATAGGGGTCAGATATCCAAGTTATATAAGGAAGTAATTCAGATATAGAAGGTCTCTCTCCCTAGAGTCTTTTAAACTCCAAACTATGCTTTTTGGAAGACCCTGTATAAGAAAATTCCTCCAAAGAATTAATAATGGTCAACAGATATGAACAAGCCATTTTCAAAAGACTTGAATACTATTCAAAACTATAAGAAAGACTGCTCCAAATCACTAAAAACAAGGGAAAAAATAAAGTGGCATCTCACATTCAGTAAAATTGGCAATGATTACAAAAGATGAAAATAGTCCAAGTTGGAAGGGCTGTAGAAAAACAAACATATGAATACTATGAATTGTAGAGCTATGAACTAGTCCAACCATTCTGGAAAGCAACTGCAGTGATGCTGAGGAAGTGACTAAAACATACATACTCTTCGACCCAAATATCCCACTGTTAGGAATATATCCAAAGTGTGCCAAGGACAGAAAAGTAGTCCCCTATACATCAAAATATTCACAGCATCCCTTTTTTTTGCAGTAGCAAAGAACTGGAAATATTATGGATACCCATCAATTGGGAAATGACTAAGGAAACTGTAGTCAATTAATATAATGAGATAAGTACTCTTCCCACTTGTTGTTCTGTTGTTTCAGCTCTATCTGCCTCTGTGTGGCCTCATTTGGGGTCTTCTTGCCAAAGAAACTGGAGAAGTTTGACATTTCCTTCTCCAGTTCATTTTACAGATGAAGAAAATAAGGGAAACAGGGTTAAGTGACTTGCCCAGAGTCATACAACTAGTTTCTGAGGTCATATTTGAACTCAGGTCTTCCTGACTCCAGACCCAGTATTCTATCCACTGCACCACCTAGCTGCCCTCCTGCAAATGGGAATGCCTGAGTTCAAATCCATCCTCAGACGCTTGCTAGCTATGTGACTTTGGGCAAGTCAATTAACCTCTGTTTGCTTTAATTTCCCCATGTGCACAGTGGGGATGATACAAACACCTACCTCCTATAGTTGTTGGGAGGATCAAAAGAGATAATGATGGTAAAGCACTTAACCCAGTACTTGGAACATAGTAAGTACCGTATAAATGTTAGCTATTAGCTATTATTAGCTCTAAGTGGAAATAAATGGAATGCAAACAATACACATCAAGAAAAGTAAGATGGAAATTTACAATATGATAAATATCTTCTCCAATTTGTATTCCCATAGCAATAATCTTTTGTACATATTTGGTTAAATGTCTATTATACACAAACATTTGTGCACATATATATATATGTTTATGTGTGTGTGTAGATGTAGATAGATACACACAAATATATTACACTGATGCCTTTTTCAATTTTTACCCCAGTATCAGACAGTTTAAAACATGACTCTTTTGTAATAAGTTTTATATGTGGGGGTGTGCAAGACTCCATTTATCAGCTTTTCACCAAGACCCTTTGATAGTCTTGCATGATTGATTTTCTTTTTTCTAATTTAATTTTATTACACAGCATGTGTCTTAGAAATATACTGATTTAAAAATACATATGGCATCCAATTTAAATCCTATGTCCTTACATTAAATAAGTACTCCCCACCCCTATTCCTTCCCAACAACAGTAACAGCTGTGGCCACCCTAGACCATCAATGCAGTGTGCTGAAATACTTTTTTAAGAAGCAAGATTAAACTGGATATTTGTACCACCCATTCTTCTTTGGCACTGTGGTTCAGTGCCCAAGTTTTTTGGATTGTTTTTTTTTTTTTTTGCTTTTTATTTTTTGGAAGGGGGAAGGTGGGGCAATTGGGATTAAGTGACTTGCCCAAGATTGCACGGCTAGTTTTGGGTTAAGTGTCTCATGTCAAATTTGAACTCAAGTCGTCCTGACACCAGGGCCAGTACTCTATTCACCATACCACCTAGCAGACCCAGTGCCCAAATTTTAATTCACAGCAACATTATTGCATAACAGGAAATGTTATATTAAATATGAAAACTGTTAGACTACATATACCATTATTACATTGTTATTGTATATTATGTACAATGTTATTACATAACATTAACATCTTTTTTTATTAATTTGTCTCACTCAGTGTCCTTCTTCCCCTACTCACTGAGCAAATTTCTTAAAAAGATCAAAAAGCATGCCCTTGCTACATAGCTGCACAGTTGAGCAAAAGCAATTTCCTACAGGCCGTGTCTAAAAACATACATCTCTTTTCACACTGTGAGTTCATCACTGCTCTGTCAGAGGTTGAGTGACGTGCTTCCTCTTCAGTCTTTTGGAAATGTGCTTTATCGTACCATTGATCAGAGTTCTCAAATCACTCAGTCGTTTTTCTCGACAACGTTGTTATGATAGTACAAATTGTTCTCCCAAGTCTGTTCACTTTGTATCATATCAGATCATAGAGATCTTCCTACTTTCCCTTCAAACTCTCCATTCCATCATTTCTCACAGCACAATAATACCCCACTACATTCATATACTATAATTGGCTTAGCCATTTCCCTAGAGGAGAATATTCCCTTCATTTCCAGTTTTTTGGTTACCGCATAATGAACTGCTATAAAACTTGTTTGATTTTCCCTATCAATTTCATTATGATTTTTTCTAGTTCTAGAGAGAAGTCTCTTGGTTGCTCTTTTGACTGTTATTCCATTAAATGAAAAACTATACTGGGAGAGCATTGTCATTTTTGCTCTAGCAATCAGATGCATTCAATTTAATTTCCCAAGAATCTATCGACTATGAACCAAGGTAATGAAACTACAAAGACAAAAAAGAAATGAGCCTGGACCTTAAGAAGTTCATATTCGATGGTGGAAGCAACATGTACATAAAGGTACATAGAAGATAAATATTAAGAAATCAGAAGAACTAACTATAACAACTGGGAGGTGGGGTGGTGTGGGGTAGGGATCATTTTTTTGCACAAAGTAATACCTGAGCTGAGCTCTGAAGGAAGCCAAGAATTGCAATAGACAGTGGTAAAGAGAAGGGAATCCCAGGAAGGGAGGGAAAGTTTGTGTAAGCGAAAGAACAGAGCCAGGACAAGGAAAAGTGTGTAGGGGAGACAAGTAGACCAGTTTGGTCAGAATGTAGAATAAATGGTGGGGAACAGAAAGCAGTTGAGCTGCCTTTTGAAAGGAGCTAGAGATTCTAAGAAGCAAAAGGAAGGATACAGTGTTGAGAACCAGCAACAGAACATGCAAAGATTGAAAGATGAAATGTAATCTGAAAGTAGATGAATTTGGCTAAAATGTGGAAAAATTTGAACAATGTGGCATCGGTATGATAAAGTATCTTACTGGTTTTTTGGAGACTGGACCTCTCTACCTAACAAAGGCTGCCAGAACAGGGGCCATTCATGGACTTGATCCCACTACTGATCAGCCTTCTGCCTGTTCCCATTCTGACCTGGGTGAGCTTGCCCATCCTTAGGCAGTTGAGTAACTCCCAAGGGGTCACCATATTGGTCAGCCTTAGTGTAGACATTCCATCAACTTAGCCCACTGCAGTTCAAGTAATCCACCAATCTCAGCCTACTAGGGAGCAGGGAATATAGGCCTGTATCACCCCACCTAGCATCTAATCCTATTCTCATGGAGAAAATAGAAAGACACTGATTAAACAGTTATACAATCAGATGGCATCAGAACTAGTTGGATGGCTGAATGCAAGAAAAATAGCTACTAATGCCTTAATGTTAACATGGCAAGGCTCCAGCTGAGTCTAGAGATCTGTGCTTGGCTGTGATTTAATTTTTTAAGGATTCTAATCAATAAATTGGGAAAAGACAGATATGTTATACTTACCAAATTTGCAAATGGAATAAAGAAGAAAGGAATAGAGTTAGGATCTGTTTTACTACAAGATTCACAAGAATCTTTAGAAGCTAGAGCTTTGGGCTAAACCTAGTAAGAAAAAATCCAAGAAAGATCAATCTAAAGTCTTGTGCCTGGGTACAAAGAAAATCCCCTTTGCAAATATAGGAGGTATGCTTAGAAGACAATTGTCCTTAAAAAGATCTGGGAGTTTTAGTGGACTGTAAGCTCAACATGAATTAGCAGTATGATGTGCCAGGCAAAAAAAGCAAATGATATCTCAGGCAGCATCAGGAGGGGCCTGGCTTCCAGAAACAAGGAGGTGATAGCCCCACTCTGTTGTTCTTGTTGCTGGTTTATTTTTAAAGGGAACAATGACATCAGGGGACGATGTCTTGACTTGAACACAGATTGGATATAAGTGAGACAAAGTTGCACAAAGTCTTCAGCCATGCTCTTTCTTATAGAGTCATCGAATTCCAGTGGCAAGACAAAAGTTGAGATGGCTGGGAACACAATGGATGACCTTGGCATCAACAATGTCGGATCAAGCTCATATGGAGGTGATCAGTACTGGGAATTACAGTTTATGGAGGACATGAAAAAATGGGAAGGAGTCTAAAGGAGGACACCCCAAGATGGCGAAAGGCCAGACCTAGGGTGTCCAAAAAGGGAAGCCTGGGGAGTGAGAAATGGAGGGAGGGTGCTAGTACAAGAGAGGTGTCTTCAAGTATCTGAAGGGCTGTCCGATGGAGGAGGGATTATTACACTTGTTATTTATGATCCCAGAAGATCAAACCAAGATCAATAGACAGAAATTGCAACGAACCTTTAGTCTTGCTATCAGGATAAAAAACTTGCTATCAAAGATGTTTACAAGTAAAATGGGGTGTCTTGAGAGGTACCATATTCCCTTTCAATGGAGAACTCCAAGCAAGGTCTGGACAAGCACTTATTAGCTATGTTATAGTGGGGAGACCTTCATGTAGAATTAGCACTAGATGGCTGCAGAGATTTTTGCTAACTCTCAAACACTGCAATTCTGAGAAGTCAGAAAAAGGACAGACAGTATGGTCAGAAAGTGATGGGTTTTATGGCTTACTATTAAATTTCTGTGGCCATTAGATCAAAGATTTAAAGCCAGAAGGCTCCTTGGTGGTCACTATTTCAATGATCCCATTTATAAAAGAGGAACCTAAGGCAAAGACAGGTTAAGTGATTTGTACAGGGTCACAAAGCAAATAAAGGTCTAAAGTAGGATTTCATCTAGTTCACTATCCATTAATCCAAGTTGCTCCTAGAGCAGTTGGTAAACAATTATGTACCTAACATATACCAAGCACTATGCTTGGAGATAGAAACAAAGGCAACAGATGGACCTTGGTCTTGAACAGTTCACAGTCTAATGGGGGAGACCACATGGGAACAAGTTTCTAAATCTTGTGCGTGTGTTCTAGATCCCTTTGGATGATGAAGCCTATGGACCCCTTCTCACAATCAATGTTGTTCAAAGTATGAAATAAAATATATACAATAATGAAGGAAACAGCATACTGAAATTCAATTTTCAAAATATTAAAAGTAATTTTATGAACCACAGGTTAAGAACTCCCACTTTGACGGCCATGGGCAGCCACTGCAGATTTCGCAGCAGGGGAATGACATGGTAGGCTTGTGCTTTAGCAAGACCATCTTTTGTAGCTAAATGAGAAATGGACTGGTAAGGGGAGAGGCCAGAGGCAAGGAGGCCAATGGGGAGACTACTGTAATGGTCCAAACAATGTGAAAAGGACCTGTATCAGAGTGGTTGTTGCCTATGCGGTAGAGAGAACAGGACATACGAGATATTGTGAAGGAAGAAATAGAGAGGGGTTGGTAAGGAAGAACAAAGAAAATATGATGGACCCCTCAATACAAAAAGGGAGTTTCGTAGGAGTGGTGGAATAAGGGAGAAAGAAAAATTTCCCATCTTCACCTCCATCCTCCCAATACACCAATGGCATCCCAGTGCATCCCACAGCCATCCAACACACCATCACTTTCCTCTTTACCACCCCCTTTAACTGGTTTAATTTATCGAGACAGCTGGGGCATAATTTAGTGATAAACTTAAAAGTCTCAAAGACCTGAGATCAAATCCCACCTCAGCAATTAACTCTGTGACCCAAGGCTTTGATTTCCTCATCTATAGAATGAGAGGGTAAGAAGAGATTATCTCTAAAGTATCTTCTACTTCTAGACCTATGAGCCTGCATGGGACCTTGATCAAGTCCCTTCCCATTTCTGGGTCTCAGTTTCTTCCTTTATAAACCAAGAGGAATGGACTAGATGGCTTCTCAGGTTCCTCCCAACTCTAGACCAGTGAAGTATTAACTGTTCTATACATATGCCTTAAATACATGTCTCTTCCAATGGGTAGACTGTAAGACGTTTCTCGCTCTTCTGGGGGGCTACGGGAGATAGATGGTTTCTAGTTAATTTCAGATGAGAAGACATCTTCATTCTTCCTTGGAGCTGGCAGAGAAGGCAAGAGGGAGGCTAACTAGCAAGGAAACACAGCTCCCCCTAGTGGCTGTGGAGAATGGTCAAAGTGACTAGGCCTGGGAATTAAAAAAAAAAATCAAAACTTTCTCACACCTCACCCAATCACAAGAAGAAGAAAAACATACCATCATTGGGGATTTTATGAAAGAAAAATATCTTAAGTATCTGACATGCTAATTGAGTTATCGGGACTCAAAGGCTGATGTAGATGAAATCAATTCTCACATCCATACTTTGAAGCTACAGACTCTAAGCTGACAGTGACATGGGCGGGGGGGCACCCCCTGCAGGGCAGCATCAGCCCAAAGTCTCTGGCTTGGAAGATCTGTGCTAAAAGAAGATGTGTGTGGGAGTGAGGCTACACTGATTACAGCTTCAGCTGAATAGGAAGAATTGGGAAATGGACCAGGTTCAAGGCACTTAGTAGGAATCTGCAAAAAGACAAGAACCAGAGGCATCATCATTGGGGCAAGTGTACTAATAGGTTGCCTAGCTTGAGGGGGGAATAAACAATATTATATAGAACGGTGTCGTCCTATAGGCTTTCTACTCATGCTATAAGAAAGATTTTCCATGCCTCAGTTTCCTCATTTGGGTGGTAGAGGTGGAGGGGTAACAACGACTTAGGTACTTTTGATCTCTAAATCTATGAACCTGTGAAACTTACATGAGTTTTGTTTTCTTCTGGGGAGAAAGTTGGTTCATAATCAGAGGACAATGGCCTTAGGGAATTCACAACCTCCTTCACTTGTAAGGCTCCTTCCAACCCCAAGCGTATGATTGCATCCCTAATAACACTGCTCTGCTTTGATAACCCCATGCATTTCCCTGCATACAACTCTCACCTCTAATGTGGTTGATTCTCAATCTCTAGCCTTGACTGATAGCGCTGCATTATACAGAATTTCTAAGTGCCTGCTGGACATCTCCACGGAATATCATGAAAGCTTTAGTGTGTCTATGATCAAAGTTATCATCCACCCCATTCCAACTCCAATCAGCTCCTCCTTCCTACTCCCTTATTTTTATTAATGGTATAAGCATCCTCCCACTGGCCCAGACTGCAAGCCTCAGTCATATTTCATTCATCCTTCTCTCTCACCTCTACAACCCATCAGTTGTTGAATATTACTGATTCAATCTCTGGAATAACTCACATCTATCCCCTCCCTTCCTTCCCCACTGCTACTATCCTGGTCCAACCAATCCATCAATCACCATACATTAATTGAGTATGCCCCATGTGCTATGCATTGTGCTAAGCACTGGGGGTAGAAAAAAAGCAAAACCAGCTTCTGCCCTTAGACATTCGATTGCAAGGTAAGTTATAATCCTTAGGTTTGGCAACAATCCTTCAGAAAGGCTTCAAAAAGCTTTGAAATCTGTGGAAGATAATGAAAAGCAGGGATTTTGAATGATACCCTTACATGATGATGCCGACTTCCAGCTGTTAATCTCACATCTGGACAGCCTAAGTCCAGCCAATTTTAAGGAGGCTATTACAGTGTGAAAAGTGCCCGTTGAATAAGGAGAAAAGTCCAGGGTCCTGTACTGTTCATGTAGTTGTGAATGTATTTATAGATGACAAATGACTGCCTGGGTCAATACCTTGAAACCCCCAACATTATTCTCTCCCTCTAGACTCTTGATCTAGCCTCTGAGAAAAAAAGCAGACCTTCTCCTAGCTCAAGGCTATCCCTTGATCTTGTCCCCTCCCTCCTCTACCCAGGGTTTGCCATCAGACACTTTTCAGTATTTCAATGTCTCTTTATTCATTGGCTCCCTCCCTTCTGTCTATAAATATAAGTCTGGATTGGGGCAGAGCAGGGCACTGCTCTCTCCTTCCTTTTAGTTAAAGGGCCAAAAGAATGGAAATGGGGCAGGGAGGTGGGGGGGGGGAGATAGGACCAATTGATAAGCATGAAACACCTACTATGTGCCAGGCATTGTGCTGGGCTCTGGGGATATAAAACCAAACCTGAAAAAGATCTAGCCATCAAGGGGCTTACATTCTGGGGAAAAGGGAATACATGTTTGTAGATAAGTAAACACAGGATATGCTTAAAATAAATGAAACAGGATTGGGGATGTTGACATCTAGTGGGGGGGGGTGGCATTCTTAACCTTGGGTCAATGAACTTTTTTTTTTTTGGTAGGGGAGAAGGCAGGGTCATTAGTGTTAAGCTACTTGCCCAAGGTCACACAGCTAGTAAGTGTTAAGTGTCTGATGACCACATTTGAACTCAGGTCCTCCTGACTCCAGGGCTGCTGCTATATTCACTGCGCCACCTAGCTGCCCCCATGAACTTAAAAAAAAACTATTTTGATAACTGTATTACAATACAATTGGTTTCCTTTATAATCTGATGTATTTTATGTATTAAAAATATTCTTCTGAACCAGGAAAACACTGTACACAGTAACAGTCAGTTTGTGCAATGACTAACTTTGATAAACCTATCTCTTCTTAACAATGCAAGGATCTAAGACAACTCTGCTGACAGCCAGAGAAAAAACTATGGAGTCTGAATGCATGCTTGTTCCTTCTTTTCAATGGTTTTTCCCACTGGTTCTAATTCTTCTTTACAACATGACTAATATGAAAAATAAGTTTAATATGAACATACACATGGAGCTTATATCCAATTAAATGCTGTCTTGGAGTGTGGAGAGGGGAGAGATGGGGAGAAACTTTAGAACTTGAGATCTTATGGAAGTGAAATTAAAAATAAATTAATTTTAAAGATATTCTTCTGAGAGGGGGTCCATCAGTTTTGTCAGAGAGTCTAAGTACTCCAAGACACACACAAAAAGGTTAAGAACCATTGAATTAGGGGAATCAGCAATGGCTTGAACAGTTCACTCACCTGGGTCTCCTAGGGGCACTACAAAGATCTATTACTGTAACAAGGATCTTGCTACCTGGGGCCCACTTGCAAATCCACATGGAAACCTGGGGAGCATGCTTCCAGAAGAGCTAAAAGGCAAAAAGGAAGACCCTCCCGTCCACTGCAGAGCTCGTACAGGTGAATCTCAGATTGTTTCCCAGCAGCTTACTGCCTGATGATGAAAGTCTTTCCATTGGCTTCCGCATATGAACCCAATGGCACCAGGAGGTCAAATATATTATTTCTTCCTGCTGGTCTCAAGGTATACGTTTGATTCCAGTACCCCAATACATTATCTAACCTCAAGTGGGTTCTCATTAAAGCAAAGCAATTCTACTTCCCTCTAAATGACTCCCTAGCCCACTGCCCACAGAAACCATTCCAAACCTCTTTCTTCAAGTCTCCCAAGGTACCGTACCCTTTGTCCTCTTAGCTAAGGACATCACCTCATAGTTTATCAAGGAAGCCCAGGCTTTTTGCCTCAAGTTTCTTTTCCTTCCCTCTTTTTTCACACAAGCACTTGACATCACTCCCCACTATTCTCTCTCTTCACTCGAGCATCACATGAAGAGGTAGCCTTTTTCTTTTCTAATTCATTCCCGCCCAGCATCTTAACCCCACTATCATCCCTAGTCCCTCTCTAATCTTCAGTCTTTCCCTATCTTCTGGCTTCTTCCTGACTTACATGCTTATGGCTACTACCATCCTGAAAACCAAACCACAACACTCACTTTATCCCAACATTTCCACTACTTGTGGTTCCGCAGCTTTACTCTCTTTCTCAGCCAAACTCCATGAGAAATTAAATTCACTGTCCTACATGTAGCAAAGTCCCTTTAGTTTCAACTGAAACTGGTCTCTCTGAATTTATAATCAACCTCCTAATTGTCTGAGGATCTTTCTCCAATCATCCTCCTTCTTGATCCCCCTGAAGCCTTTGACACTATTGACTCTATTCCCTTTCTAAATAATCAACTCTTCTGGGTTTTCATAATGCTTCCCCCTCCAAGCTCTTCTCCTACCTATCCAAACACTTTATCTCATCTATAGAACCATTATCCTTGCTTCTCCCCCCAGTGTAGGTATCGCTCCATGACTACCTTCTTCTCTTGTCTTTCTAACTTTCTCTTGATGACCTCATCAGCTCTCACTGATTCATCACATTGATAATACTAATAATAAATAATAATAATTTAAATACTTTTTAAGGTTTGCAAAGTACTGTAGATATAGGATGTTCCAAAAGTTTTGGCACAGTTTTAAGGTCTAAAAGATTAAAACAGGGCTGTATGTGTGTATGTACACAAATACACATGCATATACGTATATGTGTATATAAATTCTCATTTTGATTTCATAGCAATTTTATGACATAGGTACAACAGGTAATTTTTTGCCCATTTCACAAATAAGGAAACTGAGGCTCAGAAGTGACTTCTTGTAATTATATACATAGTAAATGTGAAAAGCAGGCTATAAACCAATCTTCCTAATTAGGCTATGCTAAATTTAACAATGAAGATGATTACCAAATCTATATATCCATTTGCCATCTTTATCTTGAGCTCCATATCACCAGCTACCTATTGGCCAGCTACATCTAGATATCCCATACAAACTCAACATATTCAAAGCTCAACTCATTCTCTTCCCCTCTAAACTAGCTCTTCCTCTTCATTTCCCTACTCCTTTCAAAAACACCTCCATCCTTTCAATCACCACAGGGTCACTGTAGATTTTTCACTCTCCCCTATACTTCCCCATATCTGACTAGTTATCACATGTTACCTATTCTAGCTCTATAACATCTCTCATATCTATCTTCTTCTCTCCACTCACAGAACATATATTCTGGTTCCTCCAAGAAGCTTCCCTTCTAATGAGGTCAAAACTTCACCGGATGTGGAACAGTTCTAGGTGAAGGTCTTACCATTCTCTCTGGGCTCCTGGGGCTCTGCCATAAAAGCTTGCCATGAAGAATGTTCCTAATCACATTGAAAAAAGCCTTAGCACTCATTTCTCTGCTCTCATCTTCTTCAGAAGTTGATTTATCTATGCTCGTTACAGAATACACTTGATATGTGCACTTTATCTTTTCCTCAGTGGCAACACAGAGTCCTAAATCCATTTTTAACCCTAAATTAACTTCTAACCCAGCACAGACAGCACTCTCTCGTGCTCGCGCTCTCTCTCTCTCTCTCTCTCTCTCTCTCTCTCTCTCTCTCTCGTTCCCTCCTCAGAAGAAAAACAAATGAGTTAATAGTCATAGAGGAAATGGTAATGGTAATCGTGACAGACTCAAAAAAAATAATCACAGAGTAAATGGTCATCATGACAGACTTACAAGAGATGGGGAAAATATTGTTAACAAATGTAAAACAAAACAATCATAATATAAAATAATAGTAGAATGGCCCCAGTGGGAGGGGGAGAGGAAAGAGGAAGAGGTTAGAAGGATCCATCAGTAAGGAATCTTAGCAAGAGAAGCATAGACCTTTGCCATTTAAAACAAGTGACTTAATTTTCCGTTTTTAGGAGGCCTGCTAAATATTTGCATATTACTACTTAGCCACAAGAAGTTGTTTGCTTGGCCCCAGAGGGCAGAACTAGGTCCTATGAAGAGGGAGGGAAGTCCTGGTATTTAGAGAAGCAGGTTCAGCAGAATTTCCTAATAATGAGAGCTGTCCAAAATGAGAATGAGATGCCTCAGGAAGCAGTGGCCACAAACATTGTACCACTCTCTGGACTCATTTAACTTTTATGGGTTTAATTTTCTCATCTACAAAATGAGGCAGTTAGACAAGATCACTCCTGAATTTCCTTCCAGCTCTAGATCTGTGCTCCCATGATAAACCTGATGATTTTCAAAAATGTAAAATACTTGAATTAATAAAGCAGGAAACTGAGGATTTAAACTGCTCAACCCCAGAAAGTAAAATAGGGAACAAACATTAATGGGCTTTTTAAGGAGATGGTACAGAAGTAGAGAAAACAGCAAACCCAACCTTGGTAATGATAAATTAGCTAGTGAATAATACACCAAACAATTAAAAACAAATAGCATTAGAAGGTTGCAGATTTACAGCTGGAAAATACTTGAGAAGTCACATAGTGCAATCCCCTCTTTTTTAAAATGAGGAAGTACAGGCCAAAGGAAGTTAAAAAAGATTGCCCAAAGTCACACAGGAATTAAGTATCCCAAGCTGAATTTGAATGCTGACCCTCTGACTCCAAAATTGATACATTTTCTACTGTCCAATTCCCCACTACATTAACTATTCACAAACAGGGAAAAAGAAATCCCCTTACCAAATTCCTTCTGTAAGAGAAATATGGTCCTGATACTCAAACCAGAAAGAGATAAAGGAGAGAAAGAAAATTATAGCTCACAATCACTAATAAATATTTATGTAAAATTATTTTTAAAATAGCAGAAAGGCTAACGTATAAAAATATATTCACTATGATTCATCTGGAATTATGACCATTATTATTCAAGGATGGATTGAATATGAGAAAATGTTAGAAAAAGTATAAACATCATTAATAAAAATCCTTAATAAAAATACTAATCATGATATCAACAGACATAGGAAAGGTCTTTGATGAAACACATTTGTTTTCTAAAAAAATAAAATATTTCAAGATATATATTTTAAATATACCTTAAATACATTTTATTCATATAATATATTAATATAACATTAATGACATATATAAATATATTATATATAAAATATATTTTTAAAATATCACTAAAATGCTTTAAATATGTTAAAAACATAGGACCTTTTCTTAATATGAGCAAAAACATTTATCATAAACCAAGAATTAGCATCATTTGTAAGTGAGAAATACTAGAAACTTTCCCAATATGATCAAGGGTGAAACAAGGATATCTACCATCTCTGCTCTCATTTGACATGGTAGTAGAAATTTTCGCTAGTGTGGAATCTTATTGATCTCTTGGAGAGGTACATCAGACTTAGAAAATTTGGGAATTGGTACTATGGTCAACACAGCAAGTTTCATGAAGCCTCGTGTCTTCTGCATGCCATACACATCATTATCTAAATTACACACACTGCCTCTGTGCAGGATTAATAAAACAAGAAAAAAAGTGAGGGAATTGGCATAGGCAAAGAAGATAAAAAACCATACCTATCTTCAGACAACAGGATGGTTTAAAAACCCCAGAAAATCAATGAAAAGTTTAATCGAAACAATTAACAGCTTCAATACAGTAGCAGCAGAATACAAAATAAATCTGCGAAAATCATCAGCCTTTTTGTATATTACAAACAAAACCCTGGAGGAAGAGAAATTCCAATTAAGATAACAAGATGCATTAAATATCTTAGAATTAGCCTACGCAGAAAAGGAAGATTGTTTTAACTACAACAACAAAACAATTTTATAGACATCAAAGAATATCTAGACAATTAGTTAGACAATTCAATGCTCATGGCTAGGAAGCACCAGTAGAGTCAAAGTGATAAATTAAAACTACTGTACAAAACTGATACTCTACCAATCAAAATGCAAGCCTAGCTCAGAACAGAGAGGCTGACCAATGGTAGGGTGGGTAGTTGGTATTGAATTTTCAGCCCTGACAACCCATACAACAAAGACAAAAAAGAGGAAAATTTCATTTGGAGGAATAAAAAGTCAAGAAAAATCAAGAGATATAATGAAAAAAGTAGGAATGTAGGGAATTTGACACTACTCAGCATCAATCTATACTACAATGGGTTATTCATTAAAAATAGCTAGGCCAGGATTTTTGAAAAGTAGAAAAGTAGAGAAATGGAACAAATTAGATAAGCATGCTCTAGAAACAAATGTACAAAGTAAGTTGGTGTTTGAGGGGAGTATCCACTGACTCAGCTTGATCTGGAGAGCTGGTTGTCAAACTGTCAGTATGAGCATTTTGTTTTTGTTGCTGCTCAGTCTTTTTTTTTTCCTCAGTCATAACTGACTTTGTAAAATCACATTTGGGGTTTTCTTGGTAAAGACACTAGAGTGGTTTGTACTTTCCTTCTCCAGCTCATTTTACAAATGAGGAAACTGAGGCAAACAGGGTGAAGTGATTTGCCTACGGTCACACAGCTATTCACTACCCCTGGTCAGATTTGAACTCAGGAAGAGGAATCTTCCCAACCAGAGGTCCAGGGCTTAAGCCATTACAGTGCCACCTAGTTGCCCAACGTGGGCATTTACACCTTGGGAACTGGCAAAGGAAATAAATTAGGACTTCATTTATTCTTTTGTTGATTGACCAGACTTAAGAAACTGATGGAGAAATTGTTAATAACACAGATTAAACTAAAAAGTACGTTGTGGGTATTTTTTTTTCTAGAGAATCAGTTGTTAAACATTCACCACCACATTATCAGTCATAAGTCCAACAACATAATCCACTGAGAAAGAAACACTTCAGGGAACAAGAATTAAAGCCTGAAAGTAGTAAGGGAAAAATGAGGTTTAGATCAGAATTCCTGCGCTGTTCTTTTGAGTCAGATTTGCAATTTCATCACTGTAGGGAATTTCTGATATTGGAATATTCCTCCTACACAGAAACAGATATGCTTTGCTGACTACCACTTGCAGACCTAGTGAGTTGCCAGAAACACAAAGGGTTAAAGAATTTGCCCAGGATCACATAGCAAGTAGTTGTCAGGGGGAAGTTGTCAGTGCTTCTGACTTCCAGACCATCTGTCCACTAAACATCCACGTCTTTCTTTTATACCTTATAGTACCATAAATTACAAATGGGTAAATATTTTCAGTATAAAAGTAACACTATAAAAATAGAGAACGGAAAGCTTTTTATTATGCACAATTAGGCATGAGAAATAACTTTCACCAGAAATGGGACAGAAGAGATTTTAAAAGATTAAATAAAGACCCAAACAATCATAGGATCCCAGATCTAGAATTTGAAGAGCCCTTATAAGCCATCTATTTCAACACTTTCATTTTACAGAGGAGGAAACTGAGGCTTAGAGAGAGAAAAAGTCTTGTCCAGTATCAGTTTGTCACTAAACATTTACATTACATTGTGCTAAGCACTTGAGATACAAAGCAAAGCAAAAAAACCCACAAACAAAAAGTAAACCTGGTCTCTACTGTTAAAAAGCTCACAATTTAAGGGAGGAGACAACAATATACAAACAAGCTATAGATCAGATAAATTGGAGATGACCAATAGAGGGAAGTCACTAGAACTAAGAGGGACCCCGAAAGGCTTCCTGTAGAAGGTGGGACTTTGGAGGGCACCTAAAGGAAGCCAGGGAAAATGAGGAGGTGGAAATGAGGAGGGAGAGCACTCTAGACATGAGGGCAGAGCCAGCCCAGCACTGGGAGACTAAGGTCTTGTATGAGGAACATCAAGGACACTAGTGTCACTGGATCAAAAAGCAAAGTGTGTGTGGTGAGCGGAAGGTGTAAGAAGACTTAAAGAGGTTGGGTGGAGCTTTGAATGGCAAACAAAATTCTATATTTGATCCTGAAGATGACAAGAAGCCACTTGAGTTTATTGAGTCAGAGATGGCATGGTCAGTCATGTGTCTTAGAAAGATCACTTTGACAGCTGAGTGAAAGGCTGGAGTGGGGAGAGGATCCAAGATCTGGAGCTGAAAGGGCCCGCAAAGGTTTCAACCTTTTCATTTTAGAGTAAGAAACTGAGACCCAGAGAAGTAAAGTCATTTGCTCAAGGTCACAGAGGTGAAAGTTTCTGAGGCATAATTGGAATCCAGGTAACATGGTTCTTCCTATACTGTGCTACCTACCAGCCAGGATTATATATATATAGAAGGTCTGACCAGGAACAGCATGATTATATCTTTCTACTGAGGTTCTAGAAGCCCCACTGAGATAAACTTCCTTAATGGGATGTGAATGAGTAGCTTGGATAACTTTATGATGTCAAAAAATAGGAACTTTCTTCTTCCTTTGAAGAGATTTCCATATGGAAGGTATGGACATAATATTCAAGAAAATTTGACTGAGTCAGAGGTAAATCAGAGGGCACACGCTAAGGCAAGGACCTATAAAAGGAAGAGAGCCAGACACATCTTCCAGCATCAGAAGAACTTGAAAGATTAGGCTCAGTTTCACAGGAAGATTAAGTCTGAATATTTGGGCTGTCCCCTAAGGATCACCTCAACACCAGAGATAGCAGCTCTGATCATGCTCTCCACATAAAAAATTAAATGACTTCTACAAATGGGAAAATAAAAGCAATGCAGCTAGAATCAGGAGAAAAGAAAGGGACTGGGAAAAATTTGTGCATTCAAAAACTATAACAAAAGACTAACTTCCAAAATGTATAAGGGAATTGATGCAAATATATGATAATAATAATAATAATTCCCTAATAGATAAGTGGGAAAAAGATATGAGCAGTTTTCAAAGGAAGAAATACAAATTATCAATAATCACCTTAAAAGTGTTCAAAATCACCAATAAATGGAAAAAGGAATCCTTTTTAAATATTAATGACTCACTCCCATCAATGTAGCAAAGGTGCTTAAAGATAAGAACATTGAAGTTGAATGTAAGAAGCCAAGCAGACTCCATCTTCTGTCTTTCAATGGTCATCCCCAATTACTGGAATGCACACCCTGCTCATCTCTGCCTCACAGAAATCCCTTATCTCCCCTAGCACCACGTTATATAATAAACTCTTTCTTCTTTACCAAGCCCATCACATTCAACTGCTAGTGCCCGCCCTCTCTTTGTCCCTAACTATATTGCATTTATTCTTTGTATATATTTTTTTCTGTTAAGCACTTATAGAAAATGTATGTGTGTGTGTATATATATAATATATATATGTATAATCTCTTCCACAGTAACCTAAACTCCTATAAATTCATCATTTCTGATAGCACAATAATAGTGCATTACAACATAAACCACAATTTGTTAAACCATTCCCTAATACATGAGCACCCCCTTAGTTTGCAGGGCTATCAAGAAAAGAAAACTCCCATAAATATTTTCTATCTATATGATTCCTTTTCCTTTATATGGACTACTTGGAGGTCTGAAGTTAGTAGTAGTCTTTTATTAAATTATAAAACTAATAGACTCAGACCCCAAAGCAATCTGTTACCAGACCGGACATGGCCCAATAAGCATGCATACCTCCTTTTGGATTTTAAGTCAATCATCTTTCTAGACTCATGGTTTCTCATTGCATTAACCAGGGGTCTAAAGTCTTTCAAAAATTTTTTTTCTATCTAAACTGCTGTCATTATGTAAACTGCTATGATTGTGCTCTCTTCTCCATCAGTTCATTGGCATTATTGTTCAGTCATATCTGACTCTTCATGACCCCATCTGGGGTTTTCTTGGCAAAGTTATTGAAGTGGTTTGCCATTTCCTTCTCTAGCTCACTTTACAGATGAGAAAACTCAGGCAAACAGGGTGAAGTGACTTTCTTAGGGTCACACAAGTAGGAAGCATCTAAGGCTGTATTTGAACTCAGGTCCCCATCAGTTCATGCAAGTATTCCCAAATTGTTATGAAAGTGTCCATTTCATAATTTCTGAAGGCACAATAATTACTGTACCTGTTTCCCCACATCCCCTCCAACATTTTTTCATTTTCCGCTTTAAGTCATCTTTGCCAATCTAATAAGTGTGAGTTGGAATCTTAGAGGTTTTGTTATTTGTATTTTTCTAATTAGTGACTTGGAGCATTTTTCCTTATGGTTACTGAAAGCTTAGATGTCATCCTTTTTGTCTGTTCATATCCTTTTGCCATTTATTTGGGGAATGGTTTTTACATCTTACATATCTTGCGGTTACTGAAAGCAAAAAGGTAACAAACACAAAAATATTCATAGCTATGTTGTCTGTAGCAAACAAAAAAAAAGCTGGAAATAAAAATGCACCCCAACAATTGAACAAATGGCAAGATATGAAGGCAATGGAAAGTTATTGGCAAATAAGGAATCATGAGTTGAAAGATTCTTTAGAAAACACAGGAGACTTGTACAAGGTTGCCAACCCAGCTAAGAATCTTTTTATGCTTTAAAATTCAATAAATTTTTATTTCAAATTCACATAAAGAATAATATTTTTAAACAAAAAAGTCATTCTTGAGCACTATACAAAAATGGGAGCATATGCTGACCCCTGAACTATCCAGGGCTTCTGAAACTTTTTCTACTCATGACCCCTCAGCGCTTCTTAAACTATGGGTCTCAACCATACAAGCTGCTTGAGTCCCTGCCCTGGGAAGATAGGCACAATTAATTATTCTATCATTCTAGTCACCCCGTCTTTACCCTAAAATACAAATATACATAATCCATTTTGTCCTATGTCTCTACACACACACACACACACACACACACACACACACACACACACACACACACACCCCGTAAGTGAGCACACTTTTTACTAACATCCATGGTGGCAAATTAGAGACTTAGAAGTTCAGAGTAGGAAGGGATACTCTCATTTCACACATGGAAAAAATGAGGTCCAGAGAGGAGAAGGGGACTTGCCCACATTGACACAACTGGTCAGTGGCAGTGTTGGGATTGGAACCCAGGATTATATGGCCCTGTGCTTCTCCTGCTCAAATGGTAAATGTCACTGGCTTCGCTTTTGTGACACGGGTGGGTACAAGAGATGCTCTCCATTTGACCTCAGGTCAAACATGGGCTTTCTCTTCCCTTGCAAAGATGAAGAGATGTATGCTTTAGTACATTATCATAGTTGACTGTTGGGGGGCAAATGAAGGAGGAGTGGAGAGGCACCTTCTTAATTTGAAGGAAAATGAGGATGATAAAAAAAATTGTTATATCGTCAAATAGCAAACTGAGGAAGCAGCTGAACTTTAAAGCCCAAGATGATGTGCTTTCCTACGTGTGAAATATGTGGCTGAGAATAAGTTATTAACATTTACAAGCATTTTGCTCCAGCATCAGATCCTCACCTCACTGAGTGGGAGCTGCTGGAGGGGAGATAGAGAAGGCTAGCAGAAAAGAGGATATGTCATGGGCGAGGAATGTGTGAGAGGGAAAAATCTCTGTTAAAGCACCCCCTCCCTCACCTCACCCCCAAAAGGCTGACCTACTTTGGAGTCAGTCCTGAGAGTATCTTCTGGATCTGGCAAGAGTTAGAAAGTTCAGCTTTGGATGGATCTACTGGAAACCCATCCCCCACCCCCACTTCCAGGTCCTAAGGCTCCTTAATATCCACTGGTGTCTTGCTCTGTCTGGGCTCTACTCAATGGGCTTATATGGATATAGGCTTCAGGGCTGTCTGTTACAGTGAGCCCACAGGTCCACAGAATCCATGAAGCCACCACTCCAAATCTCAGGGACAGAAGTGACTTCCCTCTGAGGCCATCTTACCCAATCCCTATCAGCACAGAATTTTCTTTGTCCATTTCTGCCTACTGAAAGCTTACTCACCACCCTTCAAATCCATGCTTGCTTCTTCATACAAGAAGTCTTTCCGAATTCCTCATTTGAACTCAACGCCTCATGCCTCCTAGTTTGCTAAGGTTTTCTTTTACAAGACAGGGTCATATCTAGTCATCCTGGCCAATGTCTTGCCACTGGACTCCAAATGACTATAGAGGAAAAAATGAGGCTGGTGATTTTGCATAGCCCTGCCTCACTTAAATCCAAGCCACTTACAAGTCAAGACATCATCCTCCTCTTGTGACATTGGTCATCTTCAAGAATGAAAGATGAACAACAACAATCTTCCAAAGGGAAAGATTTGAGGGGAACGGGACCTCTTCAGTCATCTAGTCCAACCCTTTCATTTCACAGAGGAGGAAACTGAGGCTCAAGGAAGGAAAGTGTCATGTCCAAGGCATGATCTAAAAGTGGGAAAGACCCCAGAGGCTGTTCTAACCAAGTACCCTTGTTTGACAGAAGGGGGAAGGGAGGCCCATTGAGAAGAAATGACTTTCCCAAGGTCACACAGGTAATTAACAAATAGACCCAAGACTTCAACTCTAGTTCTCCAACTCCCTTTCCAACTTTCTGTCCACTACACCATTCTTCCTCCACTGGAATACCTACAGGCATTTCTGTATTCAGAACCATGCATTTCTATGCTTAAGTAAGACAGGCATGTTCTACCACCCATTAGCTAAAAAGGATTCATGGTAAGAAACTCCGCAAAACTTATTTGAAAGCAATCCTCTCTGTGCATGTTTCCAGCAACTCAGTCTGCAGGAGGGAATTTGCAATTCATATTTGAGGCTCTTAGCAAGTGCTATCTTATTCAAAGACCATATAACTGTAGTTTGACTATTTCCACAGAACGTTAGGACTGGCTACCGTCATAAATATCTGATTACAATGCCCATTGACCTACCAGTTTCATGATAATGGGGACACTCATCTGAAAAAGCTCCTCTTCATGAGGTCTCTAGCCCTCTTGGTTCATTAATGAACATCCCTGGCTTGGCAGGGAAACTGTCCATCCCCCAGGCTTCCTCCGATTTTCTAAGTGGCCTCTCTGCAATCGGTTCATCATTTAATCAATGCTTATTTGAAAGTACTGTAAACTTCCCCGAAAATGGACCTAAATGCTCACAAGATTTTTCATTACCAATTTTTATAGTTCTCTTATAACATGCCAAGAGAAATGGTGTCGATCCTATTGGAACTGTCTAAAATTATGCCTTGATCCAGATGCTCCAAAGGCAATGGAGGAGGAGGGTAGAGGTATTAACAATGAATATGATTAATTACTTATTAATTGCCCAGTTCCTTTTGAGCACTGAGAGACTGCTGCAGTGCAAAGGGGAGGGAATTTGAAAGATGGCAGGTAGACTGTGTAGGGGGACCAAATCACTATTCTCTGCTCAGCTACCAGTCTGGAGGACCAGCCATGGAGATGGGCCATTTATCAAACTGCCATCCAGTTGCACTTTTTAGAAGCTTAATTTATTCCTAAAAGTTTTAGAAACAACACCCCTTTCTCTCTCCCCACTCTCATAAAATGAACCGTAACATTTCCCAGTTGGAAGGGGCATCAGAGACCATCTAATTCAGTCCGTACCTGGAAATCCAATTCAATGAGGATTTAATAAAGGTCCACCATGTACTGGTTCCCATACAAAGCACTGGGGCTACAGAGACAAAAATGTAATGGACTCTGCCCTCGAGAAGCTTACATTCTTCTGGAGAAAAAATAATATGATCACAAACAAACAAATATAAAATAAATACAAAGTCAAATAATGTGATGAAGGAGGGTCTAATAACTAAGGGGATAAGGAAAGATCTTGCTAGGGATTCCAAAGGGCAGAGGTGAGGAGGGAAAGTAATCTTGGTATGATTGATGACAGTCTGTCTTTTAAGCACAGAGGTGAGATATGAAAGAGCTGGGTTTGAGGAGTAGCAAGCCAATTTGCCTGGAACACAGTGTGTGTGACAGGGAATCAGTCCCGAATAATTGGTGGGAGCCAGAATGTAAAGGGTTTTAAAAAGTCAAACAAAGGAGTATTTAATCTTATACATGACAGGGAGCCAGTGAAGCTTCTTGAATAGGGGTGTCAAAGGGCTAGAAGCCATGGGGATTAACGAGAACAGAAATTTGAGGCTGGGAAACCAGTTAGGAAGCTAATTCAATAGGACAGGTGAAAGATGATAAGGATCTACATTGGTGGCCATCTGAGTGAAGAGAAGAGCATGGATGGAGAGATGCGAAGAAGTTAGAATGAACAAGATTTGCAAAGGGACTGGCTGGCGGGAGGGGCAAGGGGAAAGAAGAATCAAAAACAACTGAATTTATGAACTGGACTGGCTGGAAGAACAATAAGGTTTCAACACAGGGAAATTAGAAGAGATGAAATTGTTCCATCTGTTTTGATATGGGTTTATGATGCATATAGGACATCCAGGCAGAGATGTCAAGAAGGCAGTTGGTGATGTGACACCAGATTTCAGAAAAGAGATGAAATCAGAGAGAAAGATATCTAGATTTGGGAGTCAGAGATATCTAGATTAGGAAGTCGGAGAAAGATATGTAGATTTGGGAGTCATATCAAAAAGAAAAGGGAAGTCCACCATACCTTCAGTCTTTTTACTCGGAGACCCCCAAGGAGAGGGAATAAATTTTTTTTTTGCTTTTTGGAGGGCAATTGGGGTTAAGTAACTTGCCCAAGGTCACACAGCTAGGTTTTTGTCTGTGTGTGCGTTAAGTGTCTGAGGTCGGATCCGAACTCAGGTCCTTCGGACTCCAGGGCCAATGCTCTACTCACTGCGCCACCTAGCCACCCCTGGGAATAAAATTCTTAAAGCAGCAATCAATTCCTTTCACTTTTGGCCACTTCTAAATTGTTAATGAGTTTTGATCATTTGTTTTTCCTTTCTCTCCTGATATTAGCCCTAAATTTGCCTCTTTGCAACATTTATACATTACTCTTGGTTCTCAATCCTGAGTTCAAATGAAGCAAGTAAAATCCTTATTGCATATGGTGGCCCTTCAAATTCCTGAAGACAGCATATCCTCTGAAGATTAATTAATTAATGAAGATTGATTCAGACTAAACATCCTCAGTACCTTCAAATAATACTCAAATGACATAGGGTCTAACAAGGACCCAGTTCAACAGGTTTATGGCCTCCATATTCCTGGAATCCAAGGTTCTCTTAATGCAGCCTGTGATCACACTGGGTTTTCTGGCTGTCATAGCCCACTGTTGGCATATATTAAGTTTGCTGTCCACTAAAACTTCCAGATCTCTTTAAGACAAGCAGCTAGTCAAGATTAAATCTACTGTAAATGGATCTTCTTTGATCAGAAACATTCCTCTATCACATACTTGTTAAGTCAAACAGTCAATAAGCCTCTATTAACCCTAAATGCCAGGCACTAGACACTGAAGACAGACACAAGGGAAAGCAAAAACACTGCCTCTGCCCACAAAGAATTCACATTCTTGTCATAGAGATAGCATGTAAATAATTATGTACACATAGGATACGGACATAGTAGAGAGGAAGTAATCTCAGAAGGAGGCAATAGGAGTGAGGGGAATAGGGAAAGGCCTTATGTATAAGGTGGAAATTAAGCACAGTAAACCAAGAATCTCTGTTAAAGCTACCCACTCCCCCAACCAAAATAGGCAGACCTACTTTCGGGTCAGTCCTAAGAGTATCTTCTGGATCTGGCAAGAGTCAGGAAATTCAGCCTTAGATGGATATGGATCCATTGGATACCATTAGCCCCAGGTCCTAAGGTTCCTTAATATCCACTCATGCCTTGCTCAGTTTGGGCTCTACCAGATGGGACTATATGGATATAGACATCAGGGCTGCCTGTCCCAGGCAGCCCATAATCTCATAGAATCCATGAAGCTACCAACCCAAACAACGCAAAAACAACAGGAAAAAAGTAGAGATACTGGGCAAATTGTTGTTCAGTCATTTTCAATCATATCCAACTCTTCGTGATCCCATTTGAGGCTTTCTAGACCCTTCTCCAGCTCATTTCTACAGATGAGGAAGCTGAGGCAAACATGGTTAGTGACTTGCCCATGGTCACACAGCTAGTATGTATCTGAAGTCAGATGTGAACTCAAGAATATGAGTCTTCCTGACTCCAAGTCTGGCACTCTATCCACTACAGGACCACCTAGCTGCCCAAGGCAATCCATAAAGAATTTTTTTTACCCCTTATGTAACACTGAACATTTAACCTTATTAAGTTTCATTTTATCAGATTCAGTCCAACACCCTAGTCTATTTATCCTTTGGGGGATCTTGTCCCTGCATTCAGTACCTTAGCCATTGCACCAGGCCTTGTATCATCTGTAAAATCGATGACCTCACCATCCATACCATGATCAGAATCACCAATAAAAATGTGCGATAGTAAAGAGCAAAGCCCAGATCCTTGAGATAACTCTGCTGGAGATCTACTTCCAAGTTGCCATAGAGCCATTAAGGACAACTAAGAGGCTGGCCACCCAACCAATTCTAAACTTATCTAATGATTCCATTTTCTAACGAAAATGTCCCTACCTTCTCTAAAAGTAAGGCAGGAAAACCAACCCCCAAATGGCTAAATCTGTGAACACACGACATTAAGCTAGAAAGGGAAGTAGAAAAATTTTCTCAGGGAAGATCGAAATCTTTCACCATTGAGAGAGTTACATTCTTGACTTATCCTGATGTACAAGAAGCTATTTCAAACAGGCAGAGTATTGACATGTTAAAACCATTTCTAATGACTTTCCTCCAACCCAGGAATACACCTGCATGTGTATACTCCTACTCCAACTTTAGGTCAAAAAGAGCAGAGGTTGGAGTAGACCTTAGCTTCCCAACTGCTGTTTGTTAATTTATGAAGATCAAGTTCATTTGCTAACAAAGTCGAATCAATTCCTCAGGCACAGTAATTCCTCAATATGTCAGGCATCCTGAAGCCTTCAAGGAAAGTGACCTAAGGGAAAAGGCCAGGGATGACTGCTTGAAGAGAGGGAGGGAGGAGCCCAGCTCTCACACTGAATCAAAACTTCAGGATCTCCCAACCCTAACTTGGTTGGTTTGAGAGAGGCAATAAGCACAGGAGTACAAAGCACACAAGACCAGGTCAGGAGGATGTGAGTTCAAATCCTGCCTATAACACTTGCTAGCTATATGACCATAGATAAATCACAATCTCCCCTCAGGTCAATGCATAAAATGGGAAGACAGCATTGCCTAGGGCAGGGGTGGGGAACCTGTGACCTCAAGGCCACATGTGGCTCTCTAGGTCCTCTGGTGTGGCCTTTGGACTAAGTCCAAGTTTCACAGACCAAATCTTTTTATTAAGGGGATTTGTTCTGTGAAGTTTCAAGTCAGTCAAAGGGCCACATTTGAGGACCTAGGGGTCCACATGTGGCCTCAAGGCCTCAGGTTCCCCACTGGCCTAGGGGATAGAGAGCTGACATCTAAGTCAAGAGGAACGGGTTCAAGTACTGCCACTGAAACATACAACTAGGTCATGATAACTGCGAATAATGAATCAATGGAATAAAAGGGGCAATACGTATTAAAATTCAAAGTTACAATTATGTAAAATATGGCAATTGGTTCCAGGCCAAGAGAAATATGCAGTATGAATTCGAATAATGTGACAGTGTCAGGGTGTTCATTACTCACACTAATAATGACCTAGCTGGACCATGACCCTGGACAAATTACTTAACCTCTTGGCTCTCTAAGCAAAATCCTGAGATTATAAATTGCGATACAGCTGCTAATTCCCATTGGTACTGGGAGCTTCCTCAACAGGAATTTCTCAAAACCATAAAATCACAGCTATAGTTTCACTCTGCCTTCCCGCCCCGCAAAGAAAAACAACTCTGACACCTAATTCCCTGGGTTGTTTTGATTATCAAATGAAAGAGTGAATGACAAGTACTTTGCAAACTTTAAAACGCTACATAATATCCACTATTGTTAATGGTTTATTTGAGAATGGGCGGCTATAACAGTTGATATAGATGTCAGCTTTAATGTTTATGAATCATCTCAGCTACATTGGGGCACCTGTTACCTAGGTGCCTTCAGGCAACTTCCTCTCTCTGGCCGTCTTTCCCAGTCTGTTAAATGAGGGGAGTCGCCTGAATGATCTCTGAAGTGCCTTCTATCCCAAGCATTCCGATGCATTTTTAAAACTAAGAAAGAGAAAAGAAGACAGGAACCATGAAAAACAAAACCTTTGCTATGGAAACAGCCAGTTGTCTTGAGATTAACAGCAGTTCCAGAGTCCCCAAGCAAAGTTCAAGTGATTAATTAGTGACTACATCTGTCTAAAGTTTCTTCAGCAGCCTGGAACATCTGAGCCACTAAGTCTAAAATACGTAAACTTATTTCTTCAGTGGATGTAAGCACAAGTATTTCTTTCCTCTGTTTGCTCCAACCCAGCCTTCCCCAATCCCTTCATTGACTTCCCGAGAATAGTTCTCAGGAATGGGCTCCATTCGACTGGAACATCTGCTTGGTGTTCCTCCCCTTGCCAACAACACTGCAAAAGCTTTGGCAACCTCTAGAAAGCTCTTCAGAGTTGAGCCCAGGGGAGTTTTCTGCAGCTCCACAAATCGAAATTCAATCCAAAGGTGGGAGCATTTGAACTGGCTTGTCTTTCACAGGAACCCAGAGTGGCAATTCACCGATGACTTCCAGGAACTGGTGAGCTAAGCCAAACCCATCGCCCAGCGCACTGGAAGCTTGAAAAGAGTTCTACCCTTTGGCCTCATCATAGAGGAAGGCTGAGTGGGAGCCATTAATAACATCCTCCCTAATTAGTGTCATTGAGAGGTGTTTATTAAAAGCACCAGAGTACCAAACACTACAAAGCCTTAACGATCTCAAAGTCACTTATCATCTAGGAAAAATAAACAGGGCATCTGCTGGAATCCATAGGCATTTGGTTTGGAATGCCACTCCCACTGGTGTATTGGGTTCTGGAGGCCTCTCTGGCAAGGACAACAAAAACATTATTAGTGTCTCAGAAGCAGCAATGTTTTCGAAAAGAACTCGACTATTCTATCAAAGGGGAGGACAGGATGCAGGGAAAGGATGGAAAAAGGCACTACAACAGCTGAGTCAAGATGAAGACATTCAGAAGCATAACATCTACAAATGGTTGAACTAACAAGCATAAGAACCTGGAGCTGGAAGGAACCTCCAAATCTAGGCTAACCATTTCATTTGAGAGAAGAGGAAACTGAGGCCCAGGATCACACAAAGGAGCCTAGATCTAGAGCTGGGAGGGACCTCATAGGCCATCTAGTCAAACCTTCTCATTTCACAGAAGAGGAAACACAGTGAAGTGACTCAGCCAAGGTCACACATTCAGGATCACAGATCCAGAGATGGCAAGAAACCTAAAGGCTAAGTCACCTCCTTCATTTTATATATGATGAAAATGAGGCCCCAAGAAGTTAATAGATTTGGCTAGGGCCACAAGGCTAGGAAAAACCTAAGGTGTGGGGAGGCTAGGTGGCAAAGTAAATAGAGCACCAGCCCTGGAGTCAGGAGAAACTGAGTTCAAATCCAGCCTCAGACAGCTGACACTTATAAGCAATGTGAGCTTGGGCAAATCAATTAACCCCAACTGCCCTGCCCTCCCACCTCCAAAGAAGAAAAAAAAGAATCTGAGGTGTAATTAGGCCTTAGGTCTTCCTTATTTTATGTCTAGCCCAATATCCACTATACCATAAGTGTCAAACATACATATGTGGCCCACAACATGCCCCGCTGTGGCCTGAACCAGCTTAAAATATGTATTACATTTTAGAACTAGGTCAATACGCAGCCCATAGGGAGTCTTGCTTATGGGATAGTTTGAGTCTGACTCCAGTGCTCTCCATCATGCTGTCTCTGTATAGATCTGCAACCCAGGGATAAGAGTCTCAGTGATTGGAGGACTGAGATGTTCAGCGATTCACCCACAATCCCAAAGCTAACATGTGTCAAAAGCAGGACCAGAACCCAGGCACTTTCAAATCTGGCACTCTATTCATTATGTTGTATGGCCTGGTTATCAACCTCAAGAAAATGCACAAAAAAATGCCAGTCCCTCCTAAGGGACTTGTCCAAATAGACAGGGGTGGGAACCTGTGGCCTCCTAGGTCCTTGGGTGTGGCCTTTTGACTGAGTTTACAGAACCAGTCCTTTTACTAAGGGGATTGGGTCTGTAAAGTTTGGCTTCAGTCAAATGGCCACATTGAGTATCTAGAGGGCCACATGTGGCCTTAAGGCTGCAGGTTTCCCACTCTTGGATAAAGTGATCATCTTTTTTTATAAATAGTTCTATAAAGAGTGTATGAAACCAGTGCTGGAACTGGGTTAGTCTGAGACTGGGAGATTTTATAGCCTTATTTTTTTTCAATGTATTAATTTACTTATGTTTAGTTTTCAACATTCACTTTCATAAGTTTTAAATTTTCTCCCACACCAAGACAGCATGCAATCCAATATAGGCTCTACAAATACATTTCTATTAAACACATCTTCGCATTAGCCATGCTGCAAAGAAGAATTATAACAAATAGGAAAAAATATGAGAAAAAAAAACAAAACAAAACAAAAAAGAAAATAGTCTCCTTCACTCTGTGTTCTAACACCATAGTTCTTTCTCTAGACATGGCTGGCATTTTCCATCAGGAGTGCTTTGGAATTGTTTTCTGTCCTCACATTGCTGAGAAGTATAGACCTGGTTATAACCAAGTGAGAAGATGCCCAGTAGTTCATAGAAGTCTTAGAAGAGCTAGATGGCTAATGTAATTTAGGACCAGCTCCTGAAGCAGCTTGGCCCCTCGAGATGCTGTTAAGGGCACTGTTAAATGACAATAAAAAAAACCCTGGAAGAATTGAGAAATGCATTCTTATTCATGGACTTAGATAGTTCTATACCATGGATTAATATTCACTGTATATCTAGACCATGAGGTTAACTTTTTTCTTTAGTAGCTGGAGACACAGAGGAACAAAGTATTTGATAATAATAATAGACATTTCTTTTTTTTAAAATTAATTTATTAGTTTAGTTTCAGTTAACAAGATTCAATTCCATAGTTCCTTGATTTTCAAATTTCCTTTACTTCCCTCCCTCCTCCCCTCATGACAGCATATAGTACAGTATAGGGTCTGCAAATGCATTCATATTAAACATTATTCCAATTACAAAGGCATATTGTACTAGGTGGGATGAAAGATGGTAAGGAAGAAGTAAAACCAAACAATGAGAAGAACAAGATCATTTAGTTTGCTTCCATCAGGATTCTGGCTCAGTTCTTTCTAGTTATATCTCTGGATGGTGCATTTCTCACTTTCTTGAGTCATTCGGGATTAACTTATATCACTGCATTGCTGAAAAGAGTCCAGTCTGTCATAGTTGGTCGTCACAGATATGGTACGTCTGTGATTGTATACAAATTTCTTTTGATTCTACTCTTCTCGCTCAGCATCAGTTTGTATAAGTCTCTCCAGGTAATTATGAAATCCGTCACCTCCTCGTTTCTTATAGCACAATAAAATTCCATTACATTCATATACCACAACTTGTTTAGCCATTCCCCAATTGATGGGCACCCCTTTAGTTTCCAATTCTTTGCAACCACAAAAAGGGCTGCTAAAAATATTTTTGTACATATGGTTCTTCCTCCCACTACTATGATCTCTTTGGGATATAACCCTAGAAGTGGTATGGCTGGGTCAAAGGGTATGAAATTATTTATAATCCTTTGGGCATAATTCCAGATTGCTCTCCAGAATGGTTGGATAAGTTCACAACTCCACCAGCAATGTATTAGCGTTCCAATTTGCCCACATCCTCTCCAGCATTTGTCACTTTCTTGTTTTGTCATCTTAGCCAATCTGACTGGAGAGATGTGGTATCTCAGAGTTGTTTTGATTTGCATTTCTCTAATTAATAGTGATTTAGAGCATTTCTTCATATGCTTATAGATATCTTTAATTTCTTAATAATAGACATTTCTAAAGTGCTTTAAGGTTTACATAAGCACTTTCCAGATATTATTAGGTCATCTGAACCTCTCAATTGTCCTGTCAAATACTTGAAATAACTGAAATATTATTATACCTATTTTACACGTGAGGAAACAGGTTAATAGAGGGGAAATGATTTGCCCAGGGCCACAGAGCCTTTAATAGTAAGAACCAAGATTTCAACCCGAGTATCTGCTCCACTGACCCCCAGCATTCTTTCCCTCCAGAAGATGGTCTCTACCTTGCAAGCCCACCTTCTGACTTGTGAGTCTGTCAGCCAGACCACCACTTCTTAAGGCAGCAATATTTACTTCATTCATGACCACACTCTCCACTCTCTGGATTTCCCCTTCTCACAATACCAACCTTTCTCCCATGTGAGTATCTCCCCACTTTCTGGCTCCCCTTTATGGGTCATCCCTCATTAGAATAGAAGCTCTAGTCTTTTGTGGGACTTCCTTGCTTTTATTTTAATTTCAAAAGCTTAGCACAGTGTCTGGCACACAGTAGGCACTCCATAAAGTTTTCCCAACATTTTTTTCCAAATGCTTTATTGACTTCTGGTTTCCATCATTCATTTCCACCATATTTTGAGTTACAATTTGTCCCCGTTTTTCCCCTATCCAGTAACCCAGAATAGCAGTCCTACAGGATATCCCCTCATCCAATCTGCTCTCTCCCATATCTTCTCCCATACCTACTTCGACTTTTCCATTAGGGCAAGGTGAATCTCTGTGCCCCAATGCCTGTACATCTTATGTCCCAGTTACATGCAAAATAGTATTAATAATGATATTTATATATATTTGAAACATTTAATTTTAAAACTTCGAATCCAAGATGCATTCCCTTCCTCCCTTGTCACCCACTCCCTCTGGGAAGAAGAGCAATTTAGTATATGTTGTACATGTATAGCTATGCAAAACATTACCATAGTAGATATATTGTAAAAGACTGACTATATTTCCCTCCCACCCATCCCACGCCCAAGCTGGTCCATTCCCTACTTTGATCCTATCCCTCTTCAAAAGTGGGTGCCTCCAAACTCCCCTCCCCAAAGCATGCCCTCCCCTCCATCCTCCTCCCTCTCCTCCCCCTCCCCCTACTCTTCTGCAGGGTGAGATATCCCATATAGTATGTATGTCATTCTCTCCCTGAGCCAAATTCAATGAGAATATGTTTTGCCTTTTTGCCTTCCTTTTCTTCCCCTCCCCTGCAACTACTTCCCCTTGCCTCTTCTACATGAGATAATTTATCCTACCCTGTCTCTCTCCATCTCCTCTTGCCACATTCCTCTCTCTCACCTCTTAACTTCACCCCTTAAGTATCATCCCTTACCACCAATTCGACCTGTGCCCTCTATCCATGTATACCTGTAAACATATATACATACATCCACATATGTATTCATATACCTATATACCCTTCTTCAATTATTATCATACTGAGAAAGGTTTAATCAATCACAGTTATTGTTTTTCCATGTAGGAATGTAAATAGTTCAACTTTGATAAGTTCCTTTTAATTTCTTTTCCCTGATTACCTTCTCAGGCATCTCTTGCTTCTTGCGTCTGGATGTCAAATTTTCTATTCAATTGTGGTTTTTTCATCAAGAATGCTTGCAAGTCCTCTATTCCACTGAATGACCATATTTTCTCCTGATAAAAGATACTCAATTTTTGCTGGGTAGGTAATTCTTGGTTTTACTCACAGGTTCTTTGCCCTGCAGAATATCATATTCCATGCCCTTCATTCCCTCATTGTAGAAGCTGCCAGGTCCTGTGCTATTCCGATTGTGTTTCCACAATATTAAAATTGTTTCTTTCTGGCTGCTTGTAGTATTTTCTCCATGATCTGGGAATTCTGGAACCTGGTTATAATATTCCTAGGAGTTTTCTTTTGGGGATCTTTTCCAGGAGGTGATCTGTAGATTCTTTCAACCTCTATTTCGCCCTCTGGGTCTAAAACAGCAGGGCAATTTTCCTTGAGAATTTCTTGAAGGATGATTTCTAGGTTCTTTCTTTGATCATGGCTTTCAGGTAGTCCAATAAATTTGAAATTATCTCTCCTGGATCTATTTACCAGGTCAGTGGTTTTTCCCATGAGATATTTCACATTGCCTTCTATTCTTTCATTTGTTTGGATCTGTTTCAGCATCTTGATTTCTCATAAAGTCACTAGCTTCCATTTGCTCCAGTCTAATTCTGAAGGAATGAATCTCCTCAGTGAGCTTTTGAGATTCTTTATCCATCTGGCAAAGTTGGCTTTTTAAGGCATTCTTCTCCTCATTGCCTTTTTGGACCTCTTTTGCCACTTGAGTTAGTCTATTTTTTAAGGTTTTATTTTCCTCAGTCAGGCTGTTGACTCTCATTTCATACTTTTCTTGCATCCTTCTCTTTTCTCTTCCCAGGCTGCAGCTGGCCCGGCCGCCCGGGGGCTAAAACCACGGCTCAAGCAGGCCTGGGCTGGGCTCCCAGAGTGCTGCGCTGCAGGTTCCCAGCATGCTGTGCTGCCTGCTCTCAGATCTCTATGCTGGCAGCTCCCTGCAGGGCTGCTGGGCTGTCCTTAGCAGGAGGTTAGTTTCTCTGTGTTGTTCTATGCGTACTGGGGCTCCAGAAATTGTTCACATTCCCCTTTTACATTGTTTGGAGGTTGTATGGGGCAGAGCACCTTGGAAGTGCTGTTTCTACTCCACCATCTTGGCTCCGCCCCTCCTCATTTCTCTTCCCAATTTTTCCTCTACTTCTCTTATTTGGTTTTTAAAATCCTTCTTAAGGTCCTCAATGGCCTATAACCTGCTCAAATTTTCATTTGGGGCTTTTGGTGCAGGATTTCTGACCTCATAGTCTTCCTCCTGTTATATGCTTTTATCCTCTTTGCCACCAAAATAGGAGTCTAATGTTAAATTTTTCTGTTTATTTTGTTTCCTTTGCATAGGCATGTAGCCACTCACTTACTTGACTTTTGGGCTTGTTGCTACAATAGGACTCTGCCACCAGGCAGGGGAGCTTCCGTCCCAAACGTTGGGGTCTTCTCAGCTGCCGGAAGTATTAGTTGGGTGCCCTCCCTGAAGCCTCCACACACTCTGGCAAGCTGGACATACACTTCAAGACCTCCACCCCAGACTGCAATCCAGATCCAGGGATGTTAAAACAAGAGCAATTTCCCCCCAGACTGATCTCCGGATCCCCCTACAGTCCACAGGCCAGGAACTGAAGCTCCAAATGAAGCTGCAAAATGGCGGCTGTGCCACTGTTCCTCAGCCACTTTTAGCCCCCAGGAGAAGAGGCTGACACACTCCCAAATACTGGTCCCAAAGTCCATAAAGCACTAACTTCTCACTTTGTGTTGGAAATTCTGGAAAAGCCACAGCCGCTGGTGTTCTGGGGTCCCTCCAGCCCACTGCTGGACCGGCCACCTTGGGGCTAAAACCTCCAGCTCACGTAGTCCCAGGCTCGGCTCCCAGAGTGCTGCACTGTTGGCTACCAGAGCGCTGGGCTGGCTGCTCCCAACAGGGCTGCCAGCCTGTTCTCAGCAGGAGGTTAGCTTCTCTGTGTAGTTCTGTGGGTGCTGGAGTTCCAGAGGTTGTTCACAGTCCCCTTTTACATGATTTTGAAGTGGTCTGGGGCACAGCACCTTGGAAGTGCTGTTTCTACGCCGCCATCTTGGCTCCACCACCACCCCCCATTCTTTCTACTATACTCTTTGGAATCAGTTGTTATTCAAAGCCATCCAGGTCCTCTGGGAAGGTAATAGATTCAAAAAGCACTCAGGATCCCCATTTCAAGGCCCATGGAGGAAAAGGAAGGGAATACGCATTTATGAAGGACCTACTATGTGCCAGGCACTGTGCTAAATGTTTTTACAAATATTATCTCTTTTAATCCCTACAACAACCCTGTGTGGAAGGTACTATTAATATAATCCTTGTACAGATGATAAAACTAAGGAAGACAGAGGTTAAATGACTTGCCTAAGGTCACACAATTTCACACAATTACTAAGTGCCTGTGGCTGGATTCAAACTCTGGTCTTCCTGATTGCAGGCCCAGTTGCCTTCATGAGAGAATTCTTGAGGATAATCCAATCTTTCCTTGAGCTTTCCAATAAAAAGGAGTCACCAGCTTTGCATTAAGCCCATATAAACAGAATTAAATCCATTGTCTTCTCCCATTTCCACCATCTTCTCCCAGCATCCCGTATTATCAGATACGTAATGGAATCACAGATTCAGGAAATCAGATGGGAACTCAGCAGCCTCTCTATAACTTATATTCATTACTCCTGGTTTTATAAGTTGAATCCTTCTTCCCCATGACAAGCTTTCAAATACTTGCAGAGAGCAACCATGCTCCAGTTCTCTCCCCCGCTGCCTTATTTCCTCTACTCCAAACTAAACATCCCCAGGTCCTTCAAATGATCTCATCTGATGGGTCCTCCACCATCCTAGTTAACCTCTGGAAACTGGCTACAAAACAACAACAAACAAAAACCAAACCAACATTCAACTACTGTCCCTCCCACCAAAACAGTAGCTCAGAAAATGAGAACTTTCCGATTTAGAAAGGTAACAATGAGGCAGGAGTGGCATGTTATGGCCCCCTTAAAAATTAGAAAGGATGAAACAAGATTTTGTCTCATCCTGACAAATTGCAAATTACGAAGGCTGGGCTGGGTTGATAGACTCAGTGTTTAGACTTTCCCTATTAAATGAAACTCAGGCAGGGAAGAGGGAGGGGAGTAGAATCACAAAAATCATGATTATACTGAATATAAAGGTTTGCAAAGTACTTTACAGTTTTGCTTGATCTTGACAACAACCTTACGAGGCCAGATATTATCCCCACAGTACAGAGAAGAAACTGAGAGTTAAAGATGTGAGGTGACTTGCCCAACATCATACTTCTAGTATCAAAGGTTCGATTGGAATTCAGATCTTTCAGACTCCAAGTCACATGCTCTAGACACTGTGATTTCTAAAAGAAATGGGAGAACACTGGCAAGCAGAGTATCCTCCACTCTAGCACCTCCTTCTATTTGTGGTTTTTATCTTCCTGTGCCAAAGTGGTGGGAATCTGCATAATTACATGAAATTCTCAAAGAAATTAGAAACAGAGATCAAATGGTCACCACACGCTTTTTGATGGGGCCCAAAAGTTGACATCATACCCAAATGGGAGCTAAACATTGGCATGATGCCCAAATATTGAAATAATATCCAAATGAGGGGCAAATATTGGCATGACACCCAAAGGGAATAACTGGAATAATATGAACCATCCATTCACTTATTCAACAAACATTTCTGGAGTATTTACTATGTAGAAGGCTCTATATTCAGTTTTGGGGTAACTGTAGGCCAAAATTAAACATCATCCTTGAATTTAAGGAGCTCAGAAAAACAAGAAATGGAATGGGGGGAGGAGGGGGTAAATATAGGCTACATAAAAGCAACAAAATTTTTGGTTTTGGTTTTGGTTTTTTTGGGGGGGTGTTATAGGGGGGAGGGCAGAGCAATTGGGATTAAGTAACTTGTCCAAGGTCATACAGCTAGTTAAGTGTTAAAAAAGCAACAGATTTTTAAAAATATTTTATAAATAAATAAATGCTTACTGTGATACAAAATAGACTATAAGCACCTAAAAGCCATGGGAATGAAGGATCATGGTACTTTATGAGAGAGTTCACATCTTCTTGGTAAACTAAAGAGAAGTTTTCATAGCAACTAAGCTGTGCCTTGAAAGATGAGTCAGGTTTAAATACATTATTACATGTATGGAAAACCGTATGCATATGTGACTTTCCTTTTGTTTTACTTAGTATAATAGATCAGAGAATTAAAGTTGGCAGGGACCTCAGAGGCCCTCTAGTATAACTGCCTCATTTTATGGAGGAAGAAACTGAGACTTGGGGGTTTGGGGAAAGGAGGGAGGTCTTGTACAAAGGCATATGACTAGCAAATGCCAGAGCTAGGATTTAAACCAAGGCCCTCTAACTACGAATTCAGCAAATTTGCCACCACTTCACACCATAGAAACTGGACATCAATCTACTATCTACTTTCCAAGGCTCAAGTTGAATATTTATCCAGTCAACTAATTCAGCAAGTATTTGTTAAGAACCCAAGTTTGCCTAGCACCCGGCTCAATGGTCAAAGGAGGGGGGAAAGAAGAGGGTAGCATCCAAAGCAAAGCATATGGGCCCATTCCTAATACTCGTGTTCACTTTCATGAAGCTCTCTATTAAGACTGATATCCGAGAAACAACCAGAGTACACACCGATGAAGTGTGTCAAAGGCTTGATTGCCAATGTTGAGCTTCACAGAGAGAGATCTGAGAGGCAGAGATACACACACAGGTGTATTTCCCAACATCTACTAAGAAAAGAAAAAATGCTGGCTCCTGTAGCACCATGGTTTCTTGGGCATTTCAAACAGCTTGATTTCAACTGGACTAGGCAATGGAGCACAAATCATTTATCGAAAATTTCATCTCCTCCATTTTGCCAGAATGCTGCTACAGAATCCAATCGTATTGTTTTGTGTTTCCTGAGAAAAGACCATTGTCAAGGCTGAAATGATCCAGATTACCACTGAACCACCCAAGCTAGTAGTCTACCAACCACAGACAGCTGTGTGCCTTTTGTTTAAAGCTTTATTCTTGCCATTAATATTTGTACCTGATTAAACTCCAATACAGGTGCACATGGTTTAGTAATCACACTTTTATATTTTGCATGCAGATTAGCACCACTGGAATTTGCATAAATTAGTTATGCGCCACTGGAAAAATGAATGCTCAAGCAACTTTTATTTTTATCTAATCAAATCACTGCTTAATGAAAAATGACTGACTGCCTTCAGAGATACACTGAACTGTCCTCTGGGGAGAAGGGGCATTTATAATTCAGAGGTGGGGGATAATGGGTGGCATGTAAACCCTTTTTTACTCCATTCAAATAAAGAGCTGGTGAAAGCTTAGCCCAATGAAGCCAATCTGATCTAGGCTTTAGAGACAGAGGGGGCTGAAGATAAGTCTGTTTTTATTTGTTTAATCCCCTTACAGAATAATGTGAGTCAAGAAAAAAATCAAACAGCCAGTCAGAGGCTCCCTGGGAGGCAAACAATCATATTTGTGTATGTATGTATGAGTACAGATGTATGTAAATGTATGTGTATACGTACATGCATACACATGTGTATAAAGGCATTGTATGCACACACACTGTTTAACGCGTATATGTTGTGGTATGTCTGTGTGTTACATATATGTGAATAAACCTGTATGGTGCATGTCTAACTTGTGTGTGCATGTATGTATATATATATGTATGTATATATATATATGTATATGTGTATGTAGGCATGTAGAAAATCATCACCAAACACAATTGAGAAGTCCAGTCACTTTATCCTTAGCTAGTAGTAGAACATTAGCCCAGAAAGAGCCTTATTAATAACAAACACTTACATTGCACTACAGAGTTTACAGAATGATTTCCTCCCAACACTTCTGTGACTACTAATATTATCATTACTGTACCAAATTCACAGATGAGGACACTGAGGCTAAGAGAGGGGAAGTGGCTGGTCCAAAGCCCACATGTGGGAGTCAGATCTGGCTCTTATGACTAGTCAAAAACGAGGAGAGGGGTTTAGATTGTATGACCTCTGAACACCTTTCCAGCTCTAGATCTGTGATTCCAAATGTGTCACCTTGGCCAAGTCCCTTCCCCTCCCTGGACCTAAGCTTCCTCCTGTGTAAAAAGAGGTAGTTGTCCTCGATGTCCTCTGAGGTCCCTTCTGGTGGATCAATGTAGAACTGAGCCTCCCTTAGATATCATGTGCTTTATAACTCTCCTCCATCATTTTGCATTGATTCTATATGCTGGTTAATGTATGTGCTGGGTCCCTTGATAAACTGCATCATCCCTGATGATAAGGTACCGTCATAGAAGCCTCAAAATCCCAACAAGCTCTTCATTTCCAGCTACTTTGCTTGGCTTTGACTCCACCACCATCATCATGCCCTCTTGTCAAGTGTCCCCTCTCACCCATCCCTTTTTCAGCTTCCTTTGGGGTACTGGTTTCCTCCTTTAGATTGTAAGCCCCCTGAGAGCAGGGATTGACTCTCTTTTGCTTCTTTGTATCCCTACCATAGTGCACAGGACCTGGCACATAGTAAGTCCCTAGGACTCACAGCAATGTGTCCAGGGCTCCTTCCCATTCTCCTTCTCCAAGCCTGTACTGTCAGCAGTGACACAGACCCAGCAATGTGACCAGATGTGGGCACAGGTGCCCACTCACACAGTAACAACTGCAGCCAAAGCACACCTATCTACTAGAGCAGAACCAAAAGCCATGTACATGGCAGCAGGACCATCCCTTTGGGCTCTGGCCCACTGTGTGAGCAAACACTTCCTCATTGACTCTGTGTTCTAACTCCCAGCTCCCTGGCTTCTTGCCCTAGGAACTACAATGAGTCTCAAATTATCCCAGATTCTTCCAGGCCTCCTGGATCAGGCTGGCCTCATTCCGGCATCTGTCACACATACTTTCCCACACATCCACCCCCTCCATCTTGAGATGATCACAGATCTAGAGCTAAGAGAGCTTTCTGTGGTTCTTTTAGTCAATCCCCTCATTTAAGTGAGGAAACAGAGAAATTTAATAATTTACCCAAGATCACACAGGCAGTGTCAAAGGTTAGATTTGAACTCCTGGTCCCCTGGTTCTATAGCTGGAGCTCTTTATCTAAGAGACATAAACTTGTTTTTAATATTATGAAAACTATTTCAATATAACTGCTTTATCTTATGTGTTTTATCAAAACCACTGTTCTGGAAAGGGGTCCATAGATATCACCAGAGTTCCAAAGGAGTCCAGGACACAAAAGGCTAAGAACCCTGTCTTTAGGGCCTAAATTCTTTCCATGGCACCATGCTGCCTCCCCTCCTGGAGGTGGAAAAATTACACTCAGCATCAGTCTTCGATTCTTAGCCCAGGGTGGTATTGTCCAAGTCCGTCCCCACAACACTGGACCCTGTGGAGACCCACTGGTCAGTGCATGCTACTAAGTCTGCAATTCAAGGCAGAGCCTTCTCTAGTATTAGCCAGTGGTCAGTGATTAAGCTGGGTCTACTGACCCATGTCTGAGAGACAGAGATAATACTAGACACCACCATTGCCATGACCATCACCTTCCACCCTTCTTCACACATCCAAATACTCATACATTACTTCAGAGTGAGAAAGAAGAATAGGAGAGGATACCTAAAAATTAACATATCCATTGGCCTGGACTAGAAGAGAGGAGAATACAATTTCCTTGAACAGCTGAAATTGTCTGTACTTTACTCAAAGGGAGAAGGGAGATAATAAAAACCTGAGATTCCTGGAATAATCTACTTCATAGAATCATCACCAAGAAAATCTGCTTGCTACGCCTTGTAGGAGACATCCCAGTTTGATGATATAGCCACATGTCTCCAACTGGAGAAAAGTGAGATTTTTTTTTGCTTAGAAAGCGTATGGAAAAATGTGGAGAGCTCTGGAAATTGACAGAATGAGGGACTGCAAGGGAGCAGAGCTCCTCAACATTCCCTTCAAAAATAGCTAGAGCAATGACCAAAAGAAGCAATACACCCAGAAATCAACAGATTTTTTCAAAAGCCCTCAAAGAAATGAACAAGCAAAGGTTCTGACAGAATGAAAAAGTGTTATGGATTAAGAGAAGCCAAGGCAAAAAGGGAAGAAGAAAAACATAGTGAAAAGAAACCAAGAGTAGCTGTACCAGAAACAAAGCTAGAATTTCCTAAAGACACAATAAAATGGATAATAAACACAAAGAACTAAAGAAAGAAATAAAATGGGAGGGTATATCAGGAGGTGAAATAAAGAAGGAACAGAGTGTGGCAAAGGAATCTCAGGGCCACATGATAATGAAATTCAGCCATTTGGAGACTTCAGTGTTTCGATCTTTTAAATCTTTTACCCTACTGCATAGTATCACCAGAAGAATATTGTTGCTAAAATAAACAAATAAACAAGTAAATAAATGAGTTTTTTTCAAAGATGGATCTTTGTTGCTGAAAGACTTTTTAGGCCCTCATCCTGACCAACTCTGGTCCACCTCATCATCCATCCACATCTGCCCAAGATACATATTACTGACTGACTGATTCTATGGGCCATCCATCCAGGTGCATGGGACAACAGGAATTCTTCACCCACTTGGTTCTTTCCATTATGGAAAGGTAAGTATGGTTCTCACATAGGAATATGCAACATTCTGGAGCTAAACACATTTAATTCAAGGGCATCTCATCCCTTGGGAATCCCTCTTCCACTTGCAGTCTGTGTTTTATCTCCACCATGACAGTGATAAACACCTTTCAAGAGCATACATCTCCATGTTTTAAGTCTTACAGGATACTGAATAAAGTATTATCTCTCGTGACATCTAAGAAGGAATCTTGTGTCATTTTGAAATATGAGTGGGAGATACTTTGTTAGGAGAGGGAAGTATTGTACTTGACTAAATTAAATGTTTTTGTTTTTTGGGTTTGTTTTTTTGAGGCAACTGGAGACACAGTGAAAGCTCATATTTTAACATATGCCTTTCAGTCAAATCTGTGACTGTAAAGATGTGTTCCGCTGTAGAATATCATTTGTGAAAGTCTGCCTGTTCCCTTCTAATACCTAAATCAAGAATGCCCTTGATTTATATTCATTCAGCATCCATGAAAAATATGAAGAAAACAAGAGACTCGATGGAAAGCAGAATTATTTTACTGGAGAACAATGGGCATAAAAATGGAGGAAGCATAAAAATAAGCCCAATATTATTTCTGCCCAAAAGAAATGTGCCTATAAATGGCAAAAGACATTGCAGGGCCAGCTAGGTGGCGCAGTGAGTAAGAGCACCGGCCCTGGAGTCAGGACGACCCGGGATCGGTCCTGGACTCAGAAAATGAGCACCCACACAGAAATAATGACTGGCCATGTAACCTTGAGCAAGTTACTTAACCGCAATTGCTTTAAAAAAAAGACATTACAGAGTATCATCAGAGATGATATATATCAGTGGAGGTATGATTCCTTCAATGTGAGTGATCCCTCCAATGGTACATGCTGGAACATACACTTTCTCATACTTTGTAACTCCCATCCTTCTCCTCCTATAATTCCTTTACAAGGAGCACAACCTTCATATTGTCCATAAGATCTCCTGACATGATGTGGATACCATAGCAGTAGGAGAGTTGTTCACTGGTTATCCCTTTCCGCAAAAAAAAAAAAAAAAAAATCTTTCTAATTTTATTTTTATATTGCTACACAATTCTTCAGAAACTGTGCAGTTCCAAACCTTCCAGTCATTCAAAGAACTAAAACTTACCATGGTTGGCTAATTCCAATGACAATACTGGACAAAGCTGAATTCAAAAGGAAAAAAAAAAACATAACGAGAGAAAACAGGGGAATATTTAAAAAATGAGTTGGCAATGTGAGGATAGCAATTCATATAAAAAAATCTATGTGCCTAATGGCATGGTAACTAAATCCCTAAGAGAATGTTTTGTAAGTGAATTACAAAAAGAATTACAAAGAAAACCAAAAATACCAGGAGATCTCAAAAGCTTACAAATGGAGCATGATAAATCAAACAAAAGGAGAAACAAGAAAGAAGTTATATACTTGAACAGAGTACTGAAGAAATAGTACTTGATAATTTTATGGAAAAAGCAATGCTGAAAGTAGGAAATAGGGTTTTTTTTTTTCAAATAAATTTGGAATAGTCACAACTCTTGATTATACGCACAAAAGTTCAAAATAAATTCAGAAAGACAAAAAATTGAGAATACCACATTTAGAGATCATAATGCTAAATAAGAAGAATAACCATTGTAAGAAATATTAGCAAAAAATGCACTTCTATATAGAGATACATTGACTCATTTTGGTTAAAGAAAAAGGCATAAAAATGATAACAAATCATATTAAAGATAATGACAATATAAATACGGCATATCAACATTTGTGGAATGCAGCCAAGACAATGCTCAGAGGCAAATTTATATCCCTAAGTAGTTATATTAACAAGGGGGAGAAAAGTTAAGATTAATGAGTTGAGCTTGCTGTTAAGGAAATTCAAAAATGTACAAATTAATACATCAAAACCAAGCACAAAGCAAGAACTCATCAAAATGAAAAGAGAAATTCATGGACTAGAGTATAAAAATCCAATTAAGTTAACAAATTAAAAAAAGCTATTTTAAAGGACCAATAAAATTGACAAACCATCAACAAATTTAATCAAAAAGAGGAGAAGGGGAAAATCAGGTTACCAAAAATCAAAAATGAGATGTAAGAGAACACAATTAATTTAGAAGAAATAAAGACAAGTATTAGAGATTCTGATACATAGCTATATGCAATTAAATTAAAGAAACCGACATCTATCTAAAATAACGACATTACAAAAGAGTAAATAAATAATCTAAATAAATCAATATCAGAATAAGAAATCGAAGATGCCATTAACAATCTGCCACACTAGAAGAAAAAAGCAGGCAGAGATGGATTCACAGGTGAACTGTAGTGAACATTTAGGAAACAAATCATAACCAACAATAAACCATTTTGCAAATTAAGAAAGGCACCACTGTACTGTTCCTATGATACATCAACAGTTTTGACCCCGTACTTGGCCAGCATGATTTTTAGCTCAATATCATTTAATGCCATTATCAATACAAAATATCGAGTGAACAACAAGAAAATAAAAGAGGATATATATCCAAAATTTAGCCATTATGACCAACCAGAATTTATGCCACACAAGCAAGCAGATTTCAATATTGGCACAATAAATCATATAAATAAGACAGACATAAACATCATGATTATACCAATAGATATGGAAGAAAGCCTTTGATAAAACACAACATTCATTAGTGATAAGAACACTAAAAGCTAACAGAAATGGAAGGATTTGTCCCTCTACCTCTCATCCCTCATTTTCACTACATAACCAGCCCATCTTCTATTTCTGTCATACAATCCCTTGGTAAGGGTCTACACTCTCGTTCTTCAGAGTTACTCAGTTATTTGCTGCAGTTTGCCCTCATCTAACACCCACCTGTCTATTGCCCGGAGTGTGAGGATCACACTTAGTTCTTCAGAGGCAGGCATGTTTCAGGAGTTGCTGCCATACACAAACATCAGCAAAACGTTTTTATTGAAAAGATGGACCTTTGCTGTTATGGAAAGCTCGGGGTCAGAAAACATGCTTTGCAATTTCCCAAATGCAATCCAGCCCACTCTTCTCCTTATCAACACTGGGCCCAACTCATTATACATCTACACTGCCTATCTCAGATATGAATACTATTGGAAAGCTATAAAAAAGTATTTGTTAAGATGTATGCTGAAATCTGGGAAACGTACAATTCTCCATCCATTTGGTATTTCCTGTGTGCTTGGAAAGACTAAACTCCTTTCAGTGACTGTATATCTCTTCCAGGAGCTCTAAGATGTTCTGAAGCCTTATACAATCGACACAATTCCATCTCTAACCAGGGGCATGTAGAGGCCTCCACTGTCCACGAGGATTCCCTCTCCTTGACCGAACCTCTATGCCGGATCTCTGCATCCTAGGGGTGCACAGACTGGGTAAGCACACACCTTCCTGTTTTATAGAAGCTGGAATTGGGTGGCTAAGGTGGTACAGTGAATAAAACATCAGCCCTGGAGTCAGGAGGACCTGAGTTCAAATACAGCCTCACACACTTAACACTTACTAGTTATGTGACCTTGGCCAAGACACTTAACCCTAATTTCACCGCATTCCCCCCCTCCAAAAAGGAAAAAAAGAAGCTGGAATTGAACAATGGCTCACAGGTACTCCTTAGAGATAAACAAAGGAGCTGACAGAGTGAATTTTTTTCATATGCCTAAAAGCTATGAGAAATAACTATTTCATGGGTCATTGGTCATTACATATTACAACTAATTTTAATTGCAAAAAGAATGTCATGAAAATGATTGCTGTTTACACATTAACATTGGTTGATGGGGACAAAAAGGAAGAGTAATTCTATGAAGAACTTTATAAAAGCCTCTAAATTAAATCAATATACACTCATTATTCATGCCTTTGATGCAAAGGAGGGAAAAGGTAAGGATAGGGAGAAATATATGAGAAACTTGTATTTTGAAAGAAAAAAACGAGAGAGCCCAAATACTTGTAGAAGCTTCACATCACTATATCATGACTAGGAGGAAGAAGAGAAGAATTGGATATATATTGGACATGGCAAGCAACATCACAAGGAATGAGCCTGACTACATTTTAAGAGCCAGGAAGAGATTTATTATGTACAAGGGAGACACGTTGGGGTCAGGAATCCCTGCAGTCAAACCACCAAAGCTAAGATCAGAATTTAAACAAAAAAGAAGAAACAATAGTAATGAGACAGAAGTATGGCATACAATTAAAACTTAACTCAGATTTATTTGAATAATGAAATAAAAATAGGAAATGGACAAAATAAATAATAGCACCGCTGTCATTTCATCCACAAAATAAACCAATGTATATTAATTGTTCCAACAAAGATCTCAGAAGAGCCCAGGAAGCATTATATTCAACAAACATTTGGCTTACTGGCCCAACAGAGAAAGATGGCTCCAAAGACAATGCCAGCTTAGAAAATAAACTCATCGGCATCCAAGCCACTCTCCCCCCAGACTACCTCCAAACTATGTAAAAGGGGACTCTGAACAACTTCTGGAATGCCAGCACCCACAGAACGACACAGAGAAGCTAACCTCCCACTGAGGACAGCTCAGCAACCCTGCAGGAAGGACCAGCACAGCGCCTGCAGCACAGGGGTATTGTGCGGAGAGCCGAGCACAGGTCCACCTGAGTTGAGGTTTTAGCCCCAGGGCAGCAGAGCCAGCGGCCAGCTGGAGGGACCCCAGAACACCAGCAACTGTGGCAATTCCAGAATTATCAACATAGACATGCCTAGGACAAAGTGAGAGGTTAGTGCCCTATGGACTTTGGGACCAGTATTTGGGGAATGCGTCGGCTTCTTCCCCTGGGGGCTAGAAGCCATTGAGGAGACACGCCATTTTGTAGTTTTCAGAGGCAGCTCGAGCTCCTGGCCTGCAAACTGTAGGGAGATCCAGCGATCAGTCTTGGGGGGTAATCACTCTTGCTTTAACCTCCCGGGATCTGGATGGTGATCTGGGGTGGAGGTCGAGGGTGGGTTTCCAGCTTGCCAGAAACAGAAGTTGCCCACCCACCCCACCCCCGACGTTCGGGATAAAAGTTCCCGTCTGGCGCCAGGCCATACTGTGGCAACAAGCCCAAAAGTCAAGTAATTAAGTGGCAACATGCCAAGGCAAAGGAAACAAATTAAACAGAAAAATGCAACCTCAGACTCCTACTTTGAGGGCAAAGAGGACAGAAGCATAGAGCAAGAGGAGGGCTGTGAGGTCAGAAGTCCTGCTCCAAAAGCCCCAGGGGAAAACATGAGTGGGATGCAGGCCATAGAGGACCTTAAGAAGGACTTTAAAAATCAAATAAGAGAAGTGGAAGAAAAATTGGGAAGAGAAATGAGAAGGATACAGGAAAAGTATGAAATGAGGGTCAACAGCCTGACTGAGGAAAACAACACCTCGAAAAACAGACTAACTCAAATGGCAAAGGAGGCCCAAAAGAGCAATGAGGAGAAGAATGCCTTAAAAAGTCCAATTTGCCATATGGAAAAAGAATCTCAAAAGTTCACTGAGGAGATTCATTCCTTCAGAGTTAGACTGGAGCAAATGGAAGCTAATGACTTGATGAGAAATCAAGATGCTGTTAAGCAGATACAAACAAATGAAAGATTAGAAGGCAATGTGAAATATCTCATGGGAAAAACCACTGACCTGGAAAATAGATCCAGGACAGACAATTTAAAAATTATTGGACTACCTGAAAGCCATGATCAAAGAAAGAACCTAGAAATTACCCTTCAAGAAATTCTCAAGGAAAATTGCCCTGATGTTTTAGATCCAGAGGGCAAAATAGAGGTTGAAAGAATCCACAGATCACCTCCTGAAAAAGATCCCAAAAATAAAACTCCCAGGAATATTATAGCCAGGTTCCAGAATCCCCAGATCAAGGAGAAAATACTACAAGCAGCCAGGAAGAAACAATTTCAATATTGTGGAAACACAATCAGAATAGCACAGGACCTGACAGCTTCTACACTGAGGGATCGAAGGGCATGGAATATGATATTCCAGAGGGCAAAAGAGCTGGGAATGAACCCAAGGGTCACCTACCCAGCAAAACTGAGTATCTTGTTTCAGGGGAAAATATGGTCATTCAGTGGAATAGAGGACTTTCAAGCACTCTTGAGGAAAAAACCAGAGTTGAATAGAAAATTTGACATCCAGACACAAGAAGCAAGAGATGCCTGAGAAGGTAAGCAGGGAAAAGAAATAAAAAAGAACTTATCAAAGTTCAACTATTTACATTCCTATATGGAAAAACAATAACTGTGACTGATGAAATCTTTCTCAGTATGAAAATAATGGAAGAAGGGTGTATGGTCATATGAATACATATGTGAATGTGTGTATATATGTTTACAGTTATACATGGATATAGGGCATAGGTTGAATTTGTTGGGAAGGGAGGATACTTAAGGGGTGAAATTATAAGGTGAGAGAGGAAAGTGGCAAGAGGAGATGGGGAGAGACCGGGTAAGGTGAACTATTTCATGCAGAAGAAGCAAGGGAAAGTGGTTGCAAGGGAGGGGAAGAATAGGAAGAGAAAAAGGCAAAACCACATTCTCATTGAATTTGGTTCTGGGAGAGAATGACATACATACTAAATGGGATATCTCAACCTGCAGCAGAATAGGGGGAAGGGGGATGAGAGAAGGGATGATTGATGGGAGGGCATCCCTGGGGGGAGGGGAGGTTGGAAGTACGCACTATAGAAGAGGGGCAGGATCAAGTAGGGAATGGGCCAGGTGGAGGGGTGGGATGAGTCGGAGCCTTGTACAATATATCTACTATGGTAATGTTTTGCAATATGGTAATGTTTTGCATAGCTAGACATGTACAACATATACTCAATTACTTATCTTCCCAGAGTGAATGGGTGACAAGAGAGGAAGGAAATGGATCTGAAATTCAAGGTCTTAAGATTAAATGTTTCAAATATATATAAATACTATTATTAATACTCTTTTGCTTGCAATTGGGAGATAAGATGTGCAGGCATTGGGGCACAAAGATTCACCTTCCTCTAATGGAAAAGTTGAAGGGGGTATGGGAGAAGATATGGGAGAGAGTAGAATGGAGGAAGCGATATCTTGTGGGACTGCTATTCTGGGAGGGTGGGTATGGGAAAAACAGGGGGGAAAATAATTGTAACTCAAAATATGGCGGAAATGAATGATGTAAAACAGAAGTTAATAAAGCATTTGTTTAAAAAATAAAGAAAATAAACTCATCTATAAGATCTTCCAAAGAAGGATGATGGAAGATTGTGAGCAGTATTGTATCACAAAACAGGAGACTGGTACAGAATAAAACCAAGAGAAAGAAAGCTTGTGAAGATGTCCAACTAAGCAAAGTTTTCCCAAGAGCATTCAAGGATGAAAACAGAAAAAGAATTACAAACAGAATTAAAATAGAAGCAAAAAGTTTTTTTCAAGTAGTTTCCCCATCAAGGATACCAGAACCACGATGCTTAGAGGCTAATATCATACTCCCTAGGATTCTTACAGCAGAAGTTGAAAGCAATCTAAAACAATAGCTCTTAATCCTTTTATATCATGGATTTCTGCTTTTTTTTTTTTGGAGGGGAATTGGGGTTAAGTAATTTGCTCAAGGTCACACGGCTAGGTTTTTATTTGTGTGTGCGTTAAGTGTCTAAGGTCGGATCCGAACTCAGGTCCTTCGGACTCCAGGGCCAATGCTCTACTCACTGTGCAACCTCGCCACCCCCTATCATGGATTTCTTAGGCGATGATGATGAGGATGCTGATGGTGATGATAATGGTGTTGGTGGTAGCCAGGCACTGTGTTAAGTGCTTTACAATTAGTATGTCACTTGATCCTCACAACAACCCTAAGAGGTAACCATTATTATTATTGCCATTTTACACATGAGGAAACTGAGGCAAAGAGGTTAAATGACTTGCCTGAGCTTACATAGCAACTGTATGAGGCTAATCAGAATCTCCATCTTCTTAACTTTAGGCCTAGCACTCCATGCACTGCACCACTTAGCTGCAAGTTAGTAATGCATATGGACAACTTCTCAGAATAGTATTTTTTTTTTTGCTTTTTGGCGAAGGGAAGGCAGGTCAATTGGGTTTAAGTGACTTGCCCAAGGTCACACAGCTAGTAAGAGTTGAGTCTCTGAGTCTGGATTTGAACTCAGGTCCTCCTACAAAATAGTATTTTAAAACATATAAAGTAAAAAACATGGGATTACAAAGAAATTCAATTAATTTAATTATATTTATCAAAAAAATTTTTAATTTTACAGACTTAAGAACTCCTGCTCTAAAGAGAAAAAAACCATGAGAAAATCAGTCACAATGGATCAAACAAGACCAGTACTGGAGATGTCCCAGTTGCAAGGATATAGAGGGACCAATTCAAAGGTATCAATAGGAGAGAAAAACACCAAAAGTACCCCCCCAAATCCAAAACTCAGACCTTACTGATTCAGAAGAAAGGTAGGAAACATCAATAATTATTGACGTGTGTGTGTGTGTGTGTGTGTGTGTGTGTGTGTGTGTATACATCTACTCTCCCATCTCTACAAAACCTCTATGGGAATTGTCTATGTACAATTTGTGGGTATCCTTGATGAAGGTATTAGTAGGGAAAAACTGGTGTTCACAACTAATACTTGACAACAACAGAAAGACATAAAAAAATAAATGATGCCAAAGTGCTTATCACCTATTGATCACAAAAAAGTCATTCTACTCAGTACAACAAAGTAGAATCTTATGTCTCCCCATTCTTACATCAAAATGATTCTAGATTCCCTGGGAGATATTACCAGAGAAATACCTCTTTCCAATGACCTTCCAATAACAAACATCAAGTTAGGCAAAAATAATCATCACCTGTAGTTTTTCTTTTCAAATCTAAGACATTCAATTTTAAAATTAATTGAGATAATAAACAACTTCATCAAGGCTAGGAGACAAGGTCATGATAATCATTTGCATTTCTATATGACACCAAGAAAAAGGAGTTGAAACAGAATGACTCAAATAACATTTACAAAAGTCACACATAACACATTCTTGAGAATTCACCTACCAAGACAGACAAGGCCAGTATAAGAAGCAATTATAAGAAGTTTCGAAAATAAATCATTTTGAAAATTGAATGATTTCAAAGATTCGATTCAACTCAACATATATTTATATCTAATGTAAGAGCAAGGTTATGATTCCTTTTATATCTGATGGATGCTGGGGGAGTTCACTGTGTTGGAACCCAGTTCCAAGAAAGCCAAGGCTGTAATTCCATTCTTCATGTGACTGAATTCCCTTTCTTTCTCAGCCCTTCAATAGTCCCTAAGCTCTAGTCAGCCTTCTTTTAAAACAGTGTCTTGGAACAGAGAGGATGAAATAAAGGAAAGGTAGTGGACCAGCACAAACCAGCCCACTACTCTGGGGTGAGGATTAAAACAAACAATCAAAAAGCATAAAGAACTTTTCCTGCTTCAGGGGGTGGGGAGGGTGTCAGTTACAAGATCTTTTCACGAATTTTTTTTACACTTTTTGTTTGTATTCCTTTTCTTGGTGCTGCTCCTATGTGCCATTCCATCTCCCATCTCCAGGCCTTTGCAAAGACCATCCTACCCACCAGAAAGTGCTCCCTCCTCATCTCTATCTTTCAGAATCCCAAACTTCCTTCAAAGTTCAATTCAAAAGAAACCCTCATCACGGAGCTTTTCCTGATTCCCACCCTGGCACCCCAGAACAATGACTTTGCATTTATTTTGTTTGTACTTTGCATCTACTTATGTATGTCTATGCTATTTCCTGCAAAAGAATTTAAGTTCCTTGAGGGTAGGAAAGGGACATTTTCTTTTTTGTCTTTGTATCCACAGTGAAGGCTTATTGATTGTTTAGTTTGTCCAATATGCTCAGACTTAAAATTGGAAATTACAGGATCCTTGGAAGCCGTGTATTCTCCTAAATGCCAGCCAGGCCATGTACCAAACAGATTAGTGAAGTCTCTTCCAGCTCAAGATTTTGCAGAAAATCTGGCCAGAAAGCCTTGGAAGTATCTGAAGATATATACGTCTTATTCTTTTTTTGAAAGTGGTGATTATTATTGTGTAATTCAGCAATGTTAATTTTCCCCATCACTTAGTGGATATGGCTTTCAATCAGGAGGTAAGTGCTGAGCTGAAAATCAGGACTCTTTACAAGGCCCTCAAAACTGATTTCTATTATCTTTGTGTATGAATGGTAACACACACACACACACACACACACACACACACACACACAGACGCATAAGACATGAGAACAACTCATTTAGAAACCAAAACCACAAGCTGTCCAAAAGGAAAGGGCCAAGGAGAGAAGAAAAGCTAGGGAGGGAAAGGCAGAAGAAAAAGACCTTGGCAACTTTGAAAAGAATATGACAATCTATTGAAGAACATTCAAAGCAGACACTTGAAGTAAACTCGGTCCCATAAAGGGAAAGCAAATACCCAAATACATATACATATCATAATTTTTCAAGGCCAATTAAAAAGTCCAAGGAACCACTGCCAAACACTACTAACTTGCCAACAGAATTTCTTAAGCAAAAAAGGCAATCAATTGATAAACCAGCATTTATTTTGTGCCCGCTGTGTGCTAGACACTGAAGAATCAAAGCCAAAATCAAACAATCCTTGCCCCTGAGAAATTTATATTCTTATAAGAAGGGACAATATTTATGTATCTCAGTATATACAAAATAAATGAGAGGCACCATGACACAGTGGACAGAGAGCGGGAGGCAGGACTGACCTGATTTCAAATTCTGCCTCTGACATATCCTAACTATGTGACTCTGGACAAGTCACAACATCTTAGTAGTCTGGGCAGCTAAGGCTACATTCCAGAGAGGATGCTGCCTTGCATTGGTATGGGGAGTTTCCTTATCAGAGAGTTCTTGATGGCAATGCATTCCTAGGTAGAGTCCCAAATTCCTATCACTTTACAAAAGAGATATAAGGTAATTAGGTGAGGGAGGAGAATGAGTTAGTAACTGAAGGGATCAGGAAAGGCTTCAGCTAGGTGGCAGAGCTTGAGCTGTGTATTGGTGGGTTTGCAAGATAAAGAGGTGAAGAGTGCATCAGAGGCAAAGTGAGCAAAGACAGAGATGAGAAATGGCATGTTGGAGGTGGGGACGATGGAAGGCACAAGAGCACGGGGAAAGGGGATGGTGCATTGGAGTTGGATGTGATGGAGGCTACAAGGCACAGAGACGGGAGAGAAAATGAAGAGTAGTACCTCTGAATCCAGCAAGACTGAGACTAAGTAGTAGTTTCAAAAACAGCCTTTTAATAACAATGGCAGGGCAGCTAGGTGGCACAGTGAATAGAGCACTGGCCCTGGAGTCAGGAGGACCTGAGTTCAAATCTGGCCTCAGACACTTAACACAAAACTAGCCATGTGACCTTGAGCAAGTCACTTAACCCCAATTGCCCTATCTTCCTCTCTCTGAAAAGCAAAATACAAAAACAAAAATAATGGCTCATGCATTTCTGTAATATCTACAAGTTGACTATAAGGTCATCATTTTGGGGAGATATTCATCTGCACCAAGAATAATTTTGACTATCGTCAGCAGGGGTCAATGGCTTATCCTGATAGGGAGCAGCAGTTAGGGAGGATATGACAAGCATTTATTATACACCAATGTGATGGGAACTGTACTAGGTTACAGCGACACATATACAAAAGTGAGACAGTCCTGACCTCAAGGAACTTACCTTGGTTACGTGGTGGAGGTAGGGAGGAAACATGCATACAAAAATAAATATAATGGTGAGGGGACTGAAAATGGTGAATTCATAAAAACGCTTCCTATATAAAGTAAGGGAAAGAATAAATATTCATATAGCATCTACTCTGTGCCAGGCACTGGGCCAAGTGCTTTTTACAAGTATTGCCTCATTGGATCCTCAGAATACGGGGAGGCAGGTGCCATTATTACCCCTGTTTTACAGTTGATGAAACTAAGGCAAAAAGAACTTGAGTGACTTGCATAGGGTCACATAGCTAGTAATGATCTGAGGCTTAGATTTGAACACCAATCTTCTTGACTATAGTTCCAACACTCTATTAACTATACTATCTAACTTGACCTTATCCTTGAAAGGAAAAAGGAATCCCAAGGCGAAAGGTGAGGAGAAAGAGTATTCTATTCAAGAGGAGAGGAACCTGGGCAGAAGCATGGAGATGGAATATGGAAAAAAAACAAGAAAACCAGTTTGGCTGAAGGGTAAAACTTGTGAGGTAGTTCTGAGTAATCAGTCTGGAAAGCAGAATGGGAGTCAACCAGTGAAAGACTTTAAATGCCCAAAAGAAAATTTTATACTTTATGTTAAAAGCAAGAGATCCAGAGCCAACTTTCTGAGTTGATCTGTGCTTTAGAAACAAACACTTGTACAGAAGCTCTAGGGAAAAAAGCTCATAGAGGTGACAGATTGCAAGAAAAGAGACCAATTAGAAGGCCGTTCCAGTCATCTAATGGCAACTCTTCTCGTTTTGCTGAGTGTATTTGTGGGAGATTACACCTTTGCTTTATGGAGGGAATGGGTTGTCACTCTTGTTATTATGAACCTGCCTTGGTAACAGTCAACAGTGTCAAACATTGCAGGGAAGCCCAGGATGAGAAGTGAGAAAACATCACTGGGTTCAACAATTACAAGATCATGCAAACCACTGGAGAGCAATTTCAGTTGAGTTATGAAATAGGAAGGCACATTACAAGAAATTGATGAACTAGTGTAAGTTGAGAAAGTATAAGAGAATGAGTGTAATGAGAGAGGCTTGGGGGAATGGCAAAGAAAGAGTCAGAAATAACTTCATGAAGCTTTTATGAAAAGCAACTCATACACACACACTCATTTATATACACATACAAAGAGAGAATGAGAGAGAAACTGTACAGTTACAAAGCAATTTGATCTTCATGACTACTCTGGAGATACAGGGTATCCCCATAGTTTTAGGCTTTGAGGATACTTTCATTACTATCCCTCTTTTACAAAAAAGGAAACTGAGGCTCAGAAAGATGTGTAAGCCGGAGGGCATCTATGTCTTCATTTAATATTTCTTAACTGATCATGGGTAACGACTCCCTTTTTGCTATATTAGTTCTGCACTTTCCTGTCCAAAGATGCTTCCTCATAACACAGAAAACAGTAACCAAATAACTGACCAGTTCTGTCTTTTTTTCTCTGTCTCCCCCAAAAGTGCTTTTCTCTCTGCTTTGATCCTCTTTACCCCCAAACGGGGGGGGGGGGAGGGACAGGAGAAGAATACTTACAGAGCATAACAGAGAATTCTCCACCATGTTAAGAATTTATTTCCAAGTGGTATATTTAGTGATCGTGAGAATGAAAACTCTGGACAAAACGAGAGGATTACCTTGCTATGTTAGAGCAATTGACCAAGAGATCATAAGAACCGGGCAGCATATCATGAATCTTAACCGTGCTATTATTTTATTAAATAAAAGGGATTGCCTTGTTCTGTATTCCAAACTGAATACTTACTAATGAGTGTGAAAGTGTTTTTCATAACAGAATGGTTCTTCTGTCAGGTTGTGGGTGATGAGTCATTTTCTGTATCCATCGTGCTATCATAACAAAAATAAAATGTGATGTTCATCATTGGCTTTTTTATATTTTTGTTTCATTTTTATTGACCATGGAGTAGTTTATTTCTTCCACCACAGAAAATGCTAAGGAATCACATGGATGCATGAACAAATACCCAAATCATTATTGGACTCCCTTCAAAAAGTAAAGGCATTTTAGACCTAATAAATATGTCCCCAATCACCTCAGATCTGCATGATCCAAGATGATCTAGGCATGGGCTCAATCCCTCTGATGCAGGATGGTCCTGTTGGTTCTCCTCCTATCCTTTCAGAAACAGGGTATTAAGGATAGCTTCCCTACTCTGAAAGACAAGTGTCCAACTTTCAAATTAACCAACTCAGGAACTCAGGACTATCCCAAGGGTCAAAGGCTCACAAAACGATTCCAATGATCAATAGTCTCTGAGCTGTGCTCAGAAAAAGAAACAGGATAGGCAGGTCCAGCAACACTGGTCTCAGGACACATTTATGCATATGTCTCCCAACACCATGTGCTTCTGCTGTGTTCTCACTGCTGCTCCTGGTGGGGCCAGAAGTGAGTAAAGAAATCTCATTACACCCACCCCACCCACATTGCTGAACTCTAAGTCCAAAGAAGAGAATGCAAAGGAAAATGATGCAAGGCGCTTCATTTGATTTTAGAAAGATGACTCACAGTCATTAATATCTATAAAAACCAAGTAAAACAGTAGCCATCTAGTTCCAAGGAAAAACTGTCAAAAGTGTCTTATTATTAGTGAGCAAAAAAGCTCCAGATACCACAGGGGGAGAAACACTAGGAACTAAGGCCTTAATTCTAGTACTATATTTTTGCTACTAACTGAATATCCTTGGGCAAGCCTCTTCCACACCATAAGCCTCAGCTTTTTCCTTCATAAAATAAAGAAGTCAGGCTAGATAATCCCTATAGATTCATCCATCTTTGGTTTTCTGCGAACTTCTTTCTATCCATAACTGAGTTACTTCAAACAATGTGATCCTACATAGTGTTTTTTTTTTCTCATTACAAAAGATCAGAGCGTGGATGATCAAGAAGGCTAAGTTTATATTGACAAAAGTAGATTTCACTAATACGAACACGTATTCCAACGCCTTATTTGATTCAACAAAGGTGTTCCTTAAAATTTGTGTTCAGAATTGTCAATGAAATCCGATTTTTTCCATTCATATACATCATAACATCAGAGATGACTTTTGTATGTTTCTGGTCTGTAACTGGCAGTCGCTTCAAACAATTTACCTCCAAGCTTCTTTCTCTCCCTCTCCTCTATGCCAGAAAGTTAATGATCTGTAAATAAGTACATCCACGTACTAAGGGAGCTCTATCCTTAAAGGAGTCCTGTGGGAAATATTCTTTTTGTAATGGGAAGAATCACCTCCTAATGAACTTGTTTGGGAAGTTGGGTTTTGAGTATGATGAGTTATTTTTTTAAGTGAGAACCCTCTTGATTATAAATGTCTAGAAAATATACATGCTTCAAACAAATTTAATGTAGTATATTAGAAGGAGAAACCTAACTGGAAAAAAAATCTTTGCAATAACTTTTTCTGATAAAGTCCTATTTGAAGATGCATGCAAAACTGAATCAAACATAGAAAACTAGGAGCTATTCCCCAATAGATAAGTGGTCAAAAGATATGAACACAATTTTCAAAGGAAGAAATCCAAGTCATCAATAACTATATTTAAATATCCAAATCAATAACAATTGGATAAACACAAATTAAAGCAATTCTAAGGTTGCATATAAATCCTAGCAGATTAGACAAAATAACAAAATGGAAAAATGGCAAATGGTGGGGCGTCAGTGGAAAAACAGGCACACTAACAAACTGTTGGATCTGTGAAGTGCTCCAAGCATTCTAGAAAGTAATTTGGAACTATACCCAAAACATTATTAACTCATAGATATCCTATGACCCTATATACACCAAAGAGAACAAATAAAAAGCAAAAGGACTCATATACACGAAATATATGTATATCAGCTCTCTTCATAGCAGTTCAAAACTGGAAACTAAGGAAGTGTTCACCTACAGGGAAATAGCTAAAAAATGTGGTATATGAATGTAATAGAATTGTTTTACCAGATCTGCTAGAAGAATGCCAAATAACTCTGATGATGGACAGCTGCCTATCTGACAAAGCAGTCAGTTCCATTGCTGAAGAGCTCTACCTTGTTAGAAATATTTCCTCATATTTTGTTGAAACCTCTTTCCTTGACATTTATACAAAGATGAAAATGACAAATGCTGGAGGGGCTGTGGAAAAACAGGCACATTAAGGCATTGTTGGTGGAGCTGTGAACATTCTGTAAAGCAATTTGAAACTATTTCTGTTGATCTTGGCTCTATTCTATGGAAGAACAGAGTAAATCAGTACCCTTTCAACTTGACAGCCTTTCAAATGTCTTCAAAATAGTAAATATTTGGAAATAGCTAGGTAGTGTAATAGATATAGCTCTGACCTTGGAGTCAGGAGGATAGGTTGAATTCTGTCTCAGACATTTACTAACTCTGTGGAACTGTATATGTTAATCTCTCAGCCTCAGTTTCCACATCAGAAAAAAAATAATAGCAGCACCTACCTAACAGGGTGGTTGTGAGGATCAAATTATGAGCAAGGTAAAGCAATATGGAAACTTTTAAATGGCATATGAATGTTTCTTAAAAGGGGGGAGGGGACATACCTGCAAGTGAGACAGGCATAAACCCTCAACTCCAAGAAAAACAACTTGGAAAATGCATCTCTACTCAGTCTACAAGCATCTCTGCTCAGTCTACAAGTATAATGTCAAGGCTTTCAAAGAGGGATGGCATAGCAGGGTGAGACGTGACCTGCAACCTCTGTGTTACCCTGGGTAAATTACTTCATCTCTCAATTTCCCAAGCAACTAAGACTAGGGTCACTAGAAGCTGCAAAGAAGGTGTCAAACTGCACCAGGAGTTTTCCCCCTGTCATTTCCATATATCAGGGAAATCACTGATCCAGTCTCTATCACTATTTCTTGCATCATGTGACACCTCTGTTACCTGAATTTCTGCAGGAGGAGTTAGCTTTTCCAGAAGCTCCCCATACCAGTGAATTCCTGGGTCCAGTTCCAGCCCTCATCCATGTTCAGACTTCAAATGCGACTTTCAAAATTACTGAGGTACCAAGAGTCATATATGCACAAAGACATTCAACTGAACACTGGGGTTTATGATAAACAAATGAAAGCATTTCCTAAGGGTTTGTTCTGTGCCAAGTACTGTGATAAGTTCTGAGGAGACAAATAGAAAAAAATGAGGTAGTTCCTCCTCTCATACCCAGCCTGGTAGCTCTTCATTTCCTCAAGAGTGGAGCTGTTGACTCCCATATGACCCAACCCCTAATGAGCCTCTGAGCAGATTGGGTTAAGGGATGAAAGGTGAAAGGCACTCCTGTCCCTGGCAAGGCTCTTACCTGATAACCCAATGGGTTCTGAGATGGGAGGTAGCAAGCAGGGCAAAGGGGAGGTGAAAGGGGAGAGAAGGAAAGGTAATAGGCCCCGTTCCTCTCCGTGGTGGGACTTCCCACCACCCATCCATCCTAGATACATTCTTGGACTGCCTAGGGCCAGGGCAGAGGAAAACAGGAGAAACCAAGGGGCACAGGGTACCCTTAAGAGTGTCCACTACAAATATCTATATAGCATAGGTTTTGAGATAGGAACAACTTGCTTGGGAAACCTTTCCTGAGATACTATTAACAACCTCCAAAGGTAAAACAGCAAGGAGCTTTTCCTGTATAAATGATGCTTGCCATATGGTAAAGGATGATTGAATATTCTATAAAAAAATCAAATTATTACAGTTACACTGAATAAGGCCAAGACAAGTGCAGAATATAGGGGAGCTTCCCAGGAACTAATAAAATGGGTTTAGAATGGTCACTTGAAACCTGTCAGTTTGAAATAAAAGGCAGAAAAAAAGTAGATAGAATAAATAGATCGTCTTAATAGCAAAGACTTTAATCTTTAAAATATAAATTCCAATTCCATTAAGGTCCAGGTTATTACATTGAAAAGCTGGTTATAGGAGATGAGTCTAACACACTTCTAGGCATTTAAACACAGATCAAACATAACGCATTATGATTACGTAGTTAAATGATATGGAGGGCATGAACAAGTTAAAAAGCTCCAATGCATATTTCCCACCAACCTAGCTACACTGGGGCGGCTAGGTGGCGCAGGCTACACGTATTCATAAGATCCTAGACCTACAGCTGGAAAGAAATTCAGAGACCATCTTATCAAATCTCTTGATTTTAAAGAGAGGGAAACTGGGGCTTGGAGGAGCTGAAATGACTTGCCCAAATTCAGACCAGGTACTCTAACTCTAAGCTAGGGCTATCGCCATCACAGTGCATTACTTCATGAGAATTTTAAAAAGTTTTTTGGAAAATAGAATCCCAAACTGAAGATTTAAAAGTAAAAATACCAGAAACTTGACATCCTTGGGTGAAAAACAGCTAAGCAAGCCACCCTTTGGCCCCTTGGCAGGCATTTCCAGTCCCCAACTACTGCTATTCATTTTTTCACTGTCTGTTACTGGAAGAGCTCTCACTTAACAGCATTGGTGGATGCATATTGGTGGGTGCATCCTTCCCTGGAGCACAAGAAACCATCTCATCATAATTTTCTATAGCTCTTGACCTACAGAGGCAGCATCATACTGACACTCACCTTTACATATTTACCAATTGTTTTCTTCCCTTCTGAAGCCTTCCCCGCATCAGAACACAGGGTAGGAGTCTCCTCTGTCCCTTCATAGCTGGTTTTCACAGAGTCTAAGAATTCTTAAATTTTCTTAATCTATTTTCCAAGTCTGTTGTCTTTGACATGAGATAGCTTACATTTTCTTCTATTTTCTTTTTTCATTTTCTTATTTTGTTCTAATATTTCTTGCTGTCTCATGGAGTCAGTGATTTCTGTTTGATCTATTCTAGTTTTTGAAAATTCCATTTCTTTTGGAAGAAGTACCACCTTCTGAAAATAAAATTTAATTTTAAAAAACAAAATAAAAATTTTACTACTTTTTCTTGTAAGTTACTTATTCTCCATTCAGTTATTTCATCCAGAGCTACCTATTCAGTGGAAGAGGTAGAGAATAACACTGGCCTGGATTCTCAACAATCTTAAGAGGTTTAAGAGGGGTGTTAATAAGTTTAACTCATCTAGAAGAGATCAATCAAGAGGGGGAGGAAGAGATCAATCAAGAGGGGGAGGGCTTTGAGTTCCTATCAAATGAGGATTGCTTAAATAAACTGGAAGGCTTAGTAAGCAGAGAAGACTCTGGGGGACCATGATAGCTACCTCCAAGTATAATAAAGGGCTGGCATGTGGAAAAAGCTTTTGACAATTTCTCCTTGGTATCAGAAGGAAACCAGAAGCAGTGGGTGAAGATTAGCAAGAGGCAGATTTAGGTGTGATATCAAGAAAAACTTCCTAACAATGAGCACTGTCCTGAAATGGAATGGGCTGCCTTGGGAGGGAGTAGGTTCCTCCTTCCTCAGAAATTTCCAAGCAGCAGCTGCTATGTTATGGAAGGGATTTCTTCTGGGTATGGGCTGGACTGGGTATATTGGTGGGTTATTACCCTTCATGCTCTAAGAGGACCAAAATGACATCACTATGTTGGGATCAAGCTACAGTGTTGTCTGTGGCCAATCAAACCAATACAAGCTCAGAAGCTTCTACCACGGGTTAGGCACAAATGATCCACATGAACATCTAGAGTGGAGATGGCTCTAAATTTGCACATCTCACATTTCTTTTGAGCTACTGAGAATGTGTTTTGCTCATAAAGCACAGTGCCTTCTTTGATGTGGGCACACCATGCTGGTATCCTGGTGTTGTGCCAGTATCTCACATATCTCATTAACCTTCCCACATTAACATTCAGGGATTCTTGACTCTCTCTGACCTTTGCTATAGATGTTATCTCACTCCATTCTCAGGACCACTAATCCCTGAGACCAGACTTAAGTGCCATCTGACCCAGAACTTCCAGTAATGGTCCACACTCAGAGACTGTTTTCTCCTAATCCCTTTCATTGCTGCTGTTGTTTCAGTCATGTCCAACTTCCCATTTGGTGTTTTCTTGGCAGAGACCCTGGAGTGGTTTGCCATTTCCTTCTCCAGTTCATTTTACAGATGAGGAAACTGAGGCAAACAGGGTAAAGTGACTTGCCCAAAGTCACACAGCTAGTGTCTAAGGCTGAATTTGAACTCAGGTCTTCCTGATTCTGGGGCTGGTGCAGGATCCATCGCATCACAGAACCTTTGTCTTCAAATGCCCCATATCTCTTGAGATGGAACTAATCCTAAGACAGAATACTATACTATAGATTTAGTCCTCATGCCAACATAATATCTTAATAAGCTTTCATGATTCTTGGTTATTTAAAGCAGAGTTTGCCTTCCTCCTTTTCTGTGGATTGATTGGGAGCCTAATCAATGAGGCTGTGAATTGTACTAGACAGAACCTATATGCATGAATAACTTCACATTTCAGCAGAAGAGAAATCAATAGTCATCGAGACCACCACAAAGCAAAGGCTCCAAGTTCCAATTTTCAATAGATTTTGCCACATCTCAAATAAATCCCACACAGACATACTGCCTGGTTCAGCCTCCCTTTTTTTCTCTCCTGTTGGCATGATGCTATCTTGCCAGTCTCTGACCTCAAGCTCTGGCTCCACATTCCCTCCTCTGGCCAGGGTCAAACCCTAATCACCTTCCAATTATGGGTCACCTGCTCTCACTCACTTGCAGACCTGAAGGTTCATGAATCTGATGGTTGGCTTCTCATCTGCAAAAACTGAGTAGCTCCCTGCATGAGGTGGAAATGCATAGATTTCATGTCTATACTATCCTAATTATTCAAAAGTATTAGAATCCATTGCACACAGACTTCCAAATATAGGATAGGGCCTGGATTCCCTCTTGCCAGTCTGGCTACTGGCCTAAAGCCTTGCCAGGAATTCAGAATTCTTTTCACCCCTTTGCTCTCCCAGTTGACTTCCCACTTTATCTCCATAAACCATCACTGTCTACCATCCTAGAAGGCCAAAGGAGGCAGTGTGGGTGTCTTGAAGAGCACTGGGTTTGAAGTCTTGGAGACTTGGGTTTTGATCCCAGCTCTACTATTTGCTATGTGTATGACCTTGGGCACGTTACATCCCCCTCCCCAGTCCTCAGTTTTTTCCTCTGTAAAATAAGGTTAGGGGTAAGCAAGATGAACTCTGGTGTCTTCCAGCTCTAGATATGTGGCCCTATAAACAAAGCCCACATATCAAAGCTCAAAGTGCATAAAGTCTAGGCCAAAATGGCATCTTCTGCAAGCTACCCCCTAACAAATGGCCAAATAGCTATCTGGCCAGATCCAGATTCTGATGTTTCAAGTCACTTATTTGTTCTTGCATAGGAGTTAGATTGGGGAGGAGGAAGGGGCAGAAATTAAAGTATTTTCCCAGATCTCCTTAGATTCACTGATTTTTTTTAATACTTGTAAAAAATGAAAGACAATTGGGAACTCTGTCCGGTAGTCTGGCTTTACAGACCCAATCGGTAGAAGTCAGCTCACTCTGAACTCAGGGGACTAAGCAATTAATTGCTGATTAACTATGGTTTAATGGGCACAGAGGAGAAAGAGGGCTCCAGGAGCAGGACATTATGAGTATGATCTGATACTGTGAGTCAAGATCAGTGAAATAAATTAGCCACATTTCCAAGAGTCTGTATGTAATCTGATGGCATAAGAAGAGCTCAGCTTCAATCTACTTGCTACCCATGTGAGCCTGGGTCTGTTTCCTCCTCGATTCAGGATCCCCATTTCCTTCTCAGTAAAATGACTAAATTATCACTAATGTCTTTTCAACTCTAAACCTTGTGATCGTATTAAAACCATTTATTGAGCCCCTAGACATGCTCAACGTTCTCCAAAGGCTACAGAGGAAGTATAGGAAATGATTCCAATTCTCCCATGAATTTACAATCTGGTTAGGGAAATAAAACCTAGAGACATGAAATATACGAACAGAGGAAGAAACGGGGACTGCATCGATGTGACCACCCCATTAGCTTTTAATACTAAACTGCTAAGTCCAGATTTGATCCAGAGGCAGCAGGAAACCAATGACTTCTGAAAGCAGGTGAATGACAAGGTTTGATTCAGGCATTAGGCAAATTATTTTGACACCTGCTTGAGTCCTAGGGGGCTGTCCAAAGTCCTTTCCCAGGACCATTAGAGCTGTTATACTATGAGATAGCTAGGTAATACAGCTGAGAACACAGGACTGAGACACAGGAAAACCCAAGTTCAAATCCTGCCTCAGACAAACACTTACTAGTAGGATGACCCAGGGTAAGTTGTTTCACCTGTCTCCCTCAATGTCTTCATCTGTAAAATAATGGTACTTACTTCCCAGGATTGTGGCAAGGATCAAATGAAATAACACATATAAAGTGCTCTGTAAACCTTACATTGCTCTATGAATGCTAGCTATTAGCAGCACTGATAGTGACAGAGGCAGTGTAAAATCTTCCTGATTGCAAGCTTGGGACTCTGTCCATTGGCATGATGCCACCCTTTTATGTGAAATGACAGTGAATGAGAGAAAGAGACCGGATGGCATCCTGGAAAAAGTGATGTGCCTGGAAGTCCAGAGACACCAATATTTGGATTCTGCCTCTAGCAGTGTGACCCAGGAACATCTTTCATTTCTGAGTCTTAGTTTCCTCATCTGTAAAGTGGGGTACTACTGTAGTATTTTCCTCAAAGAACTACTTTGGGAATCTAGTGAGATGATGTCCGTAAATGCTTTATAAACCTTCATGGACCAGTTAGGAAGTGTGACATCACTGACTAAAAGTCCTAGTAGAAGCCCAGAGGAAGACTTCACAGGGAATCATCACTCTAATCTGGGAAAGGGACTGAATTTGGGATCAGAGAATTTGAGTTCTAATCTTGACCCTGTTCCTTACCAACTGGATGACCTTGGACAAATCACGTTACCTTTCTCTGGACATCAGTTTCCTCATTACAAAATGGAGTTGCATCAGATAATCTCTACAGTTGCTTTTTGCTTAAAGGACAGGTCAGACTTGGTTGGGAAGGTGAGGGCATTGCAGGGAGGAAATAAGAAGACCAATGGTGAGTCTGAAGGACCCTGAAGCAAACGTGCTAACAAGAGGAGATGGGGGCTTAGTGGTGAAGAGTAGAAGATCAGGATGGAAAAGAAGGTGGAGAGGTTCATCATGACTGGGAAGGCCTAGAATGCTAGGATGAGGAATTAAGATTTGATTTATAGTATTAAATGGGTAGCCACGGGAGATTTTCTTTGCTTTGCTTTTTTTTTGGAGGGCAATTGGGGTTAAGTGACTTGCACAAGGTGACACAGCTAGGTTTTGTGTTAAGTGTCTGAGGCCAGATTTAACCTCAGGTACTCCTGACTCCAGGGCCGGTGCTCTATTTACTGCACCACCTAGCCACCCTTCCATGGGAGATTTTCAAACAGGAAAATGACCAAAGGCAAATGGGGTTAAGGAAGATATTCAGAGTGCACACAGCCTTCTTCAACAGGTAACATGAGTCCACCCACCTACTGACTTCTAATATGGCAATTAAATCCATAGCTACAAGGTGAGAGAGTCCTGACTGTCAAAGTATATTTCAGCATAAGAGAACATAAAAGTGGAAAAGCTCCACAAGCCAAGCAAGCTGCCTCAAGATAGGTAGTCTGCATTTATTTCTCTTCTAGTCAGACAGGGGCCCATGAATCAGGCTTGGGGCAGGATATATCACAGGCATGACATTAAAAGGAAAGGGGCTGGAAACTGGTAAAATATTTACTTCAACACCTTCAGACAGGGTCAGTTAGTTACAGTCCTAGCCTAGGCCCCAGCTTGCACCTTCCCCTCCTCTACCTGATTAGAGAATTACTTCACTGCAATTACCTCCAACTGCCTCTGTCTCAAGCAAAAAGGATGAATTATGGAGCACAGCCCCACACTGAAGTAGGAGAAATAATAAAAGTTAATTTGCAGGAAATAATTATATGCACATAGATCACACCCTACTGCCCTAGAAGCAATAGCCACATAATTCAACTCCCAAATAAAAGCAACTTAAAAAAACTCTAAAACATATATTGTATTTTAACTAATATCATTTGTAAAGGCAGCCTGGTGCTTTGGTATCAGAAGGGACACCACAATAAAACACAAGCTATTAGCTTTATTTAATAAATAAAGGGACCCATGGGGGAGGGAGAAAGGGAGAGAAGGAGAGGGGGAGAGAGACAGAGAGACAGAAAGAAAAAGAGGGGAAGAGAGGGAGGGGAGAGATAGAGGGAAAGGGAGACAGAGAGAGACAGAGAGAGAGAGGGAGGGAGGGGTAACGGGGGAGAAATAGAGACACAAGGAAGGAGGCATGGAGGGGAGGGGGAGTGAAGAATAGAAAAAAAGTTGCAGGAAAGGAAGACAAAGCAAGAAGGAGAAGGGGGAGAAGGGAAAAACAGAGGAAGATGGGGGAAAGGAACCCAGAGAGAAGGAAAGAAGAGGGAAAGAAAGAGGGACAGGAGGAAGAAAAGGAAGGGAAAAAGGGAAGGAGAGAAGGGAAGGACTAAAGAAGAAGAATCATATTCCATCAGAGCATGCGTAGTCACAGGAGAGTAGATCACAGAGAAGGTGACAATGATTGACTATCCTGTAGGACTATATAAGAAGAGCCTGCCAGAAAGGGTAGTGGGAGGTACAGGGTTAGCCTAGCCAGCAGACAGCACAAAGACCAGCAGAGGGCAGAAATATCTCCTGGGATCAGTAAGTGATGAATTGGGCAGAAGGGGGCAGTGGAGCTAGAGAATGCAGAAACCTTAGAGTAGCCTCTTCCTTATGAGTACTACCCTAGTGCAGAGAAAACAATCCAAGGGGCAGACATTAGCAGAGCCAAGGCCAAGTCCATGCTACCCAAAGGAGAAGACCAAGGCAAAGAAGAGAAAGCCATGACTGAAATTGGTCAAGTCAAAGGTACAATCAAGTGTAGCCTTGACCTCCTGGGCTCTCATCCTGGACAGCAGCAATACAAAGATGTCAGAATCAAGGTGGAGAGCTGACCCCACCCTTCAATTCACCAGGTTGGTGGTATTTTTTTGAACTTGGCCTTGGAGACTTCTATGAAGCAGTCTGGAGTTAGTATGCCCATCTTGAACTCCAGGAGGAGGAAGGAAAGGAAACAGGGTCAAGCTACATGACCAAGGGTGGATTTTGTGGCCAGGTCATTTTTAAAATGAGTTAAGAGACAAGTCTGAAAATCCTGAAGGGGCTTTTGTAAAACAGGAACATTGATGCCCTTTTGACGGTGCCCTGAATTAGGGAAACTATTCTGAAAATCAATTTGGAACCATGTTCCAAAGATAACTAAACTGTGTAATACCCTTTGACCCAACAACCCAAATTAGGCCTTCATGCCCAAGTAATAAAAGAAAGAAGAAAAGGATCCATATGTATAAAAATATTTATAGCAGCTCCTTTTCTAAGAGTAAGGAACTGTAAACTAAAGAGACAGCCATCAAAAGGAGAATGACTCAATAAAATATGCTATTTGAATGTAATGGAATGTTAATGGTATCATAAGAAATGATAAAAGGGCCAGTTTCTGAAAAGGCTAGGAAGACTTGTATGAACTGATACAAAGTGAAATGAGCAGAACCAAGAGAATAATTTAAACAAAACAACAACTTTATAAAAACAACCTTGAAATCTATAAGAACTCTATTCAATACAATAACCAGTCATGATTCCAGAAGAGTGATGATGAAACATGACACCTCATCTTGCTGACAGAGAGGTGATACGCTCAGGATAGAGAATGAGATCTACATATATTTCTGGATCATTTGGCTAAGACCAATATGAGAACTTGTATTGCTTGACTGCATTTTTTACAAGATTTTGGCTTTTCTTTCTTTCCCTTTTTTTCAGTTGGGGTTGGGGCAGTGGGAAGGGGGGGGGGGCTGAGATAGAACTGATTTTTGTTCACTAAAAAAATCCAGTTTAATTTGAAAATATGGGTAAGCTTTAGGCAATTCTCCAGCTTCTCTTAGTGAGAGCCAAAGACACTCAATGGGGTCACAGCTAAACTGGACTGGATCATGACCTGATAACACCTACATTTCACCATCAGGGCAAAGGCATGGGGTTATTTTCTCAAGCAAAACCCTTCCCTTTTGTTTCCCTTATGGGAGAGATAATATAAAAGTACAATTTTAAATATTTTTCCTTTTGTATTATTAATTTAACATTCAATCAACTAACACAAACCTTTCAATGTTCAAAGAACAAAAAAGAAGATTCATAAACAACTGTGAACACTTATTATGTAGAATTTTTTTAAATCATACATTAAATTGAATAAGGTAGGAATCAGATTGCCCTATTTGTGTCCCCTCCTCAACCTTTTTGTTTCTTCTTTTTGTTTGGGTTTTTTAACCTTCCATCAGCACTCTCTAAAAAAAAGTCAAAAGCAGAACAAATATTAGCGCTCAGCAAATCATTGGAGGAGGGTTTCTCCAAAAAGCCGAGGATGGAATCCATTCTGAACCTGACCTTGTTCCCTAAGAGATGCATTTCTTCTCCCCTTGCTCCTTCCAGCCAAAGGCAACCAGAGGGTCGGAGGTTGGCGCTGAGTCATTGCTGCCACTGATAATCTGCCTGGGGTGGCACTTGACACTAATCATATGTTCCCTTCCATTAAAGCAGTGGGCGACAATAACAGCTTCTTCTAGTTGGGTGGCTACTGTGTCTGTAATTTCCTTCTCTCTCTGCATTAGGCTAATAGTGGGTGGCAAGGCTGCCTCTGGTGAGTGTTCTTCCAACTGCCCACACGTGACAACTTCTCTAAGTACCATTCATGTGTGTCAGGGAACAGAGCAGTGGGGCAGTGGCAGTGACACTAAGAGGCAGGAATTTGGTTTGAAGGATTTCAGGAAGCTCCCCAACATTCCCAATCCCCCATGTACCCTAGAGGGAGAAGAAATTGCATGGCAGATATGTCCCTCACAGATGGTGTTGGGATCCAATCTCATTTCTCCCATTACCTCACCTATCCAGAGTCAGGTAGATATTGCTGATCAGACTTTAAATAGCATCAGTTCCTAATATTTTAACTAATTTTCTTACTTTTGCAGAGGTGGGAGGCTATGGGTATGGAATACTACATACATGGTCAGCCTAAGTCAATATACCAGTTAGTTTTGCTGAATTCCCTCCTTCCCTTTCTAATCCTTTGCTATAAGGAATGGTTCACTGAGTAGCAGGAAAGGAATAGAGGTAACATAAAAAGAAGATTTGAATAAAAATTTAGGTGGAAATAACCCTTTCTATTTCTCTGCTTCCTTCCCAGACTCAGCCAAGTATTTTCTAGCATGGTGCCTGGTACCTTTTTGACTGACTGATTGTAGTGTCTAAAAGGTTTTGAGTTCCAAGTTACAAGCTGGTGCCCAAACATATGAGATTCCAACAAAACAGTAAAAAAAAAAAACAAAAAAAAAAACACCTCTCACCCTGCACTCCCTCCCCCTGGTGCCCGCACATGCCAGTCTGCAAAACAAAGACAAATAACTTGTTTTATAGGCCCTCAATAGAAACCTGTTTAATGAATGACTGCATCTCCCCCATCATCTAGCAGTTCTGTAATTTTGGCTTAGGGGATGGAAATAAATTCACTCAAAGCAAGGTTCACTCATAAACTGACTACATTCCCTTGACTAAGCTGGCCACACTTTTCTAAGTCATCTCTGTTCAAATGAATTCTGGTGACTTCTACATACAAGGGCTTGTTTGTCCCTTTGTGCCAACAACCCTGACTCAAGACAAAAGTAGGAGGTCTCAAGATGATCCATCAAATCTAGTCTGCTCAATGTGATGAACCATTGAGCCATCTATGACTATATCTGGGCACAAATGCCCACTGTTAAGGACTCTGATGCTGGGTCAGTTTCTTTGAGCTCCAATTGGACCAAAAGGGGGCTTTCTGATGATCCTAGGTCCATATATGGAAATAGCATCCCTTGAACTGGTCCAGAGCCAAACCAGCCATCCATACTCACTGCAGAAGAATGAGTGACAACCAGGAGTGATGGTGGGAGAGATTACTCCTCAAACCTTTTCTAGTGAGGTACTTAGAGCTCATATTCTTGGAAAGTGTAGGTGGCGTGTTTGGGAAAGTATATTCTAAATGGCTTTGGCTCAACACTGGCAGGGGTGAGGAAAGTGGGAAGAAAGGAGAACAAAAGAGGTAGATGCCAATTAACTGAAATAAAAAGCACCTTGAGATGTCATTCAGTCCACTCCCCAGCCTCCAAAAGGCTTCTATCCAAACCCTGGGAAATGGTCTTTTTTTTAAAGGACCCCCAGAGAAAGTTCAACAATCTCCCATAATGCTGGATCTGCATACACAAACATCATGCTTGATCAGATGAGCTAGCCCAGAATCCTGTCTCCAATGGCTACATCAAGAGACATATCGGGGAAACTGATGGTATACATTCTACATGATTTCAAAAAAAATTAAAAGACTGATGACAAACCAAACTTTTTACGAATACTCTGTAATGAATCTGTCATTCATGAATTCCTGACCAATAAAAGACTCATGTGGTCTACTATATCTGCCACTATCTCCTACTTTCCTCACAGGCCATCTTCTCTCTAGCAGCCTTGCATTAACATAGGTGCCCCCTGGCTGTCCTTTGCCTCACCCCTACCCCACCTTTCCATTTCTATTTAATCAAATCAAACTCGACTATTATCAAAGCTATACTGCCATTGCTACAGGAGAGGGGAACCATCTCCAGTTCTCCTGATCTATATCTGGCCATGGGACCCAGATGCCTCTGGAGGAGAAAGGGAGGCTGGTGATTTGACACAGCCCTCCCTCATTCAAATTCAATTCAATTGGAAGTCATGGCATCACCTTCCCAATGTCATGGTCCTCTTCAAGAACAAGGGACAAACCACACACAACAGGAGAGGGCTGGCCAATCTACATATCCAATCACCATTCTATAAACTTATCAAAACAGAATAGCTTTCCCAGATCCCTACCTCATGTATATCTCTTCCTACTAGAATGGAAGCCCCTTTAGGGAAGGAACTATTTTCAATTCTATATTTAAATTGCCAGAGCTTAGATATCTGGAAATAATTAGAGTCTAATAAATGCCTTTTTCATGCACTTACGAATTCATTTAAAATCCTCTTGGATCTATTCTTATGTTCAGACAGTAAGAGATGTCTATTTTCCATATTTTCATAGCCTTGATTTTCAGGAAGTCCATCCTTTAGTTGAACTCTCAAAACAACTGTTGGCAGACAATTCAATTCAGCTCAGTCAATCCTACTAAGGCCAACATTTAAACTAAAGTTAAGTCCAAAACCTACAAGAATATTACTTTGAAATCTAGAGTCAGGGCGCAGCTAGGTAGCGCAGTGAGTAGAGCACTGGTCGTGGAGTCAGGAGGACCTGAGTTCAAAACCGGCCTCAGACACTCAACACTTACTAGCCCTGTGACCTTGGACAAGTCACTTAACCCCAACTGCCCCTCCAAAAAAGCAAAAAAAAAAAGATTAAAAAGAGAAAACCAAGAGTCAGGGACAAACATCAATCATCAGGGTTTAACATACAGTGATTCTCTAACAGAACAACAGTGCCTAAAACATTCTGTTCAGAGACAACTCAAGAGAACTGTCCCTGGCCTGGCCTGCCCTCCCATAACTCCATTACCACCTTCTGGCCTATATAGTTTTACTCTCTCTCAGCCTAAGTCATGAGGTTCCTGTGAGGCCTAGGGGCCTACAAGGCCCAGGAAAGGCCAAGACCAGTGAGGATTGCAGACAAAGAAAGGTTTACTTTCCCATTTGTTGAGTACACATATGTAGGCTCAAATGCAGTACATCAGCCTGGCAGTTTTATCACTACTTCCCTTCTGAGGCCTTGAAATCTCAAAGTCCAACCATCAACAATTTGTTCCCTTTATCAAGACTTTGCCACACAATTTCAAAAGTCCATTAAATGAGGCCTAACATTCACATTGATACCATCAAGTCACCTAACTTCCCAGTTCCTCTGTCTCCTCAGACCATCATGACTCTACCTCCACCTCAGCTACAAACACTCAATCTTGCCATGAGTCACAAGTGTTCCACTTCCACCTTCAAGGACTCTGAAATTCTCTTACCTAATCAGACCCTTATCATTCCAGTTTTCCCTCAGGCTTTTGACCTCTGACCCTGTTCTTCACCCTCACTGTGTCCTCCAATCCCTCTACTCCCAAGATTTTTCCAAGCCAGCAGCCTTGTACCGGCTACACTCTTCTCCCTCCTCAATCTCAAGCCCTTGGTAAACCATTCGATTCTCCAATTACCTACTCCCTCATTCGCTTGTCAATCCCTACTTGCCAAACTCCAGTCCTCTTTTATTCATATCATCTACCCCCTTCCTTCTATTAGTATGCTGCTGAACAGAGCTAACATCTCAAAATCCATGCTGATTGGGCCCACGACATATTTACATAAATCTGGACATTCATTAGGAAAAAACAATCCTTCTACTACTGATTGATAAACTATCTCACTCTCCTCACTGGCTATTACAGATCTTCTGTCTCTTTCACCTTCCCATAGTGCTCCTTTCCCCCCATTCAGCTGAGGATATCCTACACTTCATCATAAAAATTAGGGCCACTCACCAAGAGCTCCCTCTTCTACCTTCCTCCTCATTTCATATCACTCAAATGTCTTCCTCTAAGATCTCCTCTCTTACTCCCAATCTTAAAGAGGTGGCCTTTCCCTTTGCTAAGGCAAACACATTTGAATGTACCCCTGACCCCATCCCCTCTTGGGGTCACCAGTTCTCCTCTCATTCATTTTAGATACTCTGTACTTTAAGTTCTGTCTCTTCATTCAACTGAAAACTATCTCTGCAAAGACATCAATGATCTCTTACTGACCAAATGCAACAGCTTTTTCTCAGTCCACATCTCTCTTGACCTCTCTTTAGCCCTTGACACTACTGGTCACTCTCTTTTCCTGTATATTCTCTCCTCCTGAGGTTTTTCTGACATTGCTCTCTCCTGGTTCTCCACCTACGGTACAGCTCCTTCAAAGTCTCCTTTGTGGAATCTTCACCTAGAATCACATAGGTAGTACATGCTAGAGAAAAGACTGATCTTGAGAATCAGTCTTTTAATTGCAAATACTTCATAGTCTCAAAAGAAATCTTCAATCAAATGCAGCCTATTTCTGTGATAACACTACCATCCATAGTCCATGGAATAGTAAACACATTCTGAATAAACTCACCAGATTTTGAAATTTAATTCTCACCTCACTAGTCTGCCAACCTTGTGCATCCTCTCCAACAGTCTGATTGGAGATTTTTCCAATGATTCCCAGCAAATATTTCATATTGAAGATTGAGAACGAGAACTTCCAATTCATTTGATTTCACCTTTACCTGAGAGATTGAATTTTTAAAATAAACAACTCCTGGGATCAGAGACATGACAACCAAAACAATTCCAAAAATTCAAGGCAACACATCCTGTTTTGAAAGCCAACTGACATGCTAAAAGATGAAAGAATGGCTGCCACTAATCAAATCACGAAAAGATGAGTTCCACCCTAAAGACTTGCCACCAGCCTTTTCCTATGCTGTTGCCTTCTCTTCACCCCCTCCACCAACACTGGGATGCCCAGACCCTATGACTGATACACACTGGAAGAGCAACCTGATTACTTGTACTACATAGATAAGATGGGAGTCAATAACCCTAATCTTTCTGCTGAGATGGAAAACCACCAGGCCTTACCACATATCCTGCTGCTACTTTTGTCCAGGCCTTTCCATCTCCCCTGCCTCTACAGCCTCCATATCCCCGGGTATTGTCATCTTAATTACCAATGCACCTAAGTACCTATAGCCCTTTCCATCTGCCCTGCTCTTGTACCCTTAGGACTTCAGGCCCTTCCCATCTACCCAGGAGCTAAGATACTTTCTGCTTTGACACAGAGTAAGCACCTAATAACTGTTTGTAAATTTAGTCCTATATCCGATCTTTACCTCTCTGTTGTATCATCCTTGTAGATGCTATATTCCTTAATGGCAGGGAGTGTTTCATCTTTGTCTCTGTGTCCCCAGTGCCAAGTTCTTCCTTGATAAACTCTAAGAATTTAGAACTGCGACCTCTTAGGCTCTCCATGGTTGCATAAATTAAGCGACATCCCAAAGATTCAAGATTGTATTGATCTAAAGTGATACCTGGCTCAGTACAAATGGGACTGAGGATTTATGAACTAGACCTTCAGATGCTTGCATTAATAGCAAATACAATATCGACACAGGGGGGAGGGGTTGTAGCAGCAAGAGTAATAGACTAAAAGTAGGAGAACCAGGATCCTAGTCCTGGTCCTGCCAGTTGTGTGACCTTGTCTTTCTACTTTCTAAGTCTCACTGTCTACATATGTGAAATGAAGGGGGCCCAGTTTCTGATTTTCTATGATTGCATAATAATAACTGTACATAGAAGTAAATGAAATGTCAATTCAAACTTAATGAATAAGCTGAAGGTATAGGTAAGGATACCAGAGAAGAAAGAAATTAAGAGACTTCCAAAAAAAAAATGCCAGGAAGTTACTCACCTTGAATGCAACTTAAATTGTGTCTCAACAGTTTAAAAAATGGTCAAGTGATGACAAGTGGAAAAAATTTAAGAAGCCCTGGTGTAGATCAGGGTAGAAAGCAACAATCTAGACCTTTCCCCACTCAATATCTGGTCTTTCCTGCTTTTCCAATGATGATGCCAAGGAGCTCTCTCTTTTTTAGCATTTTTTAGTGACATACATTTATAATTAACTTTTTTTAATTAGGAAAAATCCTTCCTCTCTTGCTCCTATTATTATTATTATTATTATTATTATTATTATTATACATGTAACTGGGAAATAAAATATACAGGCACTGGGGCATAGAGATCCACCATGCCCTACTAGAAAGTTGGAGGGGCAATGGGGGAAGATATGGGAGAGAACAGATTGGGGGAGGGGATACCACTGGGATCACTATTTTGGGGTGGTGGGTAGGGGAAAAATGGCTAGAAAATATGTAACTCAAAATCTTGTGGAAATAAATGATGTAAACTAAAAATAATTTTAAAAATGAAATTTTTTAAAAAGTATAAGGGTGGCCAGGTGGCACAGTGAGTAGAGCGCTGGCCCTGGATTCAGAAGGACCTTAGTTCAGATCTGGCTCAGACACTTAACACACCCAAACAAAAACCTAGCCATATAACCTTGGGCAAGTTACTTAACCCCAATTGCCCTCCAAAAAGAAAGAAAAAGTATAAAAGGAAAACAAAACTCCTGTGACAAACATAGTTAAGCAAAACAAATTCATGCATTGGCTATATCTAAGAGAGATACATACATATATGTGTGTTTATACATATGTATACATGCATACATGTATATTTATATCTCATTCTGCACTTTGAGTCCTTTACTTAGCAGGAGGTGGGTAGCAAGTGTCTTCATTAATTATCTGGAATAGTGATTAGTCATTTCTTTGTTTCCCTCATTAATTTTTAGCTTTAAACATTCACTTCCATAAGATTTTGAGTTTTAAATTTTCTCTACCTTCCTCTCCTCTCCCCTCCCTGAGATGGCATGGAATCTAATATACGATGTACATATGCATTCTTAGTAAACATATTTTCACATTAGTCATGTTGTAAAGAAGAATTAGAACCAATGGGAGGAGCCATGAGAAAGAAGAAACAAAATACAAACAACAAAAGAAAATGAGAACAAATAGTATGCTTCCATCTGCATTCAGACTCCAGAGTTCTATCTCTGGATGTGGGCACCATTTTCCATCATGAGTCTTTTAGAGTTGTCTTAGATCTTTGCATTGCTGAGAAGAAAGAGCTAAGTCTAACAATGTTAGTCATCACACAAATGATTGGCCATTTCTTGTGCATCTTGCTTATGTTTGATAACTCTCCCTGACCTCCAAGAAACTTCAAATTAATAACTTCATTAGGAATGCTTCAAATTCCTCTATTTCATCAAAGATCCATTTTCCCCTGTAGAATTAAACTCAGTTTTCCTGTGTAAATTACTCTTGGCTATAAGCCCATATCCTTTGTCCTCTGAAATATTGTATCTAAACTTTCTGTTCCTTCAAAGTGAGGGCTGCTAAAATGCATGTAATCCTGATTGTGGCTCCTCAGTACTTTGATTCTTTCTTTATGGCTACTTATAGTATTTTTTTTCATTCAGCTAGAAGTTCTAGATGTGGGCTCTAATATTCCTGGTAGTTATTATTTTGGGGTTTCTTTTAAGAGGTAACCAGTGGATTCTTTTTCTATTTTCATTTTTCCCACTGGTTTGGAAAGATCTAAGCAATTTTCTTTTAAGATTTCTTGAAATATGTTGAGAATCTTTGGTGTTTAAGCTGTTTTGGGTCATGACATTCAAATATTCCAATGATTCTTAAATTATCTCCCCCTGATCTGTTTTCCGGGTTAGTTGTTTTTACTATGAGATACCTTACATTTTCTTCTATTTTTCCCAGTCTTTTGACTTGATTTTAATATTTCCTGCTGTCTCATAGAGTCATTGGTTTCTATTTAATCTATTCTGATTTTGAGGGAGTTTGTTGGTTGGGCAAGGTTTTGTACTTCCTATACTAATCTGTTAATTACTTTTTCAATTCTTTCATCCATAGCTCTTGTTTCTATTCCTTTTTGGCACACTCATTTCATTTATTTTAAAATGTAAATTCTTTTAAAAAAAACTCTTGCTTCATGTCTTCCAAGTACTCTAGTTGATTATGTGTCCAAGTTGTGTTTTTCTGTGGGCCTTGGCTTATAGATATTATTTAGGGTTGTTTTCTTCTAGGTTTGTGTCTTGAACATTTATGTCACCATAAAAGCTTTTTGTAGGGAATTCTTTTATAGGTTGCTCATTCTTCCAGTCTAATTTCTGACTTTGAATTTAATGTTAAGGCCAGGCTCTAAGTGTTGTGTTTTTCCCGATTCTCAAGGCCAGTTCAGGCTCAGGTCTAGCATGGTTTCAGTCCCAAATCACCAAGTACCTGTTGGACATTTTAAAACTAGATGTCTCAGAGATCTTTTTTTTAACTTTTTAAAAAGCAATTGGGGTTAAGTAACTTGCTCAAGGTTACAAGGCTCATTATTTATTTATGTGAGGGTGCTAATTTTCTGAGGCTGGAACCAATCCCAGGTCCTCCCGACTCCGGGCCAGGGCTCTTTACTCAATGTGCTCCCTAGCCGACCCTCAGAGAGAGCTTAAACTTAATATGTACAAAACTGAACTTGTTATTCACCCCCTCAATCATTCCTCCTTCCATATTTTCCTATTTCTAACAAAGGAGCTTCTCCTTTCCCATCTCTAAGAACCATAATCTCGGTGTAAACTCCGTTTCTCAACTTCACATGTCCAATCAGCTGCCAAAACCTGCCATTTCTACATCTACCACATCTCTTGCATCCAATTCCTTTTCTTTACTCACAACTGTACCATATTAGCTCAGGCTGTTATCACCTCTGCCCAACATTACTAAAATAACCTCCTGATTGGTCTCTTAAACTCAGATATTTCACCACTCCACTCTACCCTCCACACTGCTGCCAAAGTAAAGTAATTGTCTTTAAGCACAAATCTCCCAAACTAACCTGGGCCCGACTAATATGTGTGTATACATATTAGTTTGTAGTTTTCCTTTCTACCATTGCTGTGTGTGTGTGATATATGGAGTTGTTCACAATCCCATTAGAATATAAGCTCCTGTGAGCAGTCTTGTTTTTTATTTTTCCTTTTTTGCACCCCAGTACCATCTGGCTCCAATAAGTCCTTAATAAATGCCTGCTGATTGGATGACTGATCTCAAAAGAAAGAGAAATAGTACCTCCTCCCCATTGAGCAAGAAAGGGAAAGAATTCACCATAAGACCAGTTCAAAGAATGGTGGAAATGACAGATTATTTGAGAAAAATGACATTGTTCATGTTTACTCTGCCATCTCAGGAAATGCAGCTAAAAAGAAAAGATGGTCTAGAAGCTTCTGCACACAATAATGAGCTGATAGCAGACATAGAAAAAGTGAAATTCTTAGGAGTCCAAGACATAACGTTTTGCCTTTGAAAAACACTCAGCAAAATGTATTTACATGTGTTGGCAGTGCCTGAATTAGTCAAATCAGACTATTATAATAATTCCTCTAAATATCAACTAAACCTTTGAGAAATGTCATTAGCATACTAGAAATCCATCTATTTAAAAAAAGCAGCACTGTAATTAGTTAATACCTATAAATACTCTCATTAATGATGAACACAATTTTTTGTAATTAGCCTATATTTAATGTGCAATAAAATTACCATTTTCTACAACATCATAATTGGTTATTAAAAACATAAGATCATGTGAGCAGCAAGATGTTGGTTAATAATAACAAAAAAATAATGACATAGTAGCCAGCATTCATAAAGCACCTTAAGGTTTTCATTAAACTTTACAAATATTAATTTTTCCTAACAACTCTGAGAAGTAGGTGTACATGAGGAAACTGAGGCAGATGTCATCTAAGTGACTTGCCCAAGGTCACACAGCTAGCATATGAGGTCATACTGTGTCTGTTCTTCCTGACTGGAGGTCCAGCACTCTACCCACAGTGACACAAAATTATGGCCAAACTAGGGATCAAACCTAATTGCTTTGAGTATAATTCCCTAGACCCAACAACATCCAAGCAAGGAAAATAATGTACAAATCTGTAGTAAAGCTTTATAAAGAGAGAGAGACAGAGACAGAAACAGACAGCGAGAGATAGAAAGAGACAGAGGGGGAGAGAGAGGGAGGGAAAGAAGAAAGAATATATAGTTAAAAACTTTATAAAATAAAATTGAATAAGAAAAACCTAAAACACCCACCTACCTTACCTACCCCCAACCCAATCCATATTACCTAAAGTCAATGAAAGCAACCTGATCTCTAGTTGTGGTGGGTCCACATCAGTGACTCAACTATGACCCTCTCCCCAAACCCTACATACACAAAGTGCCATAAAAGGTGAAAAAAATTAAGCCTGGTAAGGTACACAATAGAATGAGGTTCTAACTATGGGGAGGTAAGAAAACTGAAAAAGCATTATGCATTCTTTTTTTTTTAAACAAATGCTTTATTAACTTCTGGTTTACATCATTCATTTCCACCAGATTATGAGTTACATTTTCCCCCCGTTCTTTCCCTACCCACCACCCCAGAATAGCAGTCCCACCAGATATCCCCTCATTCAATCTGCTCTCTCCCATATCTTCTCCCACACCCCCTTCGACTTTGCCATTAGGGCAAGGTAAATCTCTGAGCCCCACTGCCTGGATATCTTATGAAACATTTAATTTTAAAACTTCGATTTTCAGATCCATTCCCTTTCTCCCCTGTCACCCACTCCCTCTGGGAAGATAAGCAATTCAGTATGTGTTGTACATGTATATCTATGCAAAACATTACCATAGTAGATATATTGTAAAAGACTGCTTATATTTCCCTCCCACCTGTCTCACCTCCCACCTGGTCCATTCCCTACTTTGACCCTGTCCCTCTTTGATAGTGGGTACTTCTAACCTCCCCTCTCCCCAGAATGCCCTCCCCTCCATCATCTCCCCTCTCACCCCCCTTTCCCCTACTCAGGAGAGTGAGTGACGGTAAGATATTCCATTTAGTATGTATGTGATTCTCTCCTTGAGCCAACTTCAATGAGAATATGCTTTTGCCTTTTTACCTTCCTGTTTTTCCCCTCCCCTGCAACTACTTCCCCTTGCCTCTTCTCCATGAGATAGTTTGCCCTACCCTGTCTCTCTCCATCTCCTCTTGCCACTTTCCTCCCTCACCTCTTGACTTCACCCCTTAAGAGTCATCCCTTCCTTGGGGCGGCTAGGTGGCGAAGCGAGCAGAGAGCCAGCCCCGGAGCCAGAAGGACCCAAGCCCAGATCCGGCCCCAGACACCAACACACAAACAAAAACCCAGCCACGTGAACCTGGGCAAGTCACCCAACCCCAATTGCCCTCCAAAAAAAAAAATCATCATCATCATCCCTTCCCATCAAATTCAACCTGTGCCCTCTATCCATGTATACCTGTGAACATATGCCATGTACCCTTCTTCAACTATTTTCATAATGAGAAAGGTTTCATCAAACACAGTTATTGTTTTTCCATGTAGGACTGTAAATAGTTCAACTTTGATAAGTTCCTTTTGATTTCTTTTCCTTGATTACCTTCTCAAGCATCTCTTGCTTCTCGTGTCTGAATGTCAAATTTTCTATTCAACTCTGGTTTTTCATCAAGAATGCTTGAAAGTCCTCTATTCCACTGAATGACCATATTTTCCCCTGAAACAAGATACTCAGTTTTGCTGGGTAGGTGACCCTTGGGTTCATTCCCAGCTCTTTTGCCCTCTGGAATATCATATTCCATGCCCTTCTATCCCTCAGCGTAGAAGCTGCCAGGTCCTGCGCCATTCTGATTGTGTTTCCACAATATTGAAATTGTTTCTTCCTGGCTGTTTGGAGTATTTTCTCCTTGATCTGGGGATTCTGGAACCTGGCTATAATATTCCTGGGAGTTTTCTTTTGGGGATCTTTTGCAGGAGGTGATCGGTGGATTCTTTCAACCTCTATTTTGCCCTCTGGGTCTAAAACATCAGGGCAGTTTTCCTTGAGAATTTCTTGAAGGGTGATTTCTAGGTTCTTTCTTTGATCATGGCTTTCAGGTAGTCCAATAATTTTTAAATTATCTCTCCTGGATCTATTTTCCAGGTCAATGGTTTTTCCCATGAGATATTTCACATTGCCTTCTATTCTTTCATTTGTTTGGATCTGTTTAATAGTGTCTTGATTTCTCATAAAGTCACTAGCTTCCATTTGCTCCAGTCTAACTCTGAAGGAATGAATCTCCTCAGTGAACTTTTGAGATTCTTTTTCCATCTGGCAAATTTGACTTTTTAAGGCATTCTTCTCCTCATTGCCTTTCTGAGCCTCTTTTGCCATTCGAGTTAGTCTGTTTTTTAGGGTGTTATTTTCCTCAGTCAGGCTGTTGACTATCATTTCATACTTTTCTTGCATCTTTTTCATTTCTCTTCCCAAATTTTCCCCCACTTCTCTTCTCTGCTTCTTAAGGTCCTCTATGGCCTGTAGCCAGCTTGTATTTTCATTTGGGGCTTTTGGTGCAGGAGTTCTGACCTCACAGACCTCCTCCATGCTTTGAGCCTCTTTGCCCCTAAAATAGGAGTCCAATGTTGAACTTTTCTGCTTATTTTGTTTCGTTTGCCTAGGCATATTGTCACTTAATTACTTGATTTTGGGGCTTGTTGCCACAGTCGGACTCTGCCACCAGACAGGGGAGCTTCCGCCCAAACGTGGGGTCTTCACAACTTCCGCCAGTTGGGTGGCCTCTGTAAAGCCTCCACCCACTCTGGCAAGTTGGATACCCACCCCAAACTTCCCCCCAGACCACAATCCAGATCCAGGCAATTTAAAGCAAAAGCGATTAACCCCCAGACTGATTGCTGGATCTTCCTACAGTTCGCAGACCAGGAGCTAGAGCCACTGCTGATGCTGCAAAATGGCTTCTGTGCAGCTGTTTCTTCAGCAGCTTTTTGCTCCCAGGGGAGGAAGCCACGTGTTCCCCAAATACTGGTCCCAAAGTCCATAGGGCACTAACCTCTCACTTTGTCCTAGGCATATCTGTGCTGATAATTCTGGAATCGCCACTATTGCTGGTGTTCTGGAGTCCCTCCAGCCGGCTGAAGGCCCGGCAGCCCTGGGGCTAAAGCCTTGGACCTGGGCTCGGGTCTGTGGGCTGCGCTTGTCGGTTCCCAGCGTGCTGTGCTGCCTGCTCTCAGAGTGCTGCGCTGGCGACTCCCTGTAGGGCTGCTGGCCTGTCCTCAGCAGGAGGTTAGTTTCTCTGTGCTGTTCTGTGGGTGCTGTGGCTCCAGAAGTTGTTCGGAGCTCCCTTTCACATTGTTTGAAATTTGTGTGGGGCAGAGCACATTGGAAATGCTGTTTCTACTCCGCCATCTTGGCTCCGCCCCCGAGCATTATGCATTCTAAAAGAAAAGGAGCTTCAGTACCCAAAGGAAGGGGGTCTAGAACTAAAAGTAATCAGTCTTCTCCTAGTTCCAAAAGGCAGGGACCCAGCTAAGCCTCCATATAACCCAGACATAGATGGTTACCGGGGTGAGGAATCTGTGGCCTCGAAGCCACATGTGGTCCTCAAGTAAGGCCCTCTGACTGAATCCAAACTGCACAAAACAAATCCCCTCAATAAAAGGATTTGTTCTGTAAAACTTGGACTCAGTCAAAAGGCCGCACTTGAGGACCTAGAAAACCACATGGCACCTGAAGGCTGTAGGTTACCCACCCCCGGCCCAGATGTTTTGATAAGAGATGACAAAATACGGATGGATAAAATCAACACATATCTAACAGAGAAAGATCCCATGCCTGGAAAATTCAATGGACATAGTGATTATATTTCATTCTGGGAGAGGTAACAGAGTGGGAAGATGTTCTGGTGGGTAGAAGGGAAGCAAGAGACAGAGGAGATAAGGGGGTGCACCCCACCAAGCTTCAATATAAATAGGGACTATATAATGACTGTTTCAATCGCACAGAAAGTTTAGGGGAGGTCTACATTGGAAGAGTAGAATCAGAGTATAAATTGGAGTAATGAGGCATGGAAGGCTGATCTTACCAGAGAAGCAGAAGTAAAATGATGCAACTAAAGTATAATCCCATGAAGGATAATGGGGAAAGAAAGAGGAACCAAGATGAATAGGTTTCATCTTTAATACATGAGCACTGCATTGGAACTACTCTCTCTGAGTAAGGAGTGTGCTATATGGGGCTGCATTCTACTGCAGGAAAGGAAATATGTACACCTCTACACACACAGCTTCCAGGTTGGTAGAAAGAACACAGATCCAGAGATAAGATTACCAGCCTCAGGAAGAGTAAATGAATGGTCATGGTAAGGGTGGGGAGGGAGAACAGGGCCTCATAACTCTGAATACAAAGTGACTCCTATCATGCCATCCTGCTTCTTCTTCAACTGATATTTCTAGGAGTAGGGCAAAGTAGAAGGCCACATACACACACATCAATAACAACAATGACGACGACGACGATAACAAGAAATACAAAGAAAATTAAGTGAAATCAGAGGCAATGGGGTGAGATGGCAATACAACTGCTGGGAAAAGATAGAAGAGGAAAATCGATCCTTTTATATTCTAAAACTACTATTTCATGGGTGAAATAGAGAAAAGAGGCATGAACAGGAGAACAGAATATAAAGCAGTCAACATTTCAAAGTGGTGTCCTACACAAGAGTTTGGTTCATTGTGTATCCTTACTTCTGGGCATAGAAACATATGCATTAGGGGCATGTTAAGTCATCAGGTAGGTCGTGACATTCACATAAAGCAATGACCAATAAAAAGGCCACTCAGCATATGTGGCCACCACTGGATGGTCTTGCTTCCTGCTGGATTCTCTTCCCAAGTGGTACTGGCAGGGAGGGAAATGGTAAGAAATCATCCCCATTGGACCCAATGCTTTTGATTATGATCAAAGGTGTCAAGCACCTTTTGGATAGATTACCCCCAATTTGTTAATTTCTCTTTTGGTCTCCAAAACTGGTTTTGTTTTGTTTTATCTTTAGAAAAGGGGAGAAATTCAATTTATAAGCAGTTAAATCTGATAAATTCTATAATAGCTGTCCAAATCCCTTCACACTTAATCAAATTATGAAATAACCAGCTAGTGTCTCCTATGCTGAGAGAATAAAAAACTTTAATGGACTCAATTCCCAAGAGATACAGAGGCAGAGCTGAGGGGTGAGGGGAGGGAGAAATGTGGCTTTGTCATAATATACTTTGAAATGCCCCTTAGTGGGAAATTTGATACCTTATGGCTGGGCGGATCATCCATCAAAGAGTTTCCGTAAATGGAAGCGTGAATATTCTAGATAGTTATATGTGTAGGTTTCTGAATCCATAATGTCACATCTGAAATCAGAGGTATGCATTTACATGAGAGTAAGCAAAGGGAGGCATGCAGTCTATTGTTAGCAGTAATGGAGATAGCTCAATTAGTCTTGCATTCCAATTTCAGCTAACAATGTAGCCCCTCAGCTTTTGAATAATCTTCTGTCAGGCTGTACATTTCCTACATAGGACAGGGCTTGACTTGCTGCAAAGGAATATGTGAAGCCTTACTAAAGCAAGCCTTCTAATTTGAAATCTTTAATCATTCTACCTCTGTCGACCTGAAACGTACCTTTGTGCTAGCTATAGCAGAAAAGGTTTTCCTGAGCAAATAAATAGCGTAATCAGAATTGCAGGATGAAGGTTAAAGATTTAAGAGAGCAGACTTTCTAAGCCCAGTCAAAGTATCCATTTCACTAGAAGCAATCAACTGGCAAGCATTCAGAAACACTTCCTTAGGCAATCTAGATTGTGCTAGGTGCTGGGGTTCTAAGTATGAAGGTTGTCAATAGTCCCTTGCCCTCAAGAAAATCACAATCTCTTAGGGGGATACATAATGTACATATATGAATATATACTAAATACATGCAATGAAATTGGTGGGGATGGCCCTAGCGGCTGGGAGAACTAAGAAAAGCCTCATAGAGGAGGGAGCATTGGGGCTGGGGCCTGCAAGGACTCATGCAAAGTAAGAAGCACCAATGAGAGAGGAAAGTCTTCTACACACTGGGAAGTCAGTCTAGCCAAGGTTATGCTACAGAGGGCAAGATGGGGGGGGGGGGGGCGGTATTGTATGAAGAACAAGTAGCATGTTGATTTGACTGGGCCAAAGAGAGATGGAAGCCAGATCGTGAAGAGCTATGAATGCCAAAGAAGGTCATTTGTATTTGATTCTAGAGATAAATCAGGAGCCATTAGAGCTTTTAGAGCAGGGGAATGATGCCTTAGGAAGATCACTCTAGCACCTACCTCATTGATAGACTGTCTAGAATGGGTAGAGACAAGAGACAGGTATTTGAATGAAGACGTTTGCCCAATGATCCCATTAAGGATCGATGAAGATCTGAGCTGGGGTCATAGAGCCAGAGAGAGGTCATTAGATATCAGGTGGAAGAACTCCTCATTTTAACCAACTGCTCAATCAGCAAGCATTTACTAGCATTAATTATACACCAGATGTTGGAGATACAGAGAAAAAAACATATTAAAGGCCCTATCTTCAAGAAGCTTCTATTTTATAAAAAGTAAAAAAATAAGTACACACTAATTTCTATTTATTTGTTTCTTTTTAACATTAGGGTTTTTTTTTAGTTTGGGTTCTAGATTCTCTCCCTCCAGCCCCTCCCCCAACTACTGAGAAAGCCAACATGATAACCGTAGTACATGATATACACTCTGATGAAAAAGAAAATGCATGCTAAAATACATACAAAGTAATTCCAGGAGTCTTTATCAGTGACTGGAGTCATTGTACACATGAGAAAACAGCCACTCAGGGCAAGTTAGACTTTGGCCAACGTCACATAGCTGGGTTATGGCAGAGCCTGCCCTAGAACCCACAGCCCCTCCCTCTCAGGGCAATGCTCTTTCTGCTATCATAATGCGTTTTCTTTTCATTTGAGCAGATCCTCAAAAAGGCTCTTACTCATTAATCTTCTGCCCAGTCCAAAATACTTTGCATGTTTCAAAGTAACAAGAGTGTATTTCTTTGAAAATATACATTTTTCACACTATTCTAAGGGGACTGTGGCTTTCTCATATGTCATATTTCCTAAACAAAGGTTTTTGAAGGTCTTACATTCTGGGATGTACTAAAAATTATGAGGGGAGAATGAGAAAAGCAATGCAGCCCCTAAAAAGTTTTTTTTTAATTGACCAAGTGACCACAAAGCTTCACTATCTGTCCTTCCATACCGAGATCCCAATGGCAGTGGCAAATGGATTTTTCCATGAGTTACTCCCAGGCATAGAAAAGGGTATAATTCCAATGGTAGGGATTTAATTTACACCAATTCACTTTCATTTTTTTCTTAAAAACTTCATGTACTGTTTAACTCACATAGACCCTGTTACACATCCACAGTCTAGGTTGGTGTTCCAAAGGTGGTGCTAAGAGAATGGCTACTACCACCAGGGACTTGGGGAGAACTTGACAGAAAACTTTTTATTCTCTAACTTTCTGGTGCCTCTTCTCCCCAATTCCCATGGAGTTCAACATCCTGGTATTATTTGCTGTCCCAAGTAACTGCTGTGGAATCCTACTGAGACTACTCTCAATCCTACTCTCCCTAGCTCGAAAATTACCTTCATAGAAACACAGAATCTTGGAGGACACCCAACCCAACCTCTACCAGCACATAAATCTCCCCTACGATATAACTGACAAATGGTCAGCAGCTCCTGAAAATCACTGGTGACAGGGAACTCAATACTACAGAGGGAATCTATGTCTCAAATCAAAATTGCCAATTACTGGAGATCCTAGTTTTGAGGCACTGGGGTCATGTGGCAGTCCAAAAATCTAATGCTATTCTAGGCTGCACTAAGATATTTATAGTATACAGAATGAGATAGGGGAGCACGGTATAAAGGAAAAGAATAAAGGAGTTTAAGTCAAAAAGTTTGGGGTTCAAATTCCTAAACTGCTGCTTTCTACTTTTTTTAGTTTGGTCAAGTCACTAAGTCAGTCAATGAGCATTCATTAAGCACCTATTATGTGTTAAGTGTTGGGCATAAAACAAAAGGCAAGAACATTTATTAAGCACCTATTATGTTACAGGCTGGACATAAAACAAAAGTCAAGAGCATTTAATAAGACCCTATTATGTGTCAAGGGTTAGACATAAAAGGCAAGAGCATTTATTAAGCACCTATTATGTGTCAAGGAATGGACATAAAACAAAAGGCAAGAGCATTTATTAAGCACCTATTATGTGTCAAGGGTTGGACATAAAATAAAAGGCAAGAGCATGTATTAAGCAACTTTTATGTGTCAAGGAATGGACATAAAACAAAAGGCAAGAGCATTTATTAAGCACCTATTATGTGTCAAGGGCTGGACATAAAAGGCAAAACATAATCCTTACTCTCAAGGAGTTCACAGTTTAATAGAGGAAACAACAGGCCAACAATTATGTAAACAAGCTACATAAAAGATAATTTGGACAGAATCAACAGAGGGAACGCACTAGCATTAAAGGGGATCAACAAAGGCTTCTCAAAAGAGGTGGGATTTTAGCAAGGACTTGAAGAAAGCCTCTTTGGGTCTCAGTTTTATTTTGTTTTTTTTTTATCTGTAGTATGGGGAGGTCAGTTTAAAAGACCTCCAGGTTCCTATCTACCTCTAAGACAATCCCTTTACATTCTGCCCTGCCCAAACTACATCCAGAATGCTAAATTCATTCCTAGGTACCACAGTATAAAAAGGCAATTATAAGGCTGGAGACATCCAAAGGAAAGCAACCAAGTTTCTGCTCACAAAGGGATCAGTTAAAGAAAGTGAATAAGTCTTAAGAGGGGAATAATAAGGGTCTTCTATCTGGAGGGTTATCCATGTAAGAGGGATAAGACTTTTCCTGCTTGGCCCTTAAGAACTAGGAACAATGGGTAGGACTTAAAGGGAGGCCAATTTTGGTTCAATCAAAGGAGGAATTTACTGATCATTAGAGCTGTCCAAAAGAGGAATGGGCTGCCTTGGGGGTACCCCAAAGAAGTGTTCCAAACAGAAGCCAAATACTATATATTTATAAGGGATATTACAGGAGGGAATAGAGCTGCTGAGAGCCCGGCAGCCCCCAGGGCTTTATTAAAAGGTGATTTCAGCAGAGTTTGTGCACCACAAGGGGGCACGCACATAAAATCTGCACAGAGCTGTTCTATGCATAGAAGTTCTGTCATTACATAAACTGCAGACTCAGGCAGGTTTTTAAAATAGTGTTGACTCCCCTGAGATTGAGATTTTCTCTCTGCTTCTTCTTACCCACCTACTCTCAGTGGCCCAGATCCCCAACACAGGAGGGCATAATAGGAAGAGAAGACATTCAAGTGGAGAGCAGGAAGTTGTGAAGAAGAAAAAAGTGGGCCAAACTTGGGGGCACATGAGTATACCCTAGAGGGTCTCTTCCAAATTCTACACTTGACAAAACTCTCTCATAGCATGTAGCTTGACTTCTTTCCAATCTGAAATGCAAGCAAGGTTCACCAGGAAATTCCCTGACTTCTAGACTGAGAAGAATTCCACTTGAGGTTTGTGCTAAAGTAATGTTAGGTCTTGGGACTTGAAGCTACCCAAGCTTATCAGAGTGTAAAGGTCCAAATTCTACCCCAGGCTCTTACTATACCGATAGCCTTGGGCAAGCCCCTAAAGCTTCCTGGGCCTCAGTTTCCTCATTTGTAAAAAGAGGTTGATGTACACAGTAACAGCCACATTGTGCCATGACGAACTTTGATAGACTTAGCTCTTCTCAGCAATGCAAAGATCTAAAACAATTCCTAAAGACTCATGATGGAAAATGCTGTACACATCCAGAGAAAGAGTTGATCTGAAAGCAGACCAAAGCATGCTAGTTTCTTTTTTTGTTTGTTTTTTGTTCTTTCTTTCTCATGATTTTTCCCTTTTGTTCCGATTCTTCTTTCACAACGTGACTAACATGGAAATATGTTTAACATGATGGTACATGCATAGCCTATATCAGATTGAATGCCATCTTGGGAATGGGGTGGGGGGAATTTAGAATTCAAAATCTTATAAACACGAATGCTGAAAATGAAAAATAAATAAATAAGTTTTTAAAAAAGCAGATTGAACTAGATAACTTCCAGGACTGCTAGTTCTAAGTCTATGATATGTGACTGTGGCCAAGTCCCTTCCCTTCCATGGGCCTCAGTTTCCTCCTCTGTAAAATGAGAGGACAAAAACAGACTTTCTCCAATGACCCTTCCAGTTCTAAATCTAGAGTGTTTTAGCAGTTCAGACTCATATCGTTAGAGCATTCTACTACTAAGACTACAGAGAGAGCTTGGAAAGTCATGTGGGATACAGAACTTTGCTCTAATCTTCTGACTTAGGACCACAAATGAAGTCATATGAATTAGGGATTGCTGTACCTAAGAAAGCTAAAAAATGAAGAGAAGATTTGATTGGTTCCTCCTTCCACTTCAATGACTTCATTAAATGGCAGGTGTTTCTCCAAATAAATGATTAAGTACTAACTTAGCATCCACAGTAGGAAGAAGAAAAAGAAAAAGAAACTCCTTCACAAGACATGTGATCAGAATAGAACTAGCTAGAGGGGAGAGTGGAATATTGTAGTCCTCAAAAGCTATTTCCACAATGGGTGATAGTCCAGCCATTCCCCAACTTTGGGCAATGGTTTACCAATGGTCCCAAGATTGACTTCCCAGCTTTTGCTTTTTGGATAGGAAAAGTCCCATCTCTGACTGGTTTTTGAGAAGCTCCTTCTTTTTCAGGAGTACCAAGGCATTATCTTCTATTTCTATATTCAGATCTAGGCTTGGTGATAACCTCTGAGTGCAGTAACAGGTTGAAGGCTATGAGACTATAAAAAGAGAGCATCCCCTGATTTACTCAATATTGGCAAACAAGAGGAAAGTGGGGTGGTGCTGCTGTGGTATCACATGCTCTGAACCAACTGGGACTAGGTAGATACTTTAAGTTACTAGGAAAATAAGTGGAGATCTTCACAGCTGCCTTTTTTTAGAGGTAAAATCAAAAGGGACAATTAACATTTATAATATTCATGTTAATTATCTTGCAACTGCCACCAGAGTGGTTTTTTCACTCAAATGAGGAATCAAAGGCCTTATTCTTATATGTGATTATGTTTTAGAGAAAGCTCTACATGTGAGATGCTAGTTCAAATTGCATGGAGAGGCTTAGCAGGGGATAAATGTCCAATACACAAAGATTCTAACAAAACCTTACTTATTAATGTAGCTGCGCATAAATGTATGCATAGAAGAATTCCATAACAAGCAGCATTGATTCCTTCACATTTCTTTGAATGAGGAAGGATAGCACCTGCCATCACAAAACTCCAAAAAGCAAATCCATGTAAGAATCATTTAGGCTTAGTGGACACATATTGGCTTTGATCTATAATGATACTACTCACCAACTCTCCCACCAGTAGGGCTCAAGCTTCAAGTGGTTTTTCCCAATATTGAGGAAACATTTGTAGTGATAACATGCCCACTTTTTAATCCTATGATACATGGGAGACATTTGTGCCCATCCTCATTCATTTCATAAGAAGGTAATCACAGAAATTAAAGAGAGCAGACATCATGGAAGGCACTGAAACAGTTTGAGTTGAGCTGCATTGGCTTTGCCACATGTACTATTGCATAGATGTGTCCCGTGAGTCACACGGTAAAAAGAGTGAGCACGTATCCTCACTATTGGGAAAACTACTCAAAGTCTGAGCCCTACAGGTGAGAAGCTTGGTCAGTAGTGTCCCCATAAAGCAAAGATGGTATGTGTCTACCCAACCTGAGTCTTACAAAACTCAACGATGAGTCGGATAAGAATTACCTCTAAGGGTACCACATCTCACCAGTCAGATTGGCTAAGATGACAAAACAGGAAAATGACAAATGCTGGAGAGGATGTGGGAAAATTGGAACACTAATGCATTGCTGGTGGAGTTGTGAACTGATCCAACCATTCTGGAGAGCAATCTGGAATTATGCCCAAAGGGCTATAAATAATTTTATACCCTTTGACCCAGCAATACCACTTCTAGGGTATATTACAGAAGTGGGAGGAAGACCCATATGTACAAAAATATTTATAGCAGCTCTTTCTGTGGTTGCAAAGAATTGTAAATTAAGGGGGTGCCCATCAATTGGGGGATGGCTAAACAAGTTGTGGTATATGCATGTAATGGAATACTATTGTGCTATAAGAAACAAGGAGCAGATGGACTTCATATTTACCTGGAGAGGTTTATACAAACTGATGCTGAGTGAGAAGAGTAGAACCAGGAGAAATTTGTATACAATTACAGACTCAACATGTGTGAAGACCAACTATGACAGACGGGACTCTTCTCAGCAATGCAGTGATATAAGTCAATCCCAAAAGACTCATGAAGGAGAGAGATGCAACATCCAGAGAAATAACTAGAAAGAACTGAGTTTGAATCCTGATGGAAGCAAACTCCTCGATCTTTTTCTTTTTCTTGTTTGGTTTTATTTCCTCTTTACCATTTTTCATTCCATCTAGTACAATCTGCCTTTGTAACCTAACTAATGTCTATTGGGAAAGTATTTGCAGATCCTATACTGGACTATATGCCATTGTGGGGGGTGGGGGAGGGAGGGAAAATTTGAAATTCAAGGAACTATGGAATTGAATCTTGTAAACTAAAAATAAACAAACAAATTAATAAAAAATTCAATTTAAAAAATTACCTCTTAGGTCTCTCCCAGGCTGGTTTGGTGTCTGGTTGCTCCACTTGGAACCAGGCAACAACTGAAACAATCTTCTAGGTGAGATGAAGATACTGATGATGGTTAATGATCATTATTGCTCATCTTTTGATAACACTTTGTGATTACAAAGCTGTCTCCATCCATTATCTCATTTATTTCTCACCAGCAACCAGGGAGGTATGTAGCATACCTATTATTATCTCTACAGTAATTTGTACATCTGAGACTCAAACTCAATTTTCCTGATTCTAAGTACAATGCTCTTAAATGAGAGGAGAGGATGGGAGATGGAGGAGGTGCCAAAAGATGAAGAGGTTTTTTCCTTTACCATAGCAGTCACTTCATCAATAGACATTGGACACCTGTCCCATGTCAAGAGAACTTTCAAACATTCAAGGCTCAAATTCTGTCTCAGCCATGATCCTGAGCAAGCAACTTACCATACCTAAGCTTCAGTTTCTTCCTCTATAAAAACAAGAGGATTGGCCTAGATCAGGGCTTCTTAGGATAGATTTCAGGAGGTCCATTAACTTGGATGGAAAAATTTATATCTTTCTTTTCACTATTCTAACAGAAATTTACTTTTAAAAAATTATGAATTTCTTTAAAATTATTTTGAGGACCCTGTAGATTTCACCAGATGACATTCACAACATAAAATAAGGTTAATAGCCTTTGGACTAGAAATCTTCTAGTTTCAAATCCTAGGATATATAAAGAATTCTTTAAAACACTGCCATAGTAAATGCAAGATCTGCCCCAAGCTGATTCCCAAAATGGCAGGTACAAAGAGAGGGAAGGCAGGAATAGCTGCCAGAATGTGATTAAGTTGGACTAACTCCCTGAAGGAGATGCATTTTTGGGGGGGGGATGGTTTTGACTATGTGGATTGATACAATTTCAAGAAGAAAAGTAGAAGAAAGCAGGAAATAGGTACAGTTGACTGTGTAAAATGGGATAATACTATCAGTGGTCCCTACCTCCAAGTGAATGGTCAAGAATCAACATAAAGCATTTTGTAAATCTCAAAGAGCTATGTAAATAACATCTATTATTATTATTATCATTATTATTATTGAGGGAGAGAGGAAGGGAAGTATGGGCATGGCTAAATTCCTCCAGCTCATGAGAATACCTATACCCTAAAGGTCACTGGACCCTAGATTTCAAGCTGGAAGGGATCTTAGAGACTATGAGGTCCAACTCCCTCATTTTATACATGAGGAAACTGAAACTCATGGAAATGAACTGGTTCACCCAAGTTAACACACAGGATCCTAGCTCTAGAGCTTGAAGGGGCCCATCTAGGCCAACCTCCGCATTTTACAGAGGAGGAATCTGAAACCAAGAAATAATGGACTTGCCTAAAGTCTGTATCTAGAGCTAGAAGAGGCTTCGGAGGCCAGTTAGTTCAATTCCCTCATTTTGCAGAAGAGGAAATTGATGCCCAGGGAAGGGGCCTTAATATCACAAAAATAACAAGTGAGAAAGCTAGGATCTGAAGCCATGTCCTCTGACTCCAAATCAAGAGCACTTACCAATGGACAACGGTTTTTGAAAACTCTTTACCCAAAAAGGCCTCAATAAGTTTTCTCTTAAAGGAAAGGACTTTCGGATATTAGATGAATGTTAATGCAATAGCATACCTAACTAACCAGCTATAGTGGTTTCCTGGGAGCCATTAGAAGTTACTGGGAAAATATATATTTAGAAAATGCTTAAAATCCATATCACTCATCCAGAGGACCATTACTAGCTGTTTGAATTAGCTGTGTGCATAGCTAGCACTCAGAAAATATCAATGCCTAATTTACCCAGTAGACTCTAATGGGGCCTGTCTAAAATGGACAGTAAATACATATTTAGCCAACTGTAAAAGCATATTAATTGACCCAAAAGGCCTCTGTTTCTCCACAGAACAAATGAAAATCTATCAAGGAAATGCGTTGCTAGATATTTCTTAACATAATCAACCTGATGGACCATGACAGCTTTTCCCAGAGCTATCGCCATCTAGTAAATATGAAGTGTTTAGAACATGTGAAGTCATATCTGGGAAATCAGTTCATGCACAGGGAGATGAAGAGTGACCTTATGGACTTCTGGTAAAAGATGGCACCATGAAAAGTGACAGTTATAAATCCAGCTCCCTCAAAAACCATTTTAATGAGAATAAGAAATAGTGTCTTATTATGAAGCAAAAGAACAAAACAAAGAGAGATGAATGAAAAAATACATGGTAATAATGGTATCTAGCATTTTAATACTGATTTAATGCCTATAAAATGGTTTATTATTTGATCTTACACGAAGGTGATTTTCACACAATAAATAAAGGGCAACATGACATGGATCAATGCTGAAGAGAAAGGGCAGCTATCTCCTGGTGAACTCTGGCCCAGCTCTAAGATAGTGTTACAAGTAGGTAGCCATTATCTCCTGTCAGCATAGCAATTTTTTCAGAGCCAACGTAAAGTTATTAACCATAATCTCCCAACTCAAAGGCACCCCGGCACCAAATTTCGCCAGGACCACATTCCTCAGTTGCCATGCTTATCCAACTCAGCACTTGCTATATGCCAAACTATGCAGATGATTAAGGGCCCAAAAGTTGTTAACAGTCAGGCTTTTCAACTTCTTTAGGACTAAAGATCTCTACATGGTTGATAGCATCCCTCTACTCACACCTTGGACCTTGCACTAAGGGAGGGGTATATCAGTAACTCTAATAACCATATATCCAAGTGAAATTTATGAGAAACACCAGAGTGGGTCAAAAGATTTTCACTAACCATCACCATTAGAGAAAATAATGAGCAAATACAAGTTCTTTAATACACTGACAAAATATTGTGAAGAGAAATGCAGGCTAAAACTATAGAAAATATGATAATTCACCAATAATTATAAACAGAACCCAAAGAAAGAGAAAAGATTAGCCACAATGAATCCAAGAATGTCTAGAAGATCCATGAAAAGAAATGAATGGTGAGATAAAGGAAGTGATAATGAGTGAAAATAGAGCACTTGAGGAAAACCTTGTTAGGAAAAGAGCTTAAGTATGGAAAACCTTAAGAAAATAGTAGGTACCCAGAAAAATAGAATGAGAAAACAGAAGTCAAAAATTTGAACGAGGAAGAAGTAAAAGGACAGAAAATTTAGAATATATGTTTCTACTATTAAGAACTATCACCCTTAGGGGCAGCTAGGTGGAGCAGTGAATAGAGTGTCTGCCTCGGAGTCAGAAGGAACTAAGTTTGGTTCCAGTCTCAGACACTTAACGCACACACAAACAAACAAACAAAAAAAAACCTAGCCGTGTGACCTTGGGCAAGTTACTTAACCCCAACTGCCCTACAAAAAGCAAAAAAAAGACCCCTATCACCCTTAAAACATAAGGAGAAATAATTTTAAAATAATTACATATCTAGAAAAATATAATTAAAAACTCTGGATTTCATATGCCAAGAAATTATATAAGAAAACTATCTAAACTACTGGAACCAAAGGACAAATTAAAAATAATCGAAATCCACAGGTTATCAACTGCACGAAATTCTGAATTTCACACACTCAGAAATGGCTTTGTCAAACTCCAGGTCTTCCTAGATCAAAGAAAAAAGTGTTTCAAACAGACAAGCAACAGGCAGCTCATGTACCAAGAGATTGCAGTCAAAAGCACTCAGGATTATGCAGCAAATAGGAGGGGGGAAAGACAAAAGAAAATAATATGACATAAAATGTAACAGGAAAAGGCATATAAACTCTAGAAAGAGTTTTCAAAAACCATGTTTCAATGTAAGGTGCTCTGGATTTGGAATCAGAGGAAATGGCTTTGAATCCTAGATTTTCCACTTGTTATTTGTGTGATGCTAAAAACAAGTCAAATCAGACTTCAGTTTCCTCCTTTATTAAATAAAGTGTTAGGCTGTATGATCTAAAAAGTCCCTTCCATCTCTAGACTAACCCAAGAAAACTATTTTATAAAGATGAACTTAGGGCTACGGGAGGAATAAATTATTTCCAAGCATTCTTGCTGAGAGAATCAGAACTGAGTAGAATCTTCCAAGCCAAACACAAAAGACAATAAAACCTTAGAAAAGTAAACAAAATCAATCAGTTTAAAAGGGCTAAATATCAAATATTTACATTCTGAAATGAAGACCTGAGATGACTTACTTTAGAAACCTAGTGGCAATGTATAAATAAACACAGATCAACTTAGGGCCTAAGTGTTTGAATGAAGGCGGAGAGGAAGAAAGAGTGATTTGACTGGAGAGGACAGAGTTGAGCACAGAACAGTCACAAGCAAAACAAATTTCAACTACAGAGGGATGATTATGAATGGAGGCAGAAAGGAGAAAGAAAGAAAAGACAAGACACAGACATCCAAGTCTGGGTTTTATAAAGGGGAAGAAGGAAATGGATTGAAATCAGATTGTTTCAACTACAGATAGCTAATATTAACTTATTTCCTCCTTTCTTTTGTCTTTTTTGGAGAGGGGGAGGGAGTAAGTGGAGGAGCAGAAACATTATAATAAATTATAATAGAGAGTTTATTGAATTAAAACAAAATCACAACAAAAACGAAAATCCAGAATTCAGAACAAACGAAGAAGACATAAATAAATCTTTCAGAAACTAGTATACCTGGGTTATATGCCCACAAAAATGACAACTTAAAAAGAACGTAAAACTATATACAAAAATGGAAAACACCCAGGTTAACAGAACAATAGGGATGCTGAAAAACCTAATTCCCAAAAGAAAACTTGAACAATCTATAAATGAGCTCTTAAAGGGAAAAATAAAGCTTAGGCCCAGATGAATTTAAAAGAACATTGAATCAAGTATTTTAAAATAATTAATCTTATACTCCAAAAATTGTTTGTGAAAATACAGATAGACAACACTTTACTAAACTCCTTCTAAGAGACAAATATGGTGCTGATACCCAAACCTAGGAGACAAAGAAAAACATAGACCAGCATTACTACTGAGTATTGATACAAAAATACTGAATTATTAGCAAAGAGGCTACAACAAGGTTATTCACTCTGATGAGGTGAGAGTCTTGACTCTACTAACCTATAATAATAGCTAACATTAAGCTTTAGAAAGCACTTTTATGTACCTAATCTCATTTAAGCTTCATAATAAGGCAGTGAGGTTAAAAACTAGAGCACCATTACTGCCATATTACAGATGATGCCATTGAGGCTCAGAGATTAAACAACTTATCCATGGTCACACAATTACTGTAAGCATTACAATTTAAACCTGCATCTTGTCTAATTCCAAATCCAGCATTCCTCTCACTAAACTCTCACCTCTCTAATTTCCAGGAAAGAAATATACATGTTTTGTTCAACTGATGCATTAGAGTATAGCAGCATCTCAGAAGGTGCTTTAAAAATTAACTGGGTAACTAAAGAGGGGGGAAGCACAATTCATTGTTCTTTCTCACTGTGCTAACACTCAGTCACTTATATAGATATAGATTTTGAAGGGCAATGATTCCTTATGGGAATATCTGCCATTAGATATAGAATCTGACCATCTGGTTGGGGCACTGACTGAAACTGACAATGGCTGTTTGAGGTATGACAAAAAACACAATTGATACAGTGAAAAGTAGGAAGGAAGAAAGAATAGATATGACTACCTGAAATTACTCTCACTTCAATCCAGATAATGCCAAGTACATAAAAGAGAATAAGCCCAGGCCTTCAAAATTGTCACTCAGAAATACTTGTCCAGAGTCAAAAAGTAACTTTAATTGACTACTGTTCCTACCTGTAAAGGGCCTTGAGCCACAATAGGAACAGGCACTGTGAGTTTCTGGTGTTGTTCCTTATAAGACCTTACAGCAAATGGCCTTTTAGCTCCCTATTCTTGGGTTTCAATCAAGCTCAGTTCAGTTCAATGCCCATAGGAAAAAGCCTAAGGAAACAAGTAATAGGCCTCTATTGTTTGTTTCCAAAAGCAACTCCCCTCTCAGAGCCCTTTTAATGCAGGTCATGAACCCAAATCTTATTCATCCAGAATTGAGAAGACATTAGTTCAGAAAGTAACAGAGCCTGGGGTGATCTTCTCTTGATGTTTCATGCATGTCATTGGGAGCTCTATGAACATACCTTCCTCTGTGTCATCAATGTAGCCCAGCAACACCATGAGTTAGAAAAACTTTTGAGGTAGGAAGCTAAAATTATCTGAATGGCATGATTATAAAATGTCAGAGCTTCAAGGAACTTAAAGATCATTTTACAGATGTAAAAATTTTACAAGTCCAGGGAAGGGAAAAAAGACTTACCTAAGGTCACAACATGAGTTACTAGCAGAGCTAAAACTGAAACCCAGATTTCCATACTCTTTGTTCTATACTGTTGGTTATTGTTCAGTCATTCATCCATGTTCAACTCTTTGTGACCCCCATGGACCATAGCACAAGGCCCTTCTATCCTCCACTATATTCTGAAGTCTGTCCAAGCTCATGTTCATTGTTCCCATGACTCTATCTATCAATCTCATCCTCTGGAGTCCCCTTCTCCTTTAGCCTTCAATCTTGCCCAACATCAGAGTCTTTTTCAATGAGTCCTGTCTCTTCATTACGTGGCCAAAGTAATTAAGCTTCAGCTTCAGCATTATAAACGTGTACTTGGAGAAGACTGGGGGAGGGGAGGATCAAAATCTAAAAGTACACCTGTAGGAACTCTTTGGGGAAAAACAAATATTCCTTAATCTGGGTTCATAAACCCAGATATTTTACTCTATCTCTGTTGCCTCAGGTAAGGTATTTCTGTTGGTAATCTCCTAACATTGTTAAGGTTGAAAGACCTAGGCTGGAGGTCATCTTGGGAAACCCAAATAGCTCCACTTTTCACTGTGGCCTCATCTCATTACCATGGGCACCTTTCACAAAACCTTAGCTTTCCTTTTCCTGACTTAAACTTGCCTTTTCCAAACAACCCTACTGGAGGGCAAGCAAAACACTACTGCCCAAAAGGTCCCTGGAGCCACAGTCTACGAAATGCCTGCTTGTGAGAGAAGTTCACCTGGGTAATGACTGTGCTAGGGCAAGCGTTGGCAGAGCCCAACCAAACCCAAATTCCTAACTTTGCAAATGACTTAATGAGCTCCACAGGTCACTCAAGATTCAGAAGCTTGCTCCATCTGTCTGTGTGACAGGAACAAAGATTCATAGTGCACAGACATTGCATGGAGCCTAAACAAGTTGTTTTGTTTTGTGCTTTGGAAAGAGCTCTAAGGAGAATTTATTTCATTTATTAATAGCTAAGAAATGAAAGGAAACTTTGGCATAGCAGATGGAAAACTGCCTCAGAGTCAGGAAGACCCAGGTTCAAGTTCCATCTCTGCTACATACTGGCTGTATAACTCTGGTTAAGTCACTTCCCTTTCAATGCCCTGACAACTTTTTTCTTTTTTGTTGAGTTTTTTTTTTGGAGGCAAGGCAATTGGGGTTAAGTGACTTTCCCAAGATCACATAGCTAGAAAGTGTCAAGTACCTGAGGCCAGATTTAAACTCAGGTCCTCCTGACTCCAGGGTTGGTGCTCTATTCACTGCAGCTCCACCTAGCTGCCGCCCCAGACAACTCTCTAAGAATATATAAACTTCAGAGAGGTTAAGAAGTGGCACTGCAGTGGATAGAGTACTGGCCCTGAAGTCTGGAGGACCTGAGTTCAAATCTAACTTTAGACTCTTACTAGTTCTGTGACCCTGGGCAAGTCACTTAACCCTGATTACCTCAAAAAAATTAAATAAACTATAGGGCAGGTATTAATCTATATTGATAGGGAGTTTCCTTATATCTTTGAAGTCAAAGGTCCCATTTAAAAACAAACAGGCAGCATGGTGCAGTGGCCTCTGAGTAAGGGAGATCTGGGGTCTAGCTGTTCCACAGCCATTAATTGGCTGTGTGACCCTGGGCACATCCTCTCACCCCTCAGTGCCCCAGGATTTTAGGTTGCACATCTGATCATCGCAGCTACCTTGTGAGGTGGGTCATACAAATATTATTGTCCCCATTTGCTAGACAGAGAAGTTGAGGTTTATAAAGTTTTAGTGACTTGCCCAAAATCTATGTGACTGAGTTTATACACATCTGAACCAAGTGCTATGCACAGCACAGGTCTCCTGAGTCTAAGTCCAGCACTCTGGGTGCCACACATGCGGAGCTCACTACCTCTCGGCTTGAGGTGGAACATTCATTGCTATTCTGTGTGCTTGGCTGACTTCTCCAGGACTGCTCCCTTTGATAGCTCCCTGCTTTGTGTGTGAGGCCCTGGGCATACAGGAGGTAACTCTAACTAAAAGAACTGTGACTGCAGGGGTGCTCTAATCTTCAACGATCCTGGCAAGGGCAGAAGAAGTAGCATTAATAAGGACATTCTTACAAGACATCCATGAAGCAAAAAAAAAAAACCCAACCCAACACAAACCCACAGACCAAGCTGCCAAAGTGAATCCTCCAAGATGCAAGTTCTTCACCTTTGTCCTAGACCCCTATGGCAATCTGATGAAACCTAGGGACGCCTTCTAAGAATAACGCTTTTTAAATGAATCAAATAAAACACATAGGGTTGCCAAAGAAACTAATTATTTTGAAATACGGTTACCAAATTTTAAAAAAATGATCTGCACACCCCGGTTCTTTGATCTGCTATAGATGGTCAGAGACAGGGGCAACCAATATGGGAAAGGTTTTGTGAATGTTGTGGGGTTTGAGAAAGGTCTTATAGTACCAATAGAGAGGTGTAAGAGTTGGGGAGCACAGGGAGACATAGATTTTGGGACATAACTAATGTAAAGATTTGCTTTGCTTAAAATGTACATGGGTTTGTTGCATGGGTTTGCTTTTCCTTTTCCACTGAGAGAAGAAAGAAAGGATTAAGAAAAAATACTTATTATTTGAAAAAATTAAAGTTTTTCAAAATGAGGATTTTATAAAGGATAGACAGAATTCCAACAAGGAGAAATAGGGGCATTCCAAAGGTAAGTCATTATACTAGGAAAAATGGGAGGGAACATGGTAACAAGCATCACATTTTCAGAAACTGATTGTATTTAAGAGCTAAAATGATGCCAGGGGCATACAGAGCATGTTCAATACTGGCCAACTGCATGATAGGAAGTGAGGTGTAGAATGGCATGCCAGCTGTCCAAGATATCTGCATATGTTACACTGCATGCATTCCTATGGTATTTGTCATTTCATGAAGCCAAAGTTGTCCACAAAAGTCTAAGGAATAGCCCTTCTCCTAATCTAGGGACATATTCTTGGGGATAGTTTTTTTTGTTGATTTTGTTTTTGTTTTGCTTTTTGGAGGGGGGAAGGGAGGGCAATTGGGGTTAAGTGACTTGCCCAAGGTCACACAGCTAATAAGTGTTAAGTGTCTGAGGCTCAATTTGAACTCATGTCCCCCTAACTCCAGGGCTGGGGCTCTGTTCACTGTGCCACTTAGCTGCCCCAGGGCTAGTTTTAAGGTAGAGAAATCAAGGCACTGTGCACTTAAGGGAGCTTTGCAAAGTTTAGCTTCAAAATTAAAATGAGTCATATACTTTTGGGATGGCATACAAGCAAGAGAAGGCAATACTGTCACTCAGCCCCCAAGATGCCCTGAGGATGTTGCTTTGCCCCACTGAGGTTCAGTTTTATCATCCATAAAATGGGACCATCTGGTATTGTTTTAACGTGTATCTCACTTCGATACGCAGTGCATGCCTAACAAATGCTCTGTCTCATAATGTTTTAATGAGTGCTCCTCTCTCTATTAATATTTGGAAAGAAGTAACAAGTACTTCCTCCACCACAAAACAGGACAAGGCATATTGTTCTGTCCTATGAATAATTTTTCAACAGAGTTCACTTTGTTTCTAAAGCTTAGTAGGGGAGTTTGAATTTCCAGTCTCTGAAGCAAACCTTTACCTACAGACACAGGAGGGCCTAAGTGGTGCCAGGTGCCAAGCCAAGTTCTTTGTATAGATGCTGACCTATTCCAATTCAAGTGAGTTTTGAGAGACATCGTTCCAAGTGGATGTTTCTTTGACCCCAAAGTTAAAGCAAAAGGTAGGAAATAATTCTTTTAAATTGTCTGAATGCCTTTGCTTCCAATTGTCTTAGTGAAAGGGAAGTTATAATGGAGATAAGTGTTATGAAATACTATACATTCACTAAGAAATTGTATTTGTTGACCACTTCAGTCACTGAAAAAACACCACTGACTTCTAAGAAGCAGTTCAAAGAGGGGCTGAAGATTCTTAGTTCTCACCACTAAGGACAGAGGGAGCCTTCAAGTTCACACAGAAGAACAAAGTCTAGATTCTAAAAAAGACTGAGTCAGTCCAGACCCTTAGGCTGGACCAAAGAAGAATAAATTCAATACTGATTCCAGATGACTAACCATGAATTCTACCCACCTCCTGACCAAGGGGTGATGGGCTAAATACACAGAACTAAAGAGAGATTTTCAGACATGGCCAAAATGGGAATTTGTTTTATTACTAGAACTTTGTAACTATAATTGGAAGAAGTAAGAGAACTGGGAACAAGATTAAAAAATGCTTGTTAACTAAAATAACATTTAAAAAGAAAGAAATTTAATAGAAATAAACGCCAAGTATTCCACATGGGTTCCAAAATCCATTTCCTAAATACAATATGGGGAAGGCAGTATGGCCAGATGACATTTTGTCTAGAAAACATATAATCCTAGGACTCCTACAGAGCTGTCATTTCAATGTAAAGTCCTATGGTAGCCAAGCAAGTTAAAGTGATTTTAGGCACCGTTAAGAAAGACATCATCAGGGGCAGCTAGGTGGCCCAGCAAGTAGAGCACTGGTCCTGGAGTCAGGAGGACCTGGGTTCAAATCTAGCCTCAGACATTTAATTAATACTAGCTGTGTGACCTTGGGCAAGTCACTTAACCCCAACAGCCCAGCCCTCACCCCCCCTCCAGAAAAAGCAAACAAAAAAAATTTAAAAAAGAAAGGCATCATCAGAGCAGCTAAGTGGCACAGTAAATAGAGCCAGCCCTGGAGTCAGGAGGACCTGAGTTCAAATCCAGTCTCAGACATTTAACACTTACTAGGCTTGTGACCTTGGGCAAGTCACTTAACCCCAATTGCCCCGCACTCCCCCCTCCAAAATACAAAAAAAGCATCATGTTCAGGATGAGAGAGTTCACTGCCCAACCCAGACCATATCTGAGGTGTTATGTTCAGTTCTGGGGTTCATACTTCAGAAAGGACACTAAGCTGAAAAACATCTAAAGCATATGGGTGTACAAAGAGTGGACCAAGCATGTCAGCACATCTGAGAACATTTCCATTGGCTTTTCCTTTAAAGCAGAGATGGGCAACCTGTAGCCATGTGGCCTTCTAGGTTCTAGGGGATGGATTTTTGACAGAAACTAAGTTTTACAGAACAAAACCTTTTATTAAGGGCATTTGTTCTATGCAGTTTGAATTCCATCAAAGGGCCACACTTGAGGACCTAGAGGGCTACATGTGGCCTCAAGGCCGAAGGTTCCCCACCCTTGCCCTAAAGAAAAGGATCATTACTTTTCAAAGGTATGCCAGCTCACCAGGTTCATTCTCTGCTAAAGTCCATGGGTCTAGAGCGGTCCAAAAGCCCAAAGCCCAGCACTTTGTGTATTGTCTGGCAAATAGCAAAATGTTTAATAAATGCTTATTGACTGAATGGGCTATATCAGGAGGTAGTGAAATCTCTGTTCATTGGAGGTTTACAAGCAAAGGTTGGATGACCACTTGTGTATTCTGTAAAAGTAAATTTTTTCAGGTGTAAGCTGGGCTAGATGGCCTCAGACAAGCCTTTCAGCACCTCAATTTTTTGAAATTCTTTTTAAAAGTCAAATCATAGAATCTGTCACTACCAGTTTGATTTATAGAACCAATAAGATATACCTTGGAACATAACATATGAGTTAAGCAACGCTATGCTGTCAGACTAGCAAATTACAATTGCAGTTAAAATGGCACATAACTAAGAATACACAGGCACACTAATACATTGTTGGTGGAGTTGTGAATTGGTCCAAACATTCTGGGAAACAACTTGGAATTATGCTTTTAAAAAAATGTCCATACCATCAGAGATGTTGCTGGTAGACATATACCCCAAGAAGATCAAACACAGAAGGAAAGGTCCCATCTATACTAAAATATTAATTCCAGTGGGAGGTGTTTTGTGTTATCAAAGAAATGGAAACATATCAAGTACCTATCAATTGGGAAAGGGCTAAGAAAATCGTGGTACATAAACATAATGAAATGTACTTACACTATAAGAAATGATGAATATGAAGAATTCAATGAAAGGAGAAAAGACTTCTATCAAGTAATGCACAGTAAATTAAGCAGAAACAGGAAAACAATATATAAATGACTACAATGCAAACATTATAACAACCATGCCTGGCCCTGGAGACAAGTTGAGAAATTACAACTCCTCCCCTTAATTGCAAAGGTGGGGAAGCTATGAGTGTAGAATACTGCGTATATTGTCACACCCAGTTGGTTGGATTTGCTAAACTGTTTTGTCTTCTTTTTTAATCTTTGTTACAAGGGAAAGCTTGCTGAGTAGGGGAGGGAGGAGAGAGATGTTCATAAATGACAGTGATCTAAAAACAAAAAGCATCAATAAAAAATTAAACACTGTTAAAAATAAGAATAAACACTAAGCGAAAAAGGACCAAAAAAAGAGACAAACTCTGCACAGCATAAAAATCCAGAGCCTTATAATGGTGGAAGGAGGAGGCTCCAAGAATTCTTTCACCTGCCACTTGCCTGTCTTCTTCCCCAAGGGATTTGGGCACACAGCACATGGCAAGAGATACCACCTACCAGGAGAATGGAAAGCATCCTATCTCAGGCTCTGGGCTAAGACACAGTCATTACCCTCATTTATTATTTACATGGAGCCTTGAGCAAACATACTGACTCACAAAACTCAAGATAAAGGTCTCTCTCTCTTGAGGGGCCAGTATTGAAATTTAAAAGCAAAAAAAAAAAAAAAAAACCAGTGAGCCTCCAAGTAATGATTAAGCATCTAGTCAGAATGCGGAGGCCAGAAGGACTAATTTCAATGAAATTCAAGAATGATGAACCATCTAAAAGTATGAGAAAAGTGACGAGGGAAAATGAAAGGAAAAAAGAATACAATGTCATAGAAACTTAGGGTAAAGTCTACTCTCTCCCAAAAGAATGGAAGCTCCTTGAGGGAAGACACTGGTTTATTTTTATCTTTATATCCCCAGAACTTAAGTCACTTTACAAATGTTTCTTGACTAATTGAGTCCTCCAGGAAAAATCAAGCTTCTGCTTAGAAGGAAGCCAGAGATCCCCAACTTACCCACAAATCATCACTCATAGGTCTTAAATTGCTATGCCAGGAGGGCTGGCTAGAACAAGAATAAAACTCTATTGTTGGTGGGAACTGCTATAGGACCAGTCCTGTAGGGAGCATGGTAATGCCACCTCAGAGATACCTCCTGTTACAGTTGAGGTCTATGTTGCTCAACCAAGTGGCAAGGAAGAATGGAAGGGGCCAAGAAAACCACATCTTCAATCTTGTCAAAAGTAGAAATCAATTAATCCAACAAGGCATTCAATAAAAGCCTTAAGATCACCCAATTTTCCAAAGTTCCCCCACCCTCCTTGGTTCCATTACACACCATAACCTCAGTCACTTAGCTAAGGGTGGACCCAATTCCAAGGGCAAAGACCTCTGAAGTGGACAGAAGCCTGGAGGTCATACTAGGAATCCCAAGTATCATTAGGAAGCCTAAGGGTATCTTTAGCAAAAACTTCAGAGGGTTCAAATAACTTCTCATACATTTGAGGGCATTTATAATAAAGGAAGAGAAGAAAAGAAGAGGAAGAGTCAAGCACAATCCTTTCCCCTTCCCCCTCAAAAAGACTGAATCTTTATTTCGTCATTCTCTGAATAACTTTCTCCCTCAAGGCCATTATCTTTAAATGATTTACCAAATATAAACAACACTTACAAGTCAATTTTCCCTATATGCCTTTTTTTCCATGAAAAGGAAAGACTTATAGATTTTAATCCTAACTTGTTAGCGAAATTGAATTGGGGAAATATGTCGATATTATTAAGCAAATGCATTTTCATAAATACACTTACCAAATTATGCTACACATAGTCAGGGAACGGTGAACTAAGTCACAGGGAGCTGGGATAGCTTTGGCTTATTAATGTCGCTCTCTTCACATATATTTTAAATACCTTTGAGCCCATTACCATCTGTGTATCTTCTACTAATGAGCTGCCGCTTTCCCCAAGAAGGTCAGTCACTTAGCATTGATTAGTTAGAGGGAGACTGCTTAATTTCCAAGCCATTAATGAGGCACTCTTTCTCATTAAGTTGAATCCTCCTCTTGTTAGTGCTAGTAATCTATTAATGAGCCTTTAGCGAAGTCCTGGTGATACTTACTTGCAATTCTAGACACAGCATTCAGTGCCAGATTAATTGGCAGTAACATGGCACTTATATATTTTTTAAAAATAATGTGTGTCTGACATGTATCACTGCCTTTGAGTTTGAATGGTGGGGTGGAAGGATGAGGGAAAGATGTCTCCCAGCTTAGCCTTATTTGATCCCAGGAGAAGCCTTTAGACTCCCCTACCCACCCAGCTCAAATTTCCTGGGAGATCTAGTTTCACCTTCATTGAATCATCAGTCATTTCCTTAAGACTGGCTTCTACCTCTCTCTTTCCCAATGTGACCTCAACAGGCCAAACAAATAAAACAGCCTGGCTGGTCAGTGCCCAGTGCTATAATCAACAGACAAGGTCTGAGATTTGATTTTCACAAGGGTCACGTAGTTTCAATGGCCACTGATGGTGAGCCTAACCCATCCTGATCATTATGCCAGCATGTACCACTGATCATGAGGGGAATCAAAGGAGAGAATCTAGTTAGGCTCTAGCCAACCCAGTCCCACCACTACCCCCCTTTGTAGTAGGAGCATGATCTTCATAAATAAAGGATAATATAATATTGTCATTTTGTCTGAATTTGATTAGATATCTCAGAGCAAGAGACTTCCATGACAGAGTCCCACCTTGTATTCTTTCCTCAAGGCACAGGTACCCAATGATAGCCAGTTGCCTGCATCAACAACAGCTGAATGGGTACCTTACATATATGCTCACACTTGATCATTTACTTGACAGAGTTTCTAAACTAGGGGCTCTCAATCCGGGGTCCACAGACCCCAGATAGATTTCAGGGAGTCCATGAACTTGAATGAGGAAAAAAAATACTTCTTCGTTTTCATTGACCTTTATTTTTTTCATTGAAATCTAGCAATTCCTTTAATTCTGTACAAACAGTATTCTGGGAAGGGATCCACAGGTTTCATCTGAGTGCCAAAGGGGTCAAAGACACAAAAAGCAGTGTAAATCTCTGCTCTAAAAGGTAAAAACAGCCTAATGCAATCCTACACTCCCTTTCTCCATCTCCAATTAGTTATATCAAATTCTCACTCCAGACAGCATAAAGTCCTTTCACTAAATCTTATACCAACAATCTGGAACATTCTTGGCCTTCTCTCTATATACTCTCAGCAATCTCACCAGTTCAGTGGTCTGGATTACCCACTCTCATATTATGTTTTATTCCATTGTAAAAAGTGATAGTCATTGATAACCAAGTTCTTAAGTCTTTCAAAGCTGTCTTTACAAGGTTGTTATTATAACAACTGTTCTCCTGGTTCTGCTCATTTCACTCTGCATCACGTATGAAGTGATACAGATATAAGTCTTTCCACGTTTCTTGGAAACCATTCCATTGATCATTCTTACAACACAATAGTGTTCCCTTACCTTTATATGAGATACACGTTTTTGAATATTGCCAAGATGGGAGTTTGACCATGCATATTTGCCACCAAGAATGGTGTCTTCTTTTTTTCCCCCTTCAATTTGGGACAGAAAGATTAGATGGTATGGAGGTAGGAAAGACAGGAAATAGGTTTGGGTTTAATTAAAGAACTATTTTTTTAAGAGTGGAGTAGACTTTTCATATCAGTGAGATGTATTGATGATAATATTCCCCTTCATCCTCCGTCAGTAGCCAATTTGTTAGCTCAGCTAGCGAGCATATGGCACTTATGAGGTCTAGGCCATAGATTCTATCCCTAGGTGATATTATTAGTACCTCTGTTCTATAGGCCACAGATAACATGCCTAACTTTGGCCAGCTACCTGAGAAGCACATCTATGGTCAGGAGAAAATCTGGATAAGGACACAAGTAGACCCAGACAAACAAGTTCCAAGCTCTTCTGTGTTTGACGAGGTACATATCATGGCTAGCATATCAATGTGACAGGGCTTATGAGGAATGGCAAGCTTTATTTTGTATCTGTGCCATAAAGGGGTCAAGTCTATATAGAGGCAGCTCAGGCTTATCTATCTTGATTCCAATCAATTGAAGTGACTATTTTTTTAGCATATGTCTAAATGATGAATCCTTCCACCAAGGAGCTTATATTCTAATTAAGGTGGGGAGAGATGGGACAACATATACACAGATAAGAAAATAAATGATATATAAATATGGAGTTGATAGAAAGTCATTTCAAGGAGATAGGAGAGCACTAAGAACTTGGGGGGTGATCAAAAAAGACTTCCTGAGGAAGGGGCACCCAGGTTCTGCCCACCTCTAAACACGCTAGGGATACAACAAGACAGAAGTAAGGAGGAAAAGCATTACCAGCATAGGGGAGAGTCTACAAAGGTATGGAGGAAGGGGATGGAATGCTATGTTCAAGAACAGCAAGTAGTTCATTTTGCCTGGACTGCAGAGTGTGTGGGGAGGAGTAATGCGTAATCAGTCTGGAAAAATAGCTTGGAGCCATACAGCGAAAGGCTTTAAATAAGAAGCAGAGGAGTTCTTAGCTGTCCTGAGGAAAACAGAAGTACCTGATGCTTTCTGAGCAGCAGGGGAGCAACATGGTCAGACACGTGCTTTAGGAAGAACAATTTGGCAGCTATGGCTTAGAAAGGAAAAAACACAGAGGCTGGAAGACCAATTAGGAGACCATGTCATAAACCCAGGCAAGAAATGATGAGGGCTTGAATTATGAGTGGTAAAATGCTGCTTATGTGACTGGAGAGACCAGGGGCAGATGAAAGATATCATGGACGTAGCCCTGCTAAGATCTGGCAAATGACTGGCGGGTAAAGAATCAAGGTGGTACTGAAGCTGGGAATCTGGGCAACTAGAAGGATAGTGGTGGCCCAGAAGGAAACGGAAATTTAGAGGAAGGGTGGGCTTGACATAAATAAAGTATTTAAGCACTTATTACTCTGCTATTAAGCTGGGAAACAAACACGAGGGAACAAGACAGTTCTTACTCTCCAGCAGCTCACAGCAAAAACAATGTCAATGCTGTTCCTGGCACCAATGCCAGCACCAGTGCCAACATCAACACTCCAAAACTCTAACACCAAAACCAGCACCCCAACGCTAACACCAATGCCAAGATCAACACTCTGACACCCCAATGCCAGCATCGACACTCCAAAACTCTAACACCAAAACCAGCACCCCAACGCTAACACCAATGCCAAGATCAACACTCAAAAACCCCAACATATCAACACCAAGACTGCAACAGCCCAACGCCAGCCTCAATACTCCAAAACTGACAACACGAAAGCCAACATCACCACCAAGGCCAGTATCACAGAAAAGACAGATGGAAAATAAGGTTTAGGATAGGACAAGGAGAAGTGGGAGAGTCAAGCTGAGTGAAGTACAACAATGCTGAGGTCTCTCCAGAAATAAGGGTCTAGAAAGGCAATTACCCATCAAAAGAGCTAAGACTCTAGTCTTAGCTTTATCCAGGATAGGAAGAAGAGAATTTCTTCTCAGTTCTGGTGAGTTAATGAGTTCCAGTTTGGACATACTGAATCCAAGATGCCTACAGAACATCTAGTTGGAGTTATACGGATAGAACTCAGGAGAGAGGGGGTAAGACTAGATTTACAGATTTGGAAGTCAAGATAAGTCAAGGAGCATTTATTAAACACTTAGTAAGTGACTGAGGAGAAACATCACATCTTCCCGCCTAGGACCAAGGTAGGCATACGCCTGAGAAATATTTTTTGCCTGTTTAGAATTTACAATTTTTTTGCCTATTTACTATTACTGATGTTTACAGCCTATATTGGGTGTCCCTGGAAGAGAAAGGCAAGGCAGAGAGCAGCACTGAGGAAATGCACAGGGAGGCAGTTGATACCCATTCAAGTCCTTGCTCCAGCCCATACCTTATACAAGTAACTGTACCTCTTGGGGCCTGTTTCCTCATTTGAAAATGGGGATGGTGTAGTGAATGGAGCACTGACCCTGGAGTCAGGAGGACCTGAGTTCAAATTCAGCCTCAGACACTTAACACAAAAATTAGCTGTGTGACCTTGGGCAAGTCACTTAACCCCAACTGCCCTCCAAAAAGCAAAAAAAAAAAAAAAAGAAAAAGAAAAAGAAAGAAAGAAAATGGAGATGGTGGCACTTGTACAGATCATTTCACAGAAACTCTAGGTATAAAGGCCCCTCACAGAACAGTCCAAGCAGCCCTCCAACAAGAATCCCTTCTACAAAATACACAACACATGGTGTTCCAGCCTCTCTATTGGAAGAAACCAGGGTATCTTAATCCCTTGGCAAATTAAGCCAATGCTAAATAGGAAGAGAGAAAGCCCTGGAGCATAAACAAGTCAATTTCACAGTTGACCCCACCCCTCCCCTACCTCCCCATGGTCAACCACAATCAGTGACTACCTGAAAATTAAATATAAATCTTGCCAAGTGCTTGGTTTTTTTTTCTTTCCTGATTCATCTCTAGAGTAATATATTGCTTGTCTTCCCATTAGCCTATTAGAAACACTAAGCATGCTTAGAGAGTAAATGATCGATGGAGTTTGAAAGGGTAAGAGACAATAAAATGATAAACTGTATACCCGAGGGGTGACTCAGTTACTTGGATCAATTTAACTTTCAGTACCAAGGCAAGCAATCATTTCTAGAAGATCCAGCTCTGATCAGAGGAAATGGGAGGAGGAGATGGGAGGGGGACCATGACAACAGTCCTACCTAGGGCACTAGGCAGACTATAATAACAGTGATAGAGCAATAATGAGAACCATAAAGCTCAGGTTGAAATGGTGACTTATTGTTTACAAAACCGGTTTCTCAAAATGGTGCCATGGGGTAAGGAGTGCAAGCAAGGAAGCTTGGGCTTGAAGAAAGGTGACTTGCCTAGGGGTCACACAGTCACTAAGCAGCAAGGCCAGGATATCAAGTCATGTCTTGGATACCAAGTCCAATCACTTTTTTATGCTGTCACACAGATCATGGTAGGCTAGGGTCAACTCTTAGTAGCTCACAAGAGCCAGCTGGGAAATTTTCCATGTTAGACTTTATAACTTGGAAATTGGCAAACTCTACAAATCAGGTTTTTTTTATTATTTTGATTGTCTAGATTTAAGAAAGTGATGGAGAAAATATTAATAATGCATATGTCATGTTTACATAGGACAGTTAAGGGTCACTGTAGATGGAGCACTGGGTCTGGAGTAAGGAAGACATGAATTCATGTCAGGCCTCAGATACAGGCTAGCTGTGCGACCCTGGGCAAGTCACTTAATCCTGTCTCAGTTTCCTCATCTGTGAAATGAGCTGGAAAAGAAAATGGCAAACCACTCCAGTACTCTTTGCTAAGAAAACCCTAAATGGAGTCACAGAGTCAGACACAAGTGAAACAACTGATCAACAACACACGTAAAATTTTTTTGGAGAGCTTATTGCTAAACATTTATCAGGACACCCCTGCATACTAGCTACACAGGCCATACCTCACATGCTTTCAGCTCATGCTTCACAACCTAGCCATCCACAGAGGCTATCTCACCTTCTGTCTACCATCCTTGACCTACCTTCCCAACCTGAGCAGAAAGATCTGCAAAGATTTATTAGAATTCCAACTCTTAGCAAGCTTGAGTAATCTCACTTTTTTCCACAATACAAAATGAGGCTCATGATGAAAATATTTTTTTTTTGCTTTTGAAGGGCAAATGGGGTTAAGTGACTTGCCCAAGGTCACAGGCTAATTTTTGTGTTAAGTGTCTGAGGCCAGATTTGAACTCAGGTTCTCCTGACTCTAGGCCCAGTGTTGTATTCACTGTGCCATCTAGCCACCCCACATGATGAAAATCCTAAACTTCTGTAAAATTAACAAGTATCTTCTAAATCTTGCAGTTTTTATTTAATTTTTTTAATTGGGGGGGGGGGGGGTTTGGAGGGCAATTGGGGTTAAGTAACTTGCCCAAGGTCACACGGCTAGGTTTTTGTTTGTGTGTGTTAAGTGTCTGAGGCCAGATCCAAACTCAGGTCCTCCTGACTCCAGGGCCGGTGCTCTACTCACTGTGCCACCTAGCCGCCCCTCTTGTAGTTTTTACATATTCACTATGGTGAGGATGTAGAGACAGAAAGAGTTCAGTAGTGAAGAGACTTGGGCTCCAGCTCCAAGTCTGACATTGCCTTTCTGTGTGGCTTTGGCCAAGGGACATTGTAGGCCTGTTTCCTCATCTGTACAAGGAGAGGATTACACCAGAGGACACCTCCCCCCATCCAGACTTCTCTCAGCTCTAATCTTCTCAGATTCTAATTCTTAGAACACTGGTAGTTGACATGAAACACGTGAAGTGTGACTATACATTAATGAGGCTGAAACAAACAGAAGAATTTAAGACTCAAAATAGGTGTTTTCCTTCAAAGTAGTCACAGTTTGGGAGGCAAGGGGTCATGGGATCCAAGAGCTAGAGGTGGAAATGGTATTGACCTCATTTTACAGAGAAGGAGACTGAGGCCCAGGAAGGTGACATGTTTTGCCCAAAGTCACATATAGTATCATAAAACTAAAGAAGGGGACCTCAGGGGCCATTTTGGCTAACCCCTACATTTTATAGATGAGGAGATTAAGCAACACGAAGGAACTTCTTTAATCATACAAGTAGTACGTGTCAGAGGCATATTCAAACATAGGTCTTCCACGCCTTCCCCCAGCCCCCAAGGACAGCTGCAGCAGATACAGCACTGGGCTGGGAATCAGGAAGACTCCTGAGTTCAAATTTAGTCTCATACACTTATTATCTGTGTGACCCTGGGCAAGTCACTTCACCTTGTCTGCCTCAGTTTTCTCCTCTACAAAACAAGCTGGAAAAGGAAAAGGCAAACCACTCTATGAGCTCTGACAAAAACAAAACAAAACAAAAAAACCCAATGGAGTCATGAAGACTTGGTCACAACTGAAAGCAACTGAACAACAACCACCTCTATGTCCAGATCTAGTGCCCTTTCAATGATACCATAAGCCCCTCTACCCCTGCCATGCCCCCACATGCGCAGTCATTCTTTTTCCTCTGTTCCAATACTTTGCTTTTTCAGGATGTTTGACCAGAGAGTGATATCTCTTCTCCTTATCTCCAAAATCAAATAAACTCTAAACTGGAAACTGAAATGAAAGATCAGAAATTAAACAATTCTATTTGAACCAATATGTATTTATTAAGCTGAAATGGCCCACTGGTTGTTTCTCAAATTCTTTTTTTTTTTTTGGAGGGCAATTGGGGTTAAGTCACTTGCCCAAGGTCACACAAGCTACATTTTTTTTATTTGTTTGTGTGTGCGTTAAGTGTCTGAGGCCAGATCTGAACTCAGGTCCTTCTGACTCCAGGGCCCACGCTCTACTCACTGTACCACCTAGCCGCCCCTGTTTCTCAAATTCTAAGTTCCATCTTCCATAATTGTGCCTCTGCACAGGCCGGACCTCATGCCTAGAATACACTCTCTGTCCCTCTCTTCTATCCCTAAGCTTCTTTCAAAGCTCAGCTTCCACTGTCCCCCTAAGACTTATCTTCTAGGCCACACTATCCCCCTCCAACAGTCTATACCCTCTCCCTCCTCAACTTAACTTATTCACTTACCCAAGTACATGTTTTATGCCCTTATTAAAATGTAAATTCCTCAAGATCAGGAACTATTTCATTTTTGTATCCTCAACCCTGAATATAGTGATGTCTTCTCACATGGTTGCTACTTAATATACATCTGCTGACCTGGGTTTAATTCAATCAAGAATGCAATACAGGGGCGGCTAGGTGGCACAGTAAATAGAGTACCAGCCCTGGAGTCAGGAGGACCTGAGTTCAAATCCGGTGTCAGATGACTTGACACACTTACTAGCTGTGTGACCTTGGGCAAGTCACTTAACCCCAATTGCCTCACTTTCCCCCCTCCAAATAAAAAAGAATGCAATATAGATGTCAAGAAAGGGAAAGCAATTTTAGACTGCCCTAAGAGCATCATGGTGCCTGAGAGTGGAGAAGAAATGATGCTGCTGGGCTTTGACTGGTCAGGCCACATTTGGAGTCCTGTATGTTCAGTTCTGCACCTCACATTTTAGATGGACATCGATAGGCTATAAAGCGTCCAGAGGAGAAGATACAGAATGGTGAGGGACCTTGAGACTATATCATATGAGAATGGAAGAATGGGTTGAAAGAACTGGACATGACTGGCCTGGACAAGAGAAGACTGGGGTGGAGGCAAGGATAGGGTGGTTTGGTGTGGTTTTTTTCTAGATATCTGAAGGGCTATCATGTAGAAAGATTAGACCAATTTGCCTCTAATGGGCAAAACTAGAAACAATGAGTAGAAATTGCAAGGTGCAAAATTAAGGATTGATGCAAAGAAAAATTTCCTAATAATTAAAAATAATTAAAGTTCTCCAAAAATTGAATGGGGCTGCCTTAGGAGGTAGTGAGATTCCCCTTACAGCAAAAATTGGATGACTATTCTCTAGATGTGACATAAAGAGGATTCTTATTGTCGTGCAGGCTGGGCTAGATGTTCTCTCAGAATGTTTGTGATTGTGTGAACTGAACTGACATGCCTAATAGAGAGACAGATAAATAGAGATAGACATAGAGATATGTATGTATGTATATACATATGTATGTATATGTATGTGTGTGTGTGCGCGTGCATATATATATGTATGTGAGATCCTCTGTTTGGCATTGGGACACTGGACCTCTACCCTCAAGAACTTACAAGCGAATTGAGGGTAGGAGAACACATACAAAAAGCAATATGGGGTAGAATTCGGTAGAGGAAAAAGGAGCAGTCATGGCAAAAATGTCAGAAGAAATTTGGAGAGGGAAGAATTCACTTCCACCTTGGGGTGGGGGCTGGGGCTTGGAAGGTTTCACAGAGGAAGTGCCGTCTTAAAGGGTGGCATATTCTGCAATAGAAACAATCCCAGGGCCAGGGCACAGGGTGAGCAGAGGCATGGAGATGAGAAAGGGAAGGAACAGAGCAGGGCTCAAGTCCCTGGCATACTGTAAGCACTTAATAAATGCTTGCTGATTTGAAATGCTTGTTGACAAGATCAATTTGACTCAAATGTTGAATCACAGAACTTCAGTTGAAAGGGACCTCAGAATCCCTCTAGTCCAACCTGTTATTTATGAAAATGAATTCTCTCTACAACCTAACCAACAAGTATTCATTCAACATGATGTGAAAGGGAGAATCAACCAATCAATAAGCACTTATTATACACCATTCTGCGTTGGGCACTGGGGAGATAAAGACAGAAATGAGACTGTCCTGAGTATAAGATAAGGATGGGTAGGTTGGAAGCAGAGAGCAAAATATCATTAAGGCCAGAGCCAAGGATCTAGATCTAAAGCTGGAACGGACCTTAAGAGTTCATAGAGCCCAACTCCTTCATTTTACAACTGAGGAGCGTGATGCCCAGGGAGGTGAACTGACTTGCCCAAGGTCATGATGGTAATAAATAACAAAGCCAGGATTCAGAGCCTCTGATTCCAATTCTAATGCCCTTTCCATTTCTTCATACTCCCTCAAGTCAAGAGTTTCTAATTTATTCAGTATTGAAGGGGAGGGGGCACTGAAGATATTTGAGCATAAGAGTAATATGATCAGCCCAGTTCATTAGGAAGATTACTTGGGTAAGAATACAGAGGATACATTGGAAGGTAGTGATGGTGGAGGTCTCCTGGGCAAATATGAAAAGCAGAGCTCTCCAAAGTCTTATTTTCTAGGAATAGTCTCCAGTTTTCTCTTAGGATATCTTCACAATCGTCCCTTGCTTTCAGGGAATAGTTCAGGCTTAGTGAATATATGCTCCAGTGTCTGGCACACAGTAGGTGCTTAATTAATTAGAAATGAGATATGCCATGTTTTTTCATACTTCAGGTTTTTTTTTCCTAAAGCTGACTCAAACAAATATTTTCTTTCCCATCAGACCTTGTAGTTTATAGTGGTTTGTTGCATAGGCAGATTGCTGTATTTTGAATTTCAATTTCATGTTTTCAGTAAAGAAGATGCAAAATCAATTTGTAATCACAGACCAGACTGACTTGAAATAAATTCACATGATGAATTTTTTAAAAATTGGATTGAATGCTTGATAGTTACTGTCTTCAAACATCTAAAAGGATATCAGATAGAAGGGTGATTAAACTTATTCTACGTAATTCCTAAAGGGATAACTAGAACCAATGGGTAGAAATAACAGGTGGACAGATTTCAGCTTCATATAGGAAAAAGCCTTTGGAATTGGTTAAATCCAAAATTAATTAAAAGGGTAGCTAGATGGCACAGTGGATAGAGCACCAAGCCTGGAGTCAGAAGACCTGATTTAGAATCCGGCCTCAGACACATACTAGCTTTGTGACCCTGGGCAAGACACGTAGCCCTGTCTATCTCAGTTTCCTCATCTATAAAATGAGCTGGGAAAAAAATGGCAAACCACACCAGCATCTTTGCCAAGAAAATCCCAAATGGGGTCACAGAGAGTTGGACTTACTGAAACAAATGAACAATTCTCAAAAAAGTAAGCTCCCTGTTAGTAAAAGTCTGCAAGTAAACATTGAATGATCATCTGTCAGAATGTCAGACCTAAGATAAGAGGTTAGCTTAAATGATCTCGAATGGTCATTTCCAGCTCACATTATGAGAATCTAAAAAAGTCCCACTGTTCTCTATGAGTCTCTCCTCTACAAGTGGCCCAAAACATTTAGCATAACTATGGTGGCTTTAGGCCTGATTTATTACATTTTGCATGACAAATTCTGAGGTGAGCTTTCTGAATGCTTGGGTCTATGTAAATTAACCTGTAACCCATGGGTTTCTAAAAAATCAACATGGTAATTTATGCAAAGTGATGCAAAATAATGCATCCCCTGGTTTGTGGTGGGGAAAATATGGTAGCCTTCCCAAGCAGACATTCAAAGCCACATAAATAAGACAGATTTGTCTACGTGGAGGGCAAAGCAGTGACACTCGACAAGTGGAGATGACACCTGTGCCAAGGTAATGGGAATGTGGAACCCTGCCCCAAGACACCTGTGGACCAGTTGGTCCCCACTGGCAAAGTCCCTCAACACTAAGGAGATGACAAGCCAAATCACTGAGAGCTGGGGACAGAGGAACAAAAGGTGCCCATGGCTACACAGAAAAGAGGCAAAAAGGACAGCCCAAAGAGCCATCTATTCTCTCCCCTGGCTCACCTGGAGGAGAGGAGTGGCAGACCGGGTCAGACACCAGCTGGACAGCAAATCACTTCGAAGCCAACATTTGGGCCTTGGCCAAGGAAACAAAAAAAGCCTTGTCAGATAGAAAACCTAATCCCCAAACAAGTGTTGTTTTTGACAACCAATGATCAAAGGCCCTAGGATTGTTCCAAGTTGAACTTGCTGGCTCCCACAGGGCAATTAACTGTACCTTTGGTCACTGACACTATTGGAATGGCGTACAATGCACAAGCTCACCTTGAAATACAAAATTATGGGGGCAGAGACAGTTGGCTGTAGGTCTTAGAATAAATATTTCCAGGGCAGCCCTTTCACCATATGGGAGTTTTCCACTTTGTGTTCAATATTTAATCCAGTTTTCCACTCGGTTAAACCTCTTAAATCCTCAATTCAAATTAACAGTGTTTTCGCTCAACTATGGCCAGGCCTAATCAAAGGCTTTGCTGGGGAAAAGGCAACAACAGCTCCAGCCAGGAAATACACAAAGAGAGTTAAAAGGCAAAGGGAGAGACTGGTGAGTCTTTCCACCGCCCCAGCAATTACTGGGGACTTGGGTGGGGCAAGACAAACAATTAGATTGGTAAGTCCTTCTCCACCAACCCAGTAAATACTGGGGACTTTGGGGGGAAAGCAAATCCCTGTCTAATGATCCAGCAAATATTGGGAACTTTGGGGGGAGGCACTGGATTGGGTGGTAAGGGGCAGCAATGCCAAGCTTCTGAAAGGTATCAAAGCACTGAGAAAAAGATCTCAAAGCACTGGGGGGTCTAGGAGAAAGCTCTCAAAAAACAGAGCACATTTCACTGTGAGCATAAGATAAAAAAAATGAAGATGACTCCTAAAATGTTATGGCTGGGAGAAATCAGCAATAAACATTTATTAACATTTACTATGTAGCAGGTGCTGAGGATACAAAGAAAAAGCAAAAGCAGGCTCTGCCTTCAAGGAGCACACATTATAATGGAGGAGGCAAAAGTTGCATGCAAGGCAGATACAAAGGGATGGAAGATACAACTTCCTCAATAGGGGTAACATAAGCAGGTAAGCAGGAGCGAGGAAAACACTTGCCCAAGGTCACACAGAGAATAGCCTCCAGACCACCCTGGCTGCTAGAGTCTTCTCCTTCTCCAATTACCTTGGTTTCCATTTATGTATACTTGTTTTGCATATATTTAGAACTGCATATGTCATTCCTGCCCAAAGAATGGAAGCTCCCTGAGGGCAGGGACAGTTTCATTGCTGTTTCAGTATCTCTGGCACCTACCTAGGGAAGTATCTGGCACAAAGCAGAGGTCTCAGAAATGCTTGTTGATTAACTCAGAATCCCACACTCTTCCTACACACCATTTGGCTTTATATTCAACCCAAATATGGTGAAGTACAAATCTATCCACACATTCCCAGGCATGTAAGGTATTTACCAGTTATTTAGGATCACAGGAGTTAAATCCGGAAGGGATTTCAGAGACCAGCTACTTCAACGCCCTCATTTTAAAGATAAGGAAACTGAGGCCCAGAAAGAAGAATGACTTGGCTAAAGTCATACCTACAATGGTAACAAGTAACGAGATGGTTTGGTGTAGTAAGAAGAGGGCTGGATCTGAAGTCACCTGGGTGACCTTAGGCAAGGCCCTTCCCTTCTATGGGGATCAGTTTCCTCCTCTATAAATTAAGAGGGTTGGACTAATTCAGCGCTTCTTAACCCTTATGGGGCCATGACCCACAGTTTAAGAAGGACTGAAGGGGTTGAGAGTGCAAAACGTTGAACAAGTCCTAGACTAGAAGGTTTACAGTGTGCCTTCCAGCTCTGGAGGCACAGTCCTAGGACCCTGATCTGACAAGGAAGCAGAACAAGACAGGCACATACAGGTTCTCACTTTATGAAGGAGGGAGCCCAGAGGCATCAACCCATGCTAAGCCCCACCAAAGTGAATTTAGAAGAAGGCTGGGGGAGGAAGAGCTTAAAACTGTGGAGGGAGGAGTTCGTGTTCTCATAACCAATCATAGAATCACAGTAGCACAGGGTTTGAGAGCCGGAAGGCAGTTCAGCAGCCATCCTGTCCAACCCATCATGCATTTGGTTCCTTCCAGTTGCAGAACTATTAAGCAGGGCTGTTCTCCACTTGTACCATCTGACATAGTGTTACTGCTTAAAATAAAATAAAAAGTAGGAGAAAGGAGAGAATAGCAATGCAGAATTAGTCTTTGCTCCAGCCTGAAATAAACAATCAAAACATGAGAGGATCTTAGGGAAAAGAAGAAGAGGAATGTTCTGTAGACAGGCAGGGGACAGTTCCAGGAGAGGTACCATCAGACGCACTCAGCAACAGATGGCATGCATTCATCTCTGTCCCCATCACCTACAATGGCCCTGATAATTATGAAGAGCACCAAAGAAACTATATAGACAGCTGGTTAATAGTGAGTTTACCTATGCAAGCCAGAGAAAGGGACCATCAGGGCTGAGCTGATGGCATTACTTGAGGCGTGTTCTAAGTGAGGGCATAAGCAGGTTAGGATGGGCTCCAATGAAAAAGTTGGTGGCTCTGGAAATTTGGGCCCTAGGGGTGAGAGAATCAGGAAAGGCCTCCTTGCTGGTCCCTGAAAAAGAAGCCAATTTCCATGTCCTTTTTAACATAAGGGCTATTTGGACAGATTCCTGCTTGTGGAGGAAGAAAGAAGCAATGGACATACTCTGTTCACCCTGGCTCTGACTCTGGCTTTCTTTCCCACTACAGATCAGGTGAGGAATTCACTCTCAACACACTGAGTCTTAGATCTTCCAAATGGGGCTACCTACCAGAGTAGGCACTGGTTTGTGAGAAGAGGGGTACTGTTTATTCAGGTGGTATTTATGTAACGTTATTTAAGCAAGAACATTTGGACCAACAGACCCAAGAATGATGATGCCCACATACGTTCACGATTAGGCACCATGGATAGACAGATCTTGAATGGAGATAAAAACCTTCCTGGCAGAAACCGCAGCTACCCCAAATCCCTCCATATACTACACTAAGGCTTCTTAAACTTTTTTTATTAATGATCCCTTTTGCATTTCGGAAGTGTTCACTGGCTCTGCCTGTGTGTGATGGCATGTGTGGCACAAAGTGTGCATGCTCTGTGTTCAGAACCAAGGCTGCAGTGAAGTTATGCAATGCAACACGGGCAAGCGCAGCTAGAAATGCCTCGGATCCATTATGCGTTTGATTCTGAATTTTTGGTCATTGTGCATTTAGAAACCTTTTGCTGTCCTCAAATTTTTTTCCAAGACAAGCACTGCAGAATAGCAGATATCCTTAAGCTCTTGCATTCCAAGGCAGCAGAGTACAAAGGAACGCAAATACAAAGCTCAAAATTAAATAAATGCTCAATTTGTTCTCACTGCTTTATTATTCCCTTTCCCACATGGGCAATAAAGAATAAAAGACAGGTTCTGAGTAGCTTCTGCATTTAGACTATAGAATCACAAATAGATAAAGAAGAAACCTCAGAGTCCATTGAATCCAACCCTCATTCTAAAGATGGGGAAACCAAGGCCCAGAGAGAATAATTTACTTGCCCTAAGTCAAAATGTCTGAGGTGGGATTTGAACTTGCATCTTCTTGGCTCTGAGTCTGGTGCCCTCTGACTATGCTACACTGCCTCTCTCAGAAATTATATTATAGAACAGGATAGCTGGAAAGGACTTTGGAAAGCATTTAGTCCAACTTCATCATTGTATTAATGAGGAAACTGAGACTGGCACAGGGGAAGTCACTTGCCCAAGGTCACAAGGTGAGGGGCAGAGTCAAGGTCTCCTGATACCTGGACTAATAACCCTTGAACCATGCCACAATACCTCCATCATGCCATTTAAACAGTTCTCTATCTGAAATCATTCTTTGAGATCCAATGTTCCTAATATATCAAATATTTTAATCAGCTCAATTGTCCATGAATTTTCATGTTTAAAAGAATTCACTGGTTTAAAGAACCTGGGCTTTTAACAGTATTTCATGGGGAGGTCTATTCTAGGTCAATTGTTCTATCGAGGTTTCTCTTCTTTCCAAAGGCTCTCTCTCCCTCCCACAACCCTACCTTGTAATAAAGATGTGAAGTTAATTCAATTCAATAAGTTTTTTGCTAAGTACCTGCTGCGTGCAAAGGAATACAGAAACGAAAGCAAAACTGTCCTTGCCTTCCAGGAGCTTCCCTTCTATCAGCTAAGTAAAACCAGCCAACCCACTAATGATATGTTCCTCATGCCAGAGCTACCGTCTAATAGCTCTAGCTGTTTGTTGAGATGAGCCAGGCATCAGCTTCATTGGCAGGCCTCTGAAGTCCAATGATCACTGCATGCCTTGGATTTCCCAAGTCCATTCATGGGGTTTGAACTTTAATACTAACCTGACATCAGACTGACACAGTGTCCTAACAATAACTAGGTGGGTGGACATGGGGGCATGGGTGGGTGGGAATGGGCACACAAGAGCATGGGCGTGTGCATGTATGTGCACACACACACTCCTCTTCTCTAGTCATCAGTCTCTAAATTGTCCCCTCTCCTCCATGTACCATGCCCCCTCCCTCATTTCTCTATTGGACACAAATCAGAGCTTCTTAAACTTTTTACACTCATGACCTAGGGTTTAAAAAATGCTAGACTTAGGGAGGCTAAGTGGTGCAGGGAATAGAGCACCGGCCCTGGAGTCAGGACGACCTGAGTTCAAATGCGGCCTCAGACACTTAACACCAAAAGAAACTAGCCATGTGACCTTGGGCAAGTCACTTAGCCCCAATTGCCCTCCAAAAAGCAAAAAAAAAAAAATGCTGGACTAGATTATCTCTGACTACTTTATCTCTGACGTCCCTTCCAAATCTAAAATAATATCATCTACTGTCTCTCTCACCACTGGAGCACCCTCTTCCCCATTTATTTAAGTCTTATCCAGTCTTTCAAGGCCTGCGTAGAATATCTCTCCCTCTCTAAGCCCGAGCCCCATGAAGCCTTTTATGACTACTCCTATCCCTACTGGTGAGAGCCCAGGTTTCAATTGCCTCACCTATAAAGTGAGGGGGTTGTTTAGACTAGATGGTCTCTGAGGGCCCTTCTAGTTCTAGATCTAAGATCATATTGTGACCTTGGGCAAGTCCCTTCTACTCCCTGGGCCTCCGTTCATCTCAGCTGTAAAGTAAGGATGAGAGAGAGAGAGAAAAAGAGAGAGAGAGAGAGAGAGAGAGAGAGAGAGAGAGAGAGAGAGAGAGAGAGAGAATATACTGTCAACAATATTTGTTTCAGGAAGAATTGAAAGGATTTCAATCACAAAGAACACAAGGGATAGTACAAGAACACACACTTCTACTGCATGAGCATTCTGCAAAGACCAAAAAAGAAAACAGAACAAAACAAACAAAAAAACTCAAATGCAAACCCATCCCACACTATTCAGCAGTCCTAGAAATTAACTGGTTTGCATTTTTGTAGTAAGTTTGAATGTAACCTGGCCCCAGCTGCAGCCCAGAGCTGGTTCAGCTCTTTTCCCAGGCAGATTGGATGGTCTTGCTTGTAGTACACCATGTATTATGGCTCCTTTTGTTTCTGGAGGGTTTCCAGAAATAAGTGTAAGATGGGGGAAAAAATTCTATCCTTTTCTAAGTCATAGGACCATAAAATGAACGATGGAGACACAGAAGGGACCTGAGGCCACCTAGTCCAACATTGTTCTTTTACAGAAAAGGAAACTGAGGTACAGGAAGGAAAAGTGACTTGTCCAGGGTCATATACTAGGTCCAAAGCTAGAAGAGACCTCAAAGGCCATCAAGTCAAAACCCTTCATTTTATGGAGAAGGAAACTGAGCCCCAGGGAGGGAAAAGGACTTGCCCAAGGCTACACACAGAATTACAGATCCAGAACTAGAAGGGTCTTCAGAGCCATATAGCCCAACCACTCACTTCACAGGTGGGAAAACATGAGCCGCAGGGAGGGGAAAGGACTTGTCCAAGTTCCCATAGGCAGTAAGCAACAGAAGTGGGATCTAAACCCAGGTCCTCTTTCTACAGTATTATGTTGCTTGACAAGGAAGGTCCAACAGCTCCTTAATTCTTGGCTCCTGTACTCACCAGAACCCACTGGCATCTCCATTTATCAAGATGAAGCCCCAAATTATTCTAAAAGACTTCACATTTGGCTCCAGGTTAACTACAGGTGGTGATTACTATGGGCATCATTATTAATCTCCCAACATCTCACATGCTTTTCCTCTCTTCTCCACTAACACAGTTTAAGCCATCTCTTCTCACCTCAGGTACTGAAACAGTCTCCAAATCAGGCTCCCCTACCTCAAATCTCTCCCCACTTCAATCTAGCCTCAAGAGAGCTGCAGAAGGGATTTTCCTAAACCACAGCCCAGACTACTCTTCCATCAATAAACTCTAGCCGTTCCTCATTGCTTCCAGGCCTCCAAATTGCCTCCATTGTCTCCAAATAAAAGGTCTTCTCTTCAGCAATGGACAATCCTCACAGCCTGCCTCCTCCCTGTAATCTTCTTACACCGTAGTCCCCGTCATCACTAATATAATCCAACTACCCTGGCCTCCTAGCTGACCCTTGCATAGAACACTCCATCATTGAGCTCTATGTCTTTCCACTGGCTCTCCACCATAGCTGGACTGCTCTGCATCCTCATTACCTAATCTTATTCCTCTGTCTTCCTTCAAGTCAGCTCAAATCTGACCTCCTTCTAGAAGATCCTCCTGATCCCTCCAGCAACTAATGTATTCCTCTTTCAGGTTATCTACCATCTACTCTGTACACAGAACACCTGGCCTGGAGTCAAGAAGACTCATCGTCATGAGTTCAAGGCCAGCCTCAGACACTTGCTAGCTGTGTGACCCCAGGCAAGTTACTTTACTCTGTTTGCCTCAGTTTCCTCATCTGTAAAATAAGCTAGAGAAGTAAATGGCAAACCACTCCAGTACCCTCACCAAGAGAACCACAAATGGGGCCACAAAGGGTCAGACAAGACTAAAAAAAACCGACTGAATAACAACTCTGTACATATCTTGTAATGCGTAACTATTGTGTGTTGTCTCCTCCGTTAAACACTGAGCTCCTTGAGGGCAGAGACTGTTTTAATCTTTTTTTTGTATCCTCAGAGTTAAAAAAAATTTTCCAAGATAACTTTCATTCCAGAAGGCTGATCATACCTTACACCCCACCCCCTAGCCATGCAGAAAGGACACAACTAAAAGTCAAAGATATTCACAAACTTTGCAAGTGATTCAGGAAAAGGGGCACTGTGAAAGGTACCTGCTTTTTAATGCATATTGAAAATCTACTGAGAATTCACTTTTCTTACTTGCTTTACAACTGCTTCCCTTCCCATAAATAATCATTTCTGAAACTGGAAACTGAGGGAATGCCCATCCACTGGGGAATGGGTGAACAAATTGTGGTATATGAATATAATATAGCACTATTATGCTATAAGAAATAATGAGCAGGCAGACGTCAGAAAAACCTGGAAAGACTTATATGAACTGATGAAGAGTGAAATGAGCAGAACCAGGAGAACATTATACACAGTAACAACAACATTGTATGATGATCAATTATGACAGACTTAGCTCTTCTTAGAAATGCAATGACCCCAAGACTCATGATAGAAAAAGCTATCCACATCCAGAGAAACAACTGTTAGACTCTGAATACAGATCAAAACATATATTTTCATTTTATTTTTTTTCCTCTTGGTCTGTTTCTTCTTTCACAACTGTGACTAATATAGAAATATGCTTTACACAATTGCATATATATAACCTATATTATATTACTTACCATTTTAAGAAAGGGGGGGGGAAAGGAGAAAATGTAGAACTCAAAATTTTGTAAAAAAATGAATGCTAAAATTGTCTTTACATATAATTGGAAAAAATAAAACACTATTTAAAATAATATTAATAATAATTTCTCCAAACTACAACCTGAATACATGGCAGGCTACTTTAATGGGGGTGAGGAGAGTGTGGAGAGGAAAAGAGGAATATATATTCTATTTGAATCCAACTACTATAGTATAAATGATTTTTTTCAACATTCAATTCATTTTTCCTTTCCGACACTGCCTGAGCCATTAGGACATAACCAAGTGAGGAAAATGGGATGTAGTTCAATAGGTTGCATTTGGTGGTAGATAATCTCCCCAACTGCTTTATCTCAGTGATAGTCAATCCAAAGCAAGATTAAAAGTGAAAAAGTTACTCAAGGAAAAAGACTAGGAGTAACACGGTAGATTGGAAATAATAAAGAAAAAATATTTTCTCTGTAAGCAAGGAAGAGATACAGTATGTAAAACCAAACATGTAGGTATAAATGAGACCAACTTCCAATTTGTGCTCACTACATAAGAGACCACAAGAGTTGGTATATGGGAGAGGGGATGGAAAGAGAGAGGGAGGGGGGAGAAAAGAGGAGGGAAGAGAGAAAAGGAGAGGAGGAGAGGAGGAGAGTGTAGAATGAGGAAAAAGAGAGGGATGGGGAGAAGGAAAAAGAAAGAAGGGGAGGGAGAGGAGGGAAGGAGAAGCGGAGGGAGAATAGAGAAGAGAGAGAAAAGAGGAGGGAGAAAAGGAGAGGAAAGGGAGAAAAGGAGAGGAAAGGGAGAAAGAGAGGGAAAGGGCAGGGAGAGGGAGAGGAGAGGGACAAGGAGAGAAGGAAGAGAGGAAGAAGGAGAAGAGGAGAGAGAGGGAGAAGGGGAGAGGGGGAAATAAAGGAGGGATATTTGATAATGCAAAGTAGTGATGACACCTATGATAACTCCCTAATGGCCTTCCATCCGGTAGCAAAAAAAGGTTTCAGATTGTGTAAAGGCTGGAAAAGCTGCTCCAGAGGGCTGTTTGCAGTGCCTGTGGACCACACTAGGCTGGTTCAAGTAGTCAGGATTGGGAGGTCCATGTTCGTGTTTCTCTTTATGAGAAAGCGAGTGCCACTGACCTATTACCCTACCTTTACTGCTTCAGAATCCTTTAGATGGCATCTGTGTTATTAAGCTTAATATATTATTGGTTAAAAAATAATGACACACTTCAACTATTTTAATGTCCAAGCATGAAGCAAGCTTTAAGTCCCCTCAAGCATCTATCATTTCAAAAAATATACATGAACCCTCTTAGCTAGATTTTGCACTTAATCAGAAAGTCAGGAGTCATATAAATTCCTTTCTGGGAGATGGTGGACTGGGAGCCAGCAGCCATCCCCCTCTGAATCATTTGTTTCCATGGAATAATACATTTCTCAGTGTCTTACTTGAAAGATTACAGACAGAAAATCGATTCTTAGATTCCCAAGTACAGTTTGTAATTATAGCTAAAATGGATAATCAAAACTGAAAGATGACATATACATTCAAGTGTTATCAAACAATGATTAAGCGTTGATTGGAATGTCTATTGACTAAGGCTAATCTCTTAGCTCGACCCTGGCCGTCTGCCAGATTGCTTCATTCCAGAGAGTCATCTCTCCTAGAGAAATTCTTCTTCAGGCAATTAGCTAATACTGCCTAACTCAGAGGCTTTATTTAGACTGATGCCCGTTAGGCATTTGGGGCAAATGTGGGGAACTAAAACTCATTTGTATTTTTCCAAAGCTTTATTGCCTCATTGGACTATCTTTGTTCATGAATGGTCAACAGGCCAGCGTTTGCTCCCATCTGCAAGTTAATTTCCAACAAGGCACCTTGTCTAGGTGCCTGTATGTGTTTTTGTAAAAGCTGGGCCATCAAAGTTTACATGTCATATAGAGTTCCCCTGGGCAACTAATTTGACCAAAATCTAAACATATTCCCCCTCCCCAAGGTGGGCCATGTGAAATTTCACAGGATGTCTAGAATGCAAGCACTGTTGGTTAAAAAAACTTACAATTAGAGACCAGTTCACTCCTGATGCTCAAACAACATCCCCTAGACCACTAATGAGCAACTTACCAGAATTCCGCTTTGACACAAACTTCAGATTTGTGCTGACTACTGAACAGATCACAAGCGCCAAGAGAATTGGTGGCTTCATCTTTCATATCCAAGGGTAGCTGTAAAACAAAAAACAAGAACATGAAGTCTGTATCACAGTTTGTTACCTCGCCAGAGTTATAGCTAGGTCTCCACATTTCTCAAAGACGAGCTATAGCTTAATATTGGGGTTTATAGTTTTACTTTTATGCGAAGGTAGGAAAACACGAGGATGCAAAAGAACAGTTTATGAATAACTTATCCTTCTGTACGAAACCAGCACTTAATTTCCTTGCCAGGGAGATAGATATAGCAGCCAAATGAAACATCAGTTTAGAATGTAAACTCATTTATAAAATCTTAAAATGTCGGAGATTATGAGTAGTATAACCTCATAAAACAGCTAGCTAGAAGAAATAAACAAGTAAGCAATAAGATCAAAGACCAAACTAAACCAGATCATCCTAAAGACCAAGTGAAACCAAGATAATAACAAAGAGACCAAAAAGATGGAAAAGATCTGTCAAAGATTTCTAGAACTAATTCCTTTCTCCATCAAACAACACTGGAGCCATTACAATGGTACTCTTAACTTTACAACCTTGTACTGTACAAGGAAGTCAAAACAAGGGAAGTGTGAGCTAGAGGCAGCATACTTCTAGTCATAGCTAGCAGGGCTTGCAATGTTATCTCCTTTGAGCCTCAGAACAACCCAGTGAGCTAGAAACTAAGACTGGAAAATGAGAAGTAATTTGTACATGGTCCCAAGTGTGTTAAGGCAGAATGTGAACTTGGGTCTTCCTACCCACTGTTATCACCTAGCTGCTGTGAGCATAATTTTGACTGCAGTGACGGATTGGTTCTCAACCTATCTGCAACAAAGGAAGATATTAAAAATTGGAGGCAGGAATCATGGATGGTATTTGGATGGAAGAAGGTGAACAAGACAGTAATAACTCATACAACGAGACAGTGCTTTTCACTGGTCAAAATTTGGAACAAAGGCACGGCTAGGTGGTGCAGTGAACAGAGCACCAGCCCTGGAGTCAGGAGGACCTGAGTTCAAATCCTGCCTCAGACACATAAACACAAAACTAGCCAGGTGACCTTGGACAAGTCACTTAACCCCAATTGCCGTACCTTACTCTCTCCAAAAAGTAAAAAAAAAAATGGAACAAAAATTAAGGAGTTTTGCTGCAGATAGATATATACAATAAAGGCTAGAATGTATCAAATGAGTGGAAAACAAATGACTTCTTTGCTTACCTTGTATTCTGGCTCAAATTCATTTGCAGGACAAGCAGAGAGAATCATGGGAATTTCTTATCCTAAGTCAGACTGTTTAGGACAAAGAACTATTATCTCAGCCCAGATACTGAGCAAAAAAAGACTGAATCTAAAAGAAAAGAAAAACAAAAATAAATAAATAAATGTTTGGTTTTTGTTTTTTTTTTTTTTAAAGACTTGAGTCTTCTGGGAACATTCTGCCAGTTTCTCCATGTACTGGGCATCCTGGTACTACAGAGACAGTTTAATGTTCTTTCATAAGAATTAACCCTTACCCAAGGACTACTGGTTTGGGGAGTACCTTTAGATTACTGCTATTGCTATTATACAGGCTATATAGCATGCACAGAGTACACTTTAGGGAGGTAAAGTACAAGACAAAGGATACAGGGAGAGAGAATTAGTAACGGACTGCTAGGTGGTGCAGGGGATAGAGTACTGGACCTGGAGTCAGGAAGACAGGTTCAAATATGGCTTCAGACACTATCTGTGTGACCCTGGGCAAGTCACTTAACTTCAATGTTCTCATCTGCAAAATGGGGATGGTAACAGCACCTACCTTATAGGGTTATTGGGAGACTCAAACAAGATAATATATCGGTTCAAACCTTAAGGTGCTTTAAAAGTGCTAACTAATACAAGTATGCTACCTGGGGGAAAAATGAGATAATATTTGTCAAACACTTTGCAAACACAAAAGTGTCATACAAGTGCTACCTATTATTATTCTTATTGTTATTATTACATTAGTCACACAATGATATACCCTAGCATTCCTAAAGAAACAACATTCTGGAGAGACATTTGAAACTATGCCCAAAGAACTATAAATCTGTGCCTACCCTTTGACCCAGCAATACCACAACTAGGTCTATAGTCCAAAAAGACTAAAGGAAATCGAAAATGAACTCTATGTATAAAAATATAACAGCTCTTTACAAGGTGGATAAAAGCTGAAAATTGAGGGGATACCCACTGATTGGAGAATGGATAAACAAATTGTGGTATACAATTGTGATGGAATACTATTGTGCTTTAAGAAATGAACATGGAGATGGCTTCAGAAAAACCTGGAAAGACTTACATGAACTGATGCAGAGTGAAGGGAATAGAACCAAGCAAACATTGTACACAGTAATAGCAACATTGTAAGATGACCAACTGCAAATAACTTAGCTTTTCTCAATCATCCAAGACAATCCCAAAGGACTCATGATGAAAAATGCTCTCATCCTCCAGAGAAAGAACTGATGGAGTCTGATTGTAGATCAAAGCATACTATTTCTCACTTTATTTTTCTGTGGGTTTTTGATCTGTGTTTTCTTTCACAACATGATTAATAAGTAAATATATTTTGCATTATTGCACATGTATAATCTATATCAAATTGTTTGCTGTCTAAGGGAGCAGGGAATAGAGGAAGAGAATTTGGAACTAAGCATTTTTTAAAACTAATGTTTTTTAAAATTTTTACATGTAATTTGGAAAAAATAAAATATTATGCAAAAAAGAAACAATGGTTAATAGAACTGTTTGGTAATTCATTATTAAACCCTCTCACCATGACGATCACCAGGAATTAACCCAAAAAATGGCAACTTTAGGAGATATGAGTAAATGAGGACCAAGTTTGGAGCACGCTAGTGAGCAGAGAAACACCTAGAGCAGCCCGTGTGTCCTCAGCATTGAAAACACCAACCCTAGTAACTCTAAATGCAGTCGTGCTTCTTAAGGATGGAATATTAGCATTCTTTTCAGAGAGACAGCCCTGTCAGCTGAGTGGGGATGCCTTGAAGTGTGGGCTGAAACAGGTAACAGGGATGATACACAGGTAGTAGAGGGATGAGGCAAAGAAACATGGATGATTACTGGAGAGCCTCGGGGGACCTTCTTATGATGTTACAGAGACAGAGAAAGTGTAACACTCCTAGACTATAGGACTGAAAGTCTTTCAGAGCTAGAGAGTCAATTTCCTAGTACAGAAAATGGGGAAACACTTATGTAAAGTTTCTAACTATCTCTCATGAGAAGGGAAAGAAGGCCCTGACTTTGTGTTAGGATTGTAGAAGCTGCCAAAGAGATATGTAATAAATGGGACATTGCCCATGGGCCAATTTAGGCTGGCTCAAGTTTCAGATTGGGACTATAGGCCAGGAGGATGTTGGCAAGCATTTGCCTTATTATTTATGGAGCTACCTCTTCATAAGCAAAATGATCGGCCTTAAGCTAGTCAGTCAGCAAACGTTTCCTAAGTAGTTAGTACATGCCAGGCACTGTGCTGGGGATACACAGAAAGGCAAAAGACAGGCCCTGCCCTCAAGGCGCTCCTAGTCTCATGGGGGGAGACAACATGCAAACAGTTATTTACAAACAAGCTATAGACAGGATAAATTGGAGATTAGGAACAGAAGGAAGGCACTAGAACTAATGGGGACTGGGAAAGACTTCCTATAGAAGGTAGGATCTTAGCTGAGACTTGACAAAAGCTAGAAAAGCCAGGTTAGAGACATGAGGAGCTGGCTATTCAGAATTAATACATTTGCTCCTGTAACTAAAGGAAGAGTATATGGGGAAGGAGAACATGATGGAAGAAAACAAAATGCACTTACAAGATTCTAAGACATCTCAATATGGGTCACTATGGTCAAACAAGAGATTACCCTGGATTGCTCCAATTTCACTACAGGAATGTGAAGGAGTTCTGCTAGGATATAACCTTGCCAGTAAAGCTATCCCTCTTAGATAGGTAAGTCAAGTCCACAAAGGGAAACAGAACTTGGGACCAGAGACCACAGCAGCCTCATAAAAGAACAATGGCAAAACACAGCCAATGGTGTCAAGCTATGTTGTCTCAAGAATGTGAACTATATAGTTATATGAGTACTAAGTAGATTTGAAAGGAGAATCAGGCATTAAGACATAAGAAACTGAGAGCCATTAAATTGGCACTGAGAAAGGCTATTGAGGTGGAATGGGGTACTCTTGGACCTCAAAAAAGCTAAGTTTTACTTCACCCACTCTTCCTTGATCTTTTCTCCAAACCTCAAGCAGCAGTGACTATGAGGGTTTAAGATGTAGAGAACCCTGCTGTATTTGGGTAACAGATCATAAGTGATTATCGTATTCTAGTCATCTATGAGAGATATTTGCAAAACATACTTCTTCAGCCTTTATTGGGGTTAGGCTTCTGTGAATTAGGTAAGAACTGGTCATATATGGATATGGGTAACATTGCTATGAGCTTGAAGTTACCTAAGGAAATCATGAGCACTGAAAAGAAGGGAGGTACCATGACTCTAGGGTGTCCAGACACACCAAATTTAACAGCTAGGATTAAACGAGATCAATTCCATCCTACTCCAAGTATAAGCAGAATACTGTAGGCAGGGGCGGCTAGGTGGCGCAGTGAGTAGAGCGTCGGCCCTGGAGTCAGAAGGACCTGAGTTCGGATCCGGCCTCAGACGATGCACACACAAACAAAAACCAAGCCGTGTGACCTTGGGCAAGTTACTTAATCCCAATTGCCCTCCAAAAAGAAAAAAAAAAGAATACTGTAGGCAGCCATCTGAGACACAAAACCTAACAATTCATACTTTTATACAAAGGTCTATATGAAGAATGAAGCCAAAGGTGATAGAAAGGGGCAGTGATAGATCCACCTCAATAGCAGATCCAGAGACATTTGATTTGAGAGTCTCCAGTGCCTGAGGAATGAAAGAATCATTTGAGGAAGAAACTTGGGCAGTACTGGTATACTTTGAGTGCATGGGAAGTGGAGTTTGGTCAAGAAGCAAGTCCACTCAACCACTCAAATCCTTTTCAAGAATAATCATTTAAGATTTTCCTCTTCAGATACCATCTGAAAGAGCTATCCACCAATGGGATCACAGAATTCCTTCACACAAATATTATAAATCAATTCTTCTTCACCTTGTATCAGAGGCTGAGATCAGAATCCTTTGTCCCAAACAACTAACTGACTCAGGGTTAGAAATTTCCAAGCCTTTCTTGTGTTGCCATGCAAATGAACTTGGCCCAGAAAAGGGGGGTAAGGTAGGGAAGCTTGAATCCCAGTCTTTATTTTATATAGATAGTGATACAGATACAGCTATAATATAGATATTTCTGTCAGCGGCCAATTCCTCCAGCTTTAGTACTATATTTTGACAATACTTAGCTATCTCCCTACACTGCAAATTTGTATGACTATTTATCAGTTCTATGAATCTATAATTAAAGAATAATTTATACACTTATTGATGAGCTCACATCTGCACATCGTTTTGAAGTTAAAGCACTTTATATACTCATTTAAATTTCTCAAAAACCTAAGGTAGATACTATTAGTATCTTCATTTTACAGAAAAGAAAACTGAGGCACAGAAGGGTTAAGTGAAAATAAGAGAAGAAAACAAACAGGCCTTCAAAAATCATGTTCTATGTGTTGGAGCTAGAAGAGACTTCAGAAGTCATCTGGTTCAATTGCTTCACATTCCAGATGAGAAAGGTGAAACCCTGGGTATTAAGTAACTTGCCCAAGGTCACACTGAAATTTGAACCTGAGTGCTTTAACTCCAAACTCAACATCTTTTACTCACATAATTGACAGAAAGATGGACAGAATTTAAGATTCCACTACGCTTGTAAACTAAATAGTAAATAATTTTTAAAAAACAGAGAAAAAGAAAGAAAAAAGCATGAACAAATAAATAAGTGGATAAATAAATAAAGCAGCACATATGTTTTCCCTGGAGGAAAAAAAAGATTTCACTACGCTTCTTACTTGATGACAATTTAAAAAGAACATTGGATTCAGGACAGCAAGATGCTCACCTAAAGCCTCTCCTCCAACAATTTGTCTCCCATGTATATATTAAAACCATAAAACATTCTTTGATAGATGCAACAGAGATAACTTTGTTACATGATCTAATCATTAATAATCAGACGATCTACAACAGGGGAATGCATGCTAGTCAACGGTGGCATTCAATGCCATGGAAGATGTCTTGGCACAGAGTCCAAATAGAAGAATTCCCAATAGATAGATAGTTCCTTGCAGTTATTCCTCATTGTGGATGACATGATTTCATCTAACCCCAGACCTTGCAGAGCCTCCCAAATGAAATCCATTATCACTCTAAATTATTTAACCTATCTGTCCATTTGGGCAAAACCAATGCCTATCAGAAACAAAGTCCCCCAGCTTTGGTATAAATTTTGGCAAGCAAAATACTTTGCTGTCTTACCATACTCCAAACTCAAATGTCTTGTAGCAAAAGTTCTATGATGTATCTGTAATGGACAGCCCAACAAGCTGGTTCACCTATGTATGTATCTTGGACAGACACTGAAAATGGACAATGAAAGTAAAGAAGAGGAAGAAAAAGCAAGGTGGATTTCACTTGGGAAATTAAGAAGCACTTCCAAGAACCCCAAATTTATTTTTGAAACAAAAATTCATCTTTTTAACATCAATATTTCCTGATGAAAATGCAAATTATGGAATAGAATACTACTTAAGGAATTAAAACTGAACACCAAAGGTGGTGGTGATATGGTGGTGATAAAGACACTATCTCATACTACCAACAATGTACTGACAAAAAGGCATAGACAATGTCAAAGAAACACACAAGTTACAAAGGATTTGGGTCACAGCTTTTCTCCTGTAGAAGCCAAAAAATGCTAATGCAACCTGGGGCTGCAGAAAGAGAGGCATAGATAGCTTCTGGGAATGAGTAGCTGATATTCCCTTTCTACTCTGCCCTGGTTGGTCATATTACATCTGGAGTACTACCATGTACAAGTCTAGATCTCAGTTGAAAGAGGACATGAATAAGCTGGAGATCCAGAGGAAGAAAATCATAATGGCTAAGGGTCTCAAGTCCATGTCTTATGATGATTGGCTGAAACAATTGGGGTTGTTAGCCTGGAGGAATCAATGAGGAAGGAAACAAGTATTTATTAAATGCCTACTATGTGATAAGCACTTTATACATATTATATAGTTTTATTCTCACAATTCTATAAGGTAGGTGCAATTCTTATCCCCATTTTATAGCTGAGGAAACTGAGGTAAATTGAGGTTAAGTGACTTGCCTAGAGTCACATAACTAGTCAGTGTCTGAGACTAGATTGAAACTGAGGTCTTCCTCATTCCAGACCAGATATTCTATCCACTGTGCTACCCAGATGCCTCTCTTCAGTCATTTTTCAGTTGTGTTTGACTCTCTGCAACCCCATTTGAGGTTTTCTTGGCAATTGTACTAGAGTGGAGTGGTTTGCCATTTCCTTTTCTAGCTCATTTTACAGATGAGGAAACTGAGGCAAATGGGGGTAAGTGACTTGACTGGGGTCACACAGCTAGTGTCTGAGGTCAGATTTTAATTTAGGAAGATGAGTCTTCCTGACTCCAGGCTTGGCACTGTATCCAATACAGCGCCACCTAGCTGCCCTCAACTACCTCTAAGAGAAGTGAAGATTCAGAGGATCATACTAGCCACATTCAGGGTCTTGAAAAGCTGTCATATGGAAGAGAAAACTGATTTTATCTTATTGACCCTAAAGAGCAGCAACAAGAGAAATGGGAACAAGTTGCAAAGAGGATAATTTAGGCTTAAAGTAAGGGAGAACCCCATAACAATAAGAGTTGTCTAAAAGTGGATTAGGCTGCCTCAGTAGGTTTTGGGCTCCCTTGCAAGATTCTGGGCACCCATACATTAAAGGGTTGGATGAGTCCTCATTCAGTCTGTGGTTCTTTGATGACATCTCTTCACATAGAATACACTTTAGGACCTTGATCTCTTCTGAAAATTGGTAAAAACAAGGAAAATGGGTTTTAGAAGACATTATAAAGTGCCCTTCTTTATATTTGTGACATCATAAATAATTTTTGCCCAGAACACAAATTACAGATATGTGAACGATATGCAGAGGTAAAGGAATGTTGTGCATATGATTATTGGTAAGAATTCAACTACTATTTCTACCCTCTTACCCAAATGACTTTTCATTCTTTATAAAGTTAAATACTCAACATCTGAGTCTGAACCACATAACCATCATTAGAGGATCACAAGAATTAGGCCACTTTTCTCCTCTTTTGACTGATTAGATCTAGGATATGTTAATTACTTGGACCTGGATAAGTGTTTCACAACACTTACCTTTATGAACCTTCCTAAAGAAAAGCTCATTTATGCCAAAAACATTTATTGAGTGCCTACTAAATATTCTATACTATGTGAGATGCAAACCAAGCAGATCAATATTGAATTTAATTAAATTTGTCAATCTAAAATTGCTTTCTAATTTCAGGGGTCTTCCTATGTAGTCAGAGAAAAAAGACATGCATTATAAAAGTAAGTCCAATGCTAAGGGCAAAGGGAATGTCAGGATCAAGTGTAGTGTGACAAACTAATATGATGAACAGATGATTTACATTTCCCTTTACCAGTGAAAATGGGCAAAACTGTCGATACAAATTGTCAAACAGATCAATATGATCCATCTCTCAGTAATATCTATCAGGAAGTCCACTGGGCAATAAAAGTAATGTCTGTAACCAAAGCTGGATTTGAAGAATAAGAACTGGGTTTTGACTTTAGAGTGCCATTTACTGTGTGACTTTGGGCCTCAGTTTCCTCATCTGTATCAGTGAGTGTATTGGACTGGGTGGCCTTGAAATTTCCTTCCAGTTCTAGACCTAAGACCCCAACATAAAGTTCCACAAATATTTGTATACTCCAAGTATCATAAGCAGAAACCCATATAAATCTTATGTTTCCATTTTTTCTAGTCATTGCACAGGAAACTTACTATTATTTGAAGAAGGCATATGGGAATTATGCAGAATGCTTTTATTCACTTTTTTCCAAGTTATCAGTCCCTTATTGTCCCTGAAAATTCTTTGCTCCTAACTTGGGCTATGATGATATAAGGACTCTTATTCCTTGATTCCACAGTTCTACTTTGGGACTTCATGCTTTTGTTGATTCCCCGGGGTTAGCACGTTTGTCCCCCAAAGAAACGTTTGAAAGGATGCAGACTGTGTGACAATGGCTAATGAAGGCATTAGTATTCTTTTTTTCTTAACCTCTCCTGGGAGTCCCAAATCCTGAGAGGAGTTGGGCCATCTTGACAAGAGAATTCAAAAATGTAATTGAACTAAATCTTCTGACAGATAATTGTAATGATGGTGTTATGCTCTGATGATTTGATTTTCAAGTGTAGCCTTGCAAATTACTTTCTCCATTTTACTGTTTTCAGCCATTTTTATTGGTCTGGGTATGACTGACCATTTGTTTCATGCTGGGTTGTTTTAAGTACCTCTAACTACAATCTCTGGGCTCTAAAAACCAAAGCAAGTTTTACTTATGTATGGATTTTGATACAACTAATAGTCCTGGTAGAAAAGCCAGCTAGACTACAAGGGAACAAGAGGTTTGGTCATTCCTTTCGTCACACCATCAGAGGTCATTATTACTTATCAGCATTTTAATACCTAAAAATGTATTAACAATAATTTCAATTGGTTATTTATTCCTAACTACAATAAAATCTTAGCTCATAAGAATTTCCCCTAGTACACTCCTCCCCAAGCCCACCTACTGTCTAGTTTACCCAATTTTGAATACAATGCCATCAAAATCATATCAGCCCCAAACTACAGGGTACAAGCTCCGGGAGAGGAGGAGCTGTTTTATTTTGGTTTCATATCCCTGGCATCTAGCACTGTGCATGGCACACAGTAGGTGGGTGCTTTTAAAAAGCTTGTTCAATATCAGGGAGTTTGATAAAGAAAACAAAAAAGCAACCTCTAGGGAAAGCTCTGAGGAGAGAACATATTCATCAAAGTCTCCTAAACTTTTTTCAATAACTGACATATATACAAAAATAATCTACAAGACCTTCAATCAATAAACAAATATGCAGTTATGTTCACTACCCTCCTCTAGTGCCCCCTCACACATTGTACCAGAACAAAAGACAAGTATCTTCCTTTCTCTCCCAGTGCCACTTCCAGACCCTCCTTTTGCACCATCAGTACATATACCACTCTTTCCACAGACCTGTTATCTACCTGATCACCTAGTCATTCTCCTGATTCTCTTTCTTCAAGGAGTTCTGCACCTGTCTCATTGCTTCCTCTCCACTCCAGGCTATTCCTTTATGCTTTCTGCTGTTGATATTTACATTGATGTCCCTTCAAATGCTATGCCTGCCCCACCCCCCTCATCATCCTCAACAGCTCTGACTTCCATCCACACTTTATCTCAGTCTTCCTCAAGGTGGTCCCATCACAGACTTCAACATCACCAGTGACTTTGAATCCTGAAATTCTGCCCCCTAATCACAATCTCCTGTACTGCCATCTTTCCCACTATATCTATTATCCTATATAGGTTCTTTTTCCTCAATGCAATGCCCAGTCCACAGATAGATACTGAAGGAGGAATGGGACTGCATCCAAATCAATGCTGCTATTAGTTATTAACTAGTACCCAGGCAATAAAGGAGACAGGTCATGCTAATAATCATAGCTAACGTTTATCTAACACTTTAGATATCTAACACAAAGCTCCTTACACATATGTCATTTTAGCCTCACAACAACCATGGGACATAGCTGCTATCATTATCCCATTTTACTGCTACAGAACTGAGGAAAACAACCCTCATTCACACTGCTAATAAGTGTCTGAGGTCTCATTTGAACACAGGTCTTTTTGACCCTAGGTCAAGCAGTCTTGACACTGTATCACCTAGTGGCTCCTAGTAATCAATTCAGCAGTGAGGCTAAGAAACCATCCCCTTGGATGTGTATGAAGGAAAGAACATGATCAATTATTGAGTTTAGAATAGAATAGTAGTAGTAACATAGGTTGGGAAAAGGTTGTCAGGGGAGTGAGACAAAAGAGGTCATGAGCTGAAAACAGAGACCTAAAATGTATGAGTGACTTGGAGAGGCTTTGAACTTGTGAAGAAAGTCAGAAATTGAAGCTGCCAAGAGAAATCTGGGAGAAACTGTACGCTTAAAACATGGGAAGAACACAGTTGAGATTCATTCTTAAAAGGAGAGACTGAGATGGCCCTTAGAAGGAACTGTTCTAAAATAGATAAAAATGGTCAGAGACAGTTATCAAGGGGAAAAATCCAAGCTATCAACAACCATATGAAAAAAATTCTCCAAATCATTAATAGATCAATGCAAATTAAAACAGCTCTGAGGTTGCCCATCCATAAGACTGGCAAAAATGACAATGAAAATGGCAACTGTTGGAGGGGCTAAAGAAGAACTAGAACATTAACACCCTGCTGGTGGAGCGTACATTCTTGACCAGACATTCTGGAAGTCATTAAATTATGACCCAGCAATACCACTACTAGGCTTATGTATAAAAATATTGATAACAGTATTTTTTGTGTTGTTGTTCCTGGAACAACATGAGCATCCATCAAAACCTGAAATGGCTGAACAAAAGAAGGTGTCTGAATGTAATGTGATATTACTGTGTGATAAGAAACAAAGGGCCACATTGAGAGAAACCTCGATATGAAATGATGCAAAAATGAAGTGTTAAGAATGAAAATTACTATTTATACAATGACCTCAATGCTATACAGGAAAAACCAGTTTGAAAGACTTAAGGATTCCACCAATTATGACTCCAGAAGATTAATGATAAAGTATGCTTCCCATCTCTTGGTAAAGGGGTCATGAGATCATCAATTCAAAGCTTCAAAGGACTTCACAAACCACAAAGTGTAACCACTTAATTGTACAGGTGAGTAAACTGAGGCCCATGGAGATAAAGTGTCTTACCCAAAGTCACACAGGTAGTAAACATGATTGACAGTCACTGCAGAGAAAGACCTATAGAACAGGAGGACTGGCCAATGAGCATCCAATCCTTAGAGCAACATGTTGTGCTTTGAGGCTTCATAAGCCCTCCTCCAGGAATGCAATATGGAAAAGCCCTTTTCCTCCCAATTTTTGTCCCCTATCCTAGCCAATGCGTCCTATAGATTTATCACACTGTCACCAAAAGCCTTTTAATTGGCTGCTAAGCCAGAATGGATATGCATACAAAAGGTAGAAACACTCTCTGGTTTTCCTAGAGTTGAGAGAGAAAAGATCTGCTGTTAAGTCTCTGGGTGAGGGATGAGGCAACAGTTGCAGGGGCCTGCCAGTGACTGCCATATCTCCCATCCAACCTCCACTGTGTCTTTGGTCTTCAGTCTCTGTTCTCTGTTGTGTTCTTTTCTGATCTAAATTAAGAGAGTACTGGAGACTAAAAGGACTCTAGCCCACTGGTGGGGAACCTGTGGCCTTAAGGCCACATGTGGCCCTCTAGGTCCTCAGGTGCCACCCTTTGACTGAATCCAAACTTCACAAAACAAACGCCCTTAATAAAGGGATTTGTTCTTTCAAACTCTAAGTCAAAAGGCTGTACTTGAGGACCTAGAGGGCCAGCTACATGTGGCCTTGAGGTCACAGGTTCCTGACTCCTGGACTAGGTTAGGATTTTGTGAGCTTCAAAGAAGAATCATCAACAGCCCCCTAAAAAGCCAGAGATGGCAGTATCAGTAGCCAAAGGACCTGCTCGACCCAGTTCAGCAATGAATTGACCAAGTCCTTATGTCCAGCAAGCAAAGAAGTCCATTGGTTATGTCATACCCAGCAGCAAACTCCAGAATGAGAAGAATACTCTTCTCAACTAGCCTCCACCTGGGTACCAGAGAGTTTGGAGCATGTTCTAAGGACCAGGTCTTCACCAGTCAGTTCCTCCATTGCACATACATTCTTAGACACAACCAATACAACATTAATCTGTTTAGCATGACTGTACTTATTTGTTTTAAAAAAGGGCTTTTATTTAGGAAGACTGAACTGTGAGGGAAGATGAGGGGGTAGTAATAGCAATATAAAATAAAGAAAAAAACGTGAATGAATCATTTAAAAAACACAGAAGAGAAGAGAAGCAAGTACATTTGGGGAAATCGACAATCAAAGCAATGCTGGTATTACCACACTAAAATTAATATTTAAAGCTGCTAGTACTGATGTCATAGTGATTTTTCTTAAGCAAAGACATGACTTTGAAGAAGACATGGTATGTCACTCACTTACTCAAAAAACTATATTGGCTCCCTCTTGCCTCTAGTATCAAACAGGAACTCTTTTGTTCAACTTTTAAAGCCCTTCCCAGCATCCTATGTCTTCAGCCTCACTGGGCATTACTACCCCTCCTGCAAGCTCTGATCCAACTAAATCGGGCTTTTCCCTATGCCGTACACATGACACTTAGTCTTCTAGCTTTATTGGCTATCTCCCATGCCTGTAATGACCTCCATTCCTCCAGAGAGAAGCTATCTTTTCTTTTCAATATATAGTTCAAGAATTACCTTTTACATTAACCTTTCATGATATCCACCCCACCTCACCCCCAAAGCAACCAGAGCTGGTAGAATCAACAGCCAATTGACCTGCTTAACCCAGTTTACCAGTGAATTGACTGAGTCCTTCTGTTCCCCAAGCAAGGAAGTGACTCATTCATTGGTCATGTCACACCCAGCTGTGAACTCCAGAACCAGAAGAATAGTCTTCTCTACTAGCCGCCACCTAGACTGGTACCAGAGAGTTTAAGGCAGAATATTTTAAACTTTAGAACTAATGCCCTCCCTCCCAAACTACCCTATACTTAACTGCTTTGTAATTATTCTCTTCATATTTATTTTGTATATACATATATTTACTTGCCCCCCCCCCCCGTTGAAATGTAAGCTTTTTGAGAATAGGGATATATTTCATTCTTTTTACTTTTATCTCTAGCACCTGGAACATAATAGGCATTTAATAAATGCTTGATGATTTAAAAAAAAAGCTATATGTAATAGATTCAGTTTCATTTACAATCCTCTTCCCGATCTTCTTTTTATATGGAAATGTTCATGTTTGTTGATGACTTTCTACTTCATGATAATTTTTTTAAAGAAGCAATTTCCTGTCCTCTGAGAAATTATAGAATAGAGCTATAATAAGGGATAAAGCAAGAGTAGTGGAGATTCAGTGACCCCCACTCCACCCCGCTTAAGGATACTGACATATCTAATTGCTGACCAGATAACAACAGAGGCAGATTTCCTTCCATGAACATGTAATGAAGACAATCTCCCAAAAAAGATTATTCTCACTTCTAATAATTCACATATATACAAATGATAGTACCAGAAGGAACCTAGAACATACTGTTAAAGATGAGAAACTCTGTAGTTGCTCAAAATGAAGAGACTCAATTAACAATTTCTTCACTGCTGACCTCTGAAGGCAAGGAATACAGAAGAGAAAAAACGATTTATTTCTATTGGGAAGTAAACAGCTGGTTAATGGACACAATTGGTGGAGTGTGAAAGTGAGATTTGTATTTCTAGTCAAAAGCTTAAAACATCAGGAGGCGAGACTCCTGGACACGGAGAGGGATGTACCTAACCAAGAATGTATCTGCCTGCTGTCTTGCGAATCTAATCCAAAAGCCTCTAAACTGAAAAGGATGAAAGAAAACGATAAATGACATGAAAACATTCTCAAATTAAAACAACACTGAGGTTTTGCCTCACCCCATGCAAACTGGTAGATGAAAAAAATTGTGGGAGTGGTTAATGTTAGAAGAACTGTGGAAGGATGAGCTCATCGTTAGGGGAGCTATGAAATTATCTAACTACTCTAGATTTCTATTTGGAATTATCCAAGAAAAGTGACTAAACTGTCTATACTCTTTGACCTAGTGAACTCACAACTGGTCTCATATTCCAAGGAAGTTGAAGACAGAAACAAAGACCCAATGTAGACCAAAATATTCATAATAGCATTCTTTGTTGCAAGAAAGAGCTAGAAACAAATGGGTGTCCATTGGTTTGGATATGACTAATTTTTTTTTAATTTTTAAAAACATGGTAGAGGAATATGAGTATTATTGTGCAACAAGAACTGACAAATATAAGGAATTCAGAGAAATAGAAGATTTTTATGAACTAACGCAGAATAAAATTAGCCAAACTGAGAAAACGATATGTTTAATGATTATAATGATGTAAATTAAATGATCCAAGAAAGAAGCCAGACTCTGATCATGAAAAACCAATGAAGGTCCTAGAGAAGAGATAATGAAACATCTCCCCTCTTCCTCATGGCAGTGAGGTAGGGGCTGGGATACAAAGGCAGAATATCGTATATATTTACACATAAAGTTTCCCTACCACATGTTTTTACTCGTTTTTGTTCCAGATTCAGTCTGGAATGAGAAGTGAAGTAAGAAATGTCTGATATAAAGACAAAAATTATCCATTAAAACGTTTTTAACTAAGATTAATGGAGAGTGAAAGAAATAATTTTGTCCTCAGAGTATATATAGTATAGACCACACAGACAGAAAGAAAAAAGTGATTGAGTTAGGGTAGCTAGGTGACACAGTGCATAGAGTGTTGGTCTAGGAGTCAAGAAAACCCAAGTTTAAACCCAGTCTCAGACACCTTACTAACCGTGGGACTCTGGACAAATCACTTCCACTGTCTAAGCCTCAGTTTCCTCAGCTGTGAAATGGGGATAATATATAAAAGCACCTACCTCACAGGGTTGTTGTGAGGATTCAATGAGATAACCTATGTAATCACCTTGTAAACCCTATAGCACTGCTTGAGAGTAAAGTCTGTCTTTTACCTAACTTTGCATCCTCACTACTTAGCACAGGGCCTGGCATATAACATGCACTTAGAACTTGATAACTTAACAACCAGAAAATTGGCAAAGAGGACCAAAGAAGGAACTCGTTTTGGAGGAGATATGGGAGACAGGCACAGACTGAACTCTTGATGAAACTATGAACTGGTTCAATCATCCTAGAAAACTATTTGAAATTATACAAGAAAAGTCACCAAACTGTTCATACCTTAAGGACTCTGAAGTCCCACTTCTAGGCAAATATCTTAAGGACAACAAAAAACCCAGAAGCCACTGCAAAAGTTCAGATAATGTGAACTGGAGCTAGGATGGTGACCTTGTAAATGGAGAGAAAACAACCGGTGTGACAGACAATCTAGGACAAGAGTTCTTAATCTGGAATTTCACAGATCCTCTCTCCCCCCATAAGGGAACTATGAGTAGATTTCAGGGTCTTGATGAATTTTTAATTTAAATATTCAGACATCTGTATTTCAACATAATCCTATTTCTCTGCGATCCTTTCTATTTCATTTTATTACTAAAAAATAGTTTTCTGTAGAGTCCACAGTCTTCACCAGACTTTCAGAGACCACGTGTCCATGAACACAAGAAATGGTGAAGAATCCCTGTGCTAGAGGTAAAATCAATGGAATTTGCCAAAGGATTGGATATGGTAGTTAAGGCAAAGAGAAGAGTCCAGGATAAATCCAAGGTCATAAATCTGGGTAATTAGACAAATGGTGGTACCCTTAATGGAAATAGGGAAGTTTGGAGAAGGTATAGTTTTGTTAGAAACATAACGAGTTCCATTTTAGATATGGTGACCTTGAAATAACTACCAGACATCAAGAGGGAATTCCAACGGGCAATTTGGACTACAGTTCAGGAGAAAGGTCAGGCCTGGAAAAATGTGGGTTATCTTCATAAAGACAAGATCTGAACCCATAAGATCTTATTAAGTCACAGAGGTGGGCAGAGGGCTGAGGACAGAGTTTTAGGGGATGCCTTTATCTAGGAGACAAGAGCAAGATAATGAATACTGGAAAAGAAACTGAAAAGGAATAGTGAGGCAGAGACGAACCCAGGGCTAGAAGGAACCTCAAAGGCCATCTAACCCCATTCCCTCATTTTACAGATGAAGAAAGTGAGGCCCAGAGAGCAGAAGGGGCTAGTCCAAGGTCACACGTAGGATCATAAATTTAAAGGTGAAAGAGAACTCAGAGGCCATCAAGTCTAACTTGCTTATTTTACAAAGAAGGAAACTGAAGGAGAAGTGACTTGTTCATGGTTACACAGATGGTAAACAGAGACAAGATTTGAAACTAGATTCAATAACACCAGAGTCAGTACTTTTCCCACTGCACCATTCAGAAAAAAAAAAAAACAAATAGACTTATGGTCAAGGAAGGCCAGCCTACAAAGCCTTCCTGCTCTTCATCCAAGAGGGAAAATAGAGTGTCAGTCTTTGTCTATAAACCTCCAGGGGGAAGTTAGAGCTTGTATTTTCACTGGAGTGAGTTAATACTATATTACCAGATTCCCTTGTAGAATGCCAGAAATTCTGGGTGGCATCTCATAGCAAACAACAATGCCTCAAACTGTAATCTGGGGGCAGCTAGGTGGTGCTACAGTGACTAGAGCACCTGTCCTGGAATCAGGAGGACCTGAGTTCAAATCTGGCCTCAGACACTTGACACTTAATAGCTATGTGACCTTCAGCAAGTCACTTAACCCCAATTCCCTTGCCTTCCCCCCTCCAAAAAAAAACTGTAATCTGGCCTCAGGTACCCAATGAAGGGAGAGAGGTGGTCCGTGAAGAGGGAGGACATTTCTATTTTAGCTTATTGAAGGCATTTTGAAAATTGTTCAGTTCTGACTGGTCCTTCCTTCCCTGCCTCATTTTCCAGGCTGGAGCATTCAGCTCTAATACAGTTACCTAACCTTTTCTTCCTAGGACCATCACAACCAGGAACACTATCAGGATGAAGCTGCTAAAATGCATCCCCCTCAGCCAAGGCTTCCCAAGTACCAGATAAGCCTGGGTGAGCCATACTGAGGTTGGATCTAACCTTCACAGTAACCAGATAAAATCTGTAAGCCTGGAGTAGAACATATGCTGGTTCACTAAATTTATTCTTCTGCTTTGCCCTGCCCCTTCATTTCCTCCTTATGGTCTTGTGAATCTTTACTCAGACTCAGAACCTTTAACCTGTTCTGCGCACAAGTAGTATCTATGTCCCATGCCCCACCCTCAACCCCCGAGCTTCCTGTTCTTGGCCTGGTTTCTGCCCTGAACTTCTCTCTTCATGTATGTCCTAACTCTGGCCATGACTTCTGATATCAAGAGCCTCCACTCTGCACTGCCAACCTAGCCCCAGATCAATGAATGAAAGAGTGAATGGATGAACGAGATAGGCACTTGCTACGTGCCAGGTTCACTGTGCTAAGTGCTAAGGAGACAGATACAGAAGTGAGATCGTCCCTTCCCTCAAGGAACATGCATTCTGGTAAAGGGAGACAACACAGAGAAAGTAGTGATGACCAGGGAAGGGAATCCTGGTCTAGAGAGGGAGAGGAACAAGACATGCAGTCCTAAGGCAGTTAACTGGCATACAAGATGTAATGGCAATAGTGATTTGATTACTCTGCCCAAAGCAAAAGGCAGAGGAAGAGAAGGAAGTATACATAGGGCAGAACAGACAGCAAGATGTCAGGGGGTGAGGGGATGGAGAGATTATCTCCCCTTGAGAGCAGAAGGCACCTTCTCTTGGAAGTCTGTTGCAGATGGAACTCTTCCAAGTGGGGTGGAGAGAAGAGAGAAAGTAGCAGAGCAGATAGCAAATGCTTTTAGATGGCAGGATAGGAAACATGGTCTGGGGGCTGTTTGATATACTAAGTGAGAAAAGTTTGCACACTTACTCATCAATCACTGCAGCTTAGCTCCAGGGCACAGTTCCAAAGCTCAGTGGATGAACTCCTCCAGGAAGGCTGGCATGGTCTCTGGAGGTCTGGTTTGGAGGGTACTGCTCCAGGTGGGGAGTGCGGGACCAATCTGAACAGCTTCTCTGCCATCTCCTCCTGACCTATGCCTTATCCTCTTCCTCTCCCACCCCATCATTCTGGCTTCTTTTCCCTCGGTCACAGTTCTATAACCTACATCCACAAGTCACCACTACTCAGAATCCTGGTACTGATACAAATCCTTCTATCCACAAATGAAAGATTATCCAGGCAACTGACCTTACTGCCTGCTTTTGTTGGAAGGAGGGGGGCATGATCTCTAAAGGTCTGGTCCAGAGGGATTTTTTTCCAAGCAGGGAGAGGGAGAAGGTTAATGGATGCGACTTCTCTCTAAAACAGAAAGCTCTCTTAAGTTGACATCAATAACTATTAACTCTGCGTTAGTTACCCTCCAACAGGAGGCTAGGAGGGGCAAGCCAGCATGTCTGGAACTGCAAAACACTATGAGAACTTTGTCAAAAGATACACCTCAAGGATTATTGCAAACAATTTGGAAAGCCTCGTGAAGAAGGGCAGATGTACATCTCAAAAACTGAAAATACCAAAAAAAAACAGGTGTCTATATCATTCTTGAGAAATTCTTTCCTCATCCCCCCAAAAGGAAAAATAAAGTCTATGGAAATGGCCATCTTCCTAACATCACTAACTGCTTATTTACACAGTGTTTTGACAATCTACTTCTAAGGGAAGATGTGGATTTGGGCTGAATTCACATTCAAACTATGGGCTCCTGCCAGGGAGACGGGCCACATACTGGAGTACACTCAAGTAAAGGACTTCTTTTCTTCATACAGTTCCTTTGCCATGAATTGACAGGAAGGCACTTGTTTGGTAAATTGTTCCAAGGACAAAAGAGTGTATATGCCTTATTTACAGCAAATGGCTAGCACCTGGAACAGGCCCACAAACATGGCAGAGAACGCCCAATCCTGTTGCTTCATTCTGTCAAACGTTGAGCTGCTTCTGGCCTAACTTCAAGAGAATAGACTCCCACTGGCTCACTGCCAGGCCAGCTCCATTCTAGAGGACACCAGGGAGACTGCAGCAGTTCGAGGTGTGGCAATTGCCCCCTCTACTGGTGGGTAAGGGTCAAGACGGAGAACTTGAAGGTCAGAGGGGTGACATTAAGCTTGTGTCAGATTAATTCTTTTGTGAAGGCAAAGCAGGCTGTTTTTTTTTTTTTTTACCTCACTTCTTACCTAGCCTTAATCACTGAATGGGTATTGCCTTAATTGGGTGTTTATCAACTGAGACCCAGGAAAGACCTTAGCTAAAAAAGAGCAAGGTCTCCAACTGTATCCAAGGTCATCTCCAGTCATACTGATGTGAATCTGGCCACTGGACGCCAATGATCCTAGAGGAGAAATCGAGGCTGGTGACTTTGCATAGCCCTGCCACTTAATCTAATTTACTCGCAATTCATGGAATCACCTTCCTGATGTCATTGGTCCTCTTCAAGAATGAACAACGAACAACAACAATAACTGCATCTCCCACAACTTCTTGGACCTTTCTCCTTCCCAGGATCTCAGTCAGTAAACATTTACTTCAAGCTTACTATGTGCTAGGCACCATACTAACTGCTGGGGATATAAAGAAAGACAAAAACACATATCCTGCTCTCAAGGAGTTCACCATCTAACAACAGAGACAACATGTCAATAACTGGGCACATAAGTTTTCAGAGAAAGAAATTAAAGATATCTATAAGCATATGAAGAAATGCTCTAAATCACTATTGATTAGAGAAATGCAAATCAAAACAACTCTGAGGTACCACATCTCTCCAGTCAGATTGGCTAAGATGACAAAGCAGGAAAATGACAAATGCTGGAGAGGATGTGGGCAAATTGGAACACTAATGCATTGCTGGTGGAGTTGTGAACTGATCCAACCATTCTGGAGAGCAATCTGGAACTATGCCCAAAGGACTATAAAAAATTTCATACCTTTTGACATAGCAATACCACTTCTAGTGTTATATCCCAAAGAGATCATAGAAGAGGGAGGAAGACCCATATGTACAAAAATATTTATAGCAGCTCTTTTTGTGGTGGCAAAGAATTGGAAATTAAAAGGGTGCCCATCAATTGGGGAATGGCTGAACAAGTTGTGGTATATGCATGTAATGGAATATTATTGTGCTATAAGAAACGAGAAGGAGACGATTTTCATATTTGCCTGGAGAGGCTTATAACAAACTGATACTGAGTGAGAAGAGTAGAGCCAGGAGAAATTTGTATACAATCACAGACACAACATATGTGTGATGACCAACTAGGACAGACTGGACTCTTCTCAGCCATGTAGTGATATAAGTCAATCTTGAAAGACTCCTGAAGGAGAGAGATGCCACATCCAGAGAAAGAACTAAAAAGAACTGAGCTTGAATCCTGATGGAAGAAACTAATTGATCTTTTTCTTTTCATCGTTTGGTTTTATTTCTTCTTTACCATTTTTCATCCCACCTAGTATAATCAGCCTTTGTAACTTGACTAATGTCTAATGTGAATGTATTTGCAGATCCTATACTGGACTATATGCTGTTGGGGGGGGGGGAGCGAAAGGAAATTTGAAAATCAAGGAACTATGGAATTGAATCTTGTTAACTAAAATAAACAAATAAATTAAAATTAAAAAAAATAATAAAAAAAAATCCCTGGTTCAAATGCAGATGGGCCCTGGGGTTCTTTCTTAGCCTTAACCACATGGGATAGGAAGTGGTTTAATTCTCTTTGGAAAGTTATTTACAGATTATTAAGCTTAAATTCGGTATTCATAATCTTTACTATCAATCAAATAAACATTTCAAATATATATTAAAAAATAACTGGGCACATATAAGATATGTGCAGAGTAGATGGGTGGCAATCTCACAGAGGAAGCACTAGCAGCTGGAGGGAACTAAAAAAAGGCTTCCTGTAGAAGGAAGGATAGGAAGTAGAGCATAGCAGGTGTGGGGTTGGGGAGCGGGGGCAGTCAGAAGCAAAGGTTCAAAAATGGGACGTGGATTGTTGCGTGGAAGCAATAGCAAACATGCCAGTGTCACTGCATCAGTGTGTGTAGAAATGAGTTAGGAGTAAGAAAAGTAGGAAAATAGGAAGGGGCCTTTAAGCCAAGGGTGGGGAACCCGCAGCCTCAAAGCCATACGTGGCCTTCTAGGTCTTCAAGTGAAGCCCCTTGGATTCAGGCCACACTTGAGGATCTAATAGCCCTATAAGGTTTCAGTCAAATGGCTACACTCAAGGACCTAGAGGGTCATGTGTGGCCTTGAGGCCAAAGGTTCCCCACCCTGGGTTAATCTATGAAGGGCTTTTAAAGCCAAACAGAAGAAGAGTAAGCCACTGGAATTTAAGAAGGATGATATATGGTCAGACCTGCACTTTGGCAGCTAAACTAAGGATGGTTTGGAGTAGGGAGAGACGTGAAGCAGGGAAACCAATTAAAAGGGTATTACAGAAGTCCAGGAGTGGGTCGATCAAGATCTGTCCTAATGTGGTGGCCGTGAATGGAGAGAAGGGAATGAACATATATAAAGAGATCTTATGAAGGTAAAAATGACAAAACATGAAAACAAACTAGACACATGGGGTGAGTTCGAGCACAAAATGGAAGATGACACTAAGCTTGTGAGCCTGGGAGGATTCAAGTGCCCTCAACAGTAAAAGGAAAGCTGGGGCTTTGGAGGACTGACATTCAGGATGCTTCCAAAAGGAGATTTAGAACTGGAGTCACGGGGCAGCTAGGTGGCACTACAATGAATAGAGCACCGGCCCTGGAGTCAGAAGGACCTGAGTTCAAATTCGACCTCAGACACTTAACACACTAGCAGTGTGACTTTGGGCAAGTCACTTAACCCCAACTGCCCTCCAAAAAAAAATAAAAAAAGAACTGGAGTCACAAGGGAGCAGAGATCAAGAAATTGAAGAGACCTGAGAGGTCAACCACTTCATTTTATATATGAAATATCTGAGGCCCAGAGAGAGGAAGTGACTTTGACTTGCCCAAGGTAACACATAGCATAATAGATCCAGGCCTGAAAGGGACTTCAGAGGCCATCTACTCCAACTCCTTCAGAATGCAGAAGTAGAAACTTGGGCACAGGGAGAAAACGTGAATTGTCTAAGGTCAGGTAATGATAAGCAGTGGTAGTGGGATCTGAACCCTCGTCCTCTGACTCTAAAATCAGTGATCTTTCCACTAGGCCACCCTAGATGAGAAGTCAAAAGGCTACAGAAATGGCTGGGTTAGGGGGAACGGGGCCTTAGGCCACCTCAGCTCTTTCAAAGTGAGGAAAGTCTCCAGGCTTAGAGAATATAATACGAATAACAAAGAGAACTAATTATACCATCCTCAGCCTTGGTTAAGAACAAACAAGATAACTATGTGAAAAGCTGCTTCTAGGAAGTACAAAGACCCAAAACAAAAAGGGGTTTCTTGTGCTTAATCACCCAGAAGGCTGTCATCACCATTTGGGCTTTGTTGGATTTAGGATTCAGAACTACAATAGATCTTTAAAGTTACCTAGTCTAGCCCTATGTTTTTTTGGGTTTTTTTGCTTTTTGGAGGGCAATTGGGGTTGACTTACCCAAGGTCACAGGGCTAAGTTTTTGTGTTAAGTGTATGAGGCCTTATTTGAACTCAGGTCCTCCTGACTCCAGGGCAGGTGCTCTATTCACTGTGCCACCTGGCCGCCCCTAGCCCTATGTTTTACAAAGGACCAAACCATCAATGGGAGAAAAGTGACTTGGATCCTAGGCCAAGCCATCTTGTCCTTGGTTAGTGGCTTCTACCCTTCCCAGACAAACAGTCGGTTTTTGTCCTTTGTTTTCACAGACCAATGATACAGTGGGGTGATGTCTTGACAGACACATGAGTTGGATTTCAATGAGGCAGAGCTGCTAAAAGTCATCAACCTCACCCTCTCTCCCAAAGTCATCAAAGTCCAGTGGCAAGACAAAAGTCGGAATGAGTGGCATGGCTCGGGATGCAGGGGTTGACCTTGGCGTCTTCAATGTCTGACCAAGCACTAAACAATCAACAATCACTTATTAAGTTGTACTATGTGCCAAGTAACATTCAAGGCACTGGAGATACAAACACAGAAATGAAACAATCTATGCCCTCAAAAAGCTTTTAATCTATGAGGGAAGGGGGAATATCTGCATATCTGAATATATAGAAGTAAATGCAAGGTATTTTGGAGAAAGAAGGCATTAGTGACTGGTAGGATCAAAAGAGGCCTCATTTTAAAAATGGTGACTGATCTACACACTGAAGAAAAAGGGGAATTTTAAAGGGCTAGAAGTATAGAACATTCTAGTCATAGGGACCAGACTATGGAGGAATGGCATCAGGACAAGGGATGGGAAGGCACACACGAAGAACAAAAAGTAAGAAGACCAGTTTCTTTGGACCAAAGAGAGTGCAGGGTACCATAATATGAGTTTGGAAGGCTAGGTTGAAACAAGATGGTGACAAGCTTTAAATATCAAAGGAGTAGGGGCGGCTAGGTGGCGCAGTGAGTAAGAGCGCCGGTCGGAGTTGGGATGACCCGAGATCGAAACCAGCCTCAGAAAATGAGCACCCACACATAAATAATGACTAGCCATGTAACCTTGAGCAAGTTACTTAACCCCAATTGCTTAAAAAATATATCAAAGGAGTTTGTAGTTCATCACAGAGAGAAGAGGGAATCCAATGGAGTTTTCTGAGGAAAAGAGTGAAAAAGTTGAGATAGTGGATAGTTAATGAAAATAAATTCCAAGTCTGGGCAGACTATTTCATCTGAATATCTGCAACTTTTCCAGAGATGCTTCTTCATTAATTGTTATTAATAATCATATGGATGTTGCCACTTCAGATTTCTATAATGCATTAAGACTTATAAAGTAGTACAAAAGAGATAGGGAATATTGGGCATTATTCTCAAAGAGATGCATTGGCATGTAAAGAAGGTAGTACAGAAGACAGTGCTAGGCCTGGAGTCAGTAAGACTAGTTCAAATCTGGCTTCAAATACTTATTATGTGAGCAAGTCACCCTGGGTGAGTCATTTAACCTGTCTGCCTCAGTTTCCTCATCTATAAAAGGGAGGATAATCATAGCACCTAGCTCTGAGGTTGGTGTAAAAGATAAAATAACATTTATAAAGTGCTTTGCAAACCTTTAAGTGCTATATAAATACTAGGTTTTTTTAGTTGAGTAAAATACAGTGGCTTTTAACTCAGTATTGCCAGTCTGCTCTCAAAACAGACACATTTTCTAAGCCAAAAGTGGGGACTCATGATCTGAAAAGGATAGTCTTTATGGCAATATCTTAACATTTTGCAAATCTCTGATTTCCTTGCCATTACTGCCCTTTCTGCTGATAAAGATCATATGTTGGGATTTCAAGAGAGACCAGTCAGAGATGACTAATGAGGGTAGGGGGATAGAAAGGTCATTAAGAAAGAAAGAATGAAAGTTTTGTCGTGCAATGGTGAAGACCCAGTTGTAATTAGATAAAATGAATTTGTAGAGAACCTAGTAGTGTGACTCCCTCAATAGGCATTCAACAGCTTGGGAACATTTGTGCGAAGTTGACTGGTGGGGATGAGCCAGAGGGAAGAACTGGCAGAGTAGTAGGATAATATTACTACTAATAATGATGATGATCTTTATAATCTATAAAACAATCTATAAATGACATACATGTTTTATGTATATATGTGTATAAAATCTTATTTGATTTTCACAACAATCCTAGGAAGGAAATATTATTATTATCCCCATCTTACAGATGAGAAAACTGAGACTGAGGAGGTCATATGATCTGCCTATGGTCATATATAGTTAGTAAGTTTCTGATACCGAAGCCAAACTCTGGTCTTGTGTACTCTAACATAGTACAGGTAAAAAACAATGTTCAGTTGAATGAGTTAATTACAGGACCTGGGCTGCTGTAGGGGAAATTGGGGCCAGAGCATTCCCAGGAGTTGTGAGTTGCCTTTACCACATACATGTTCTACCTGTGTGCATCACCACCATTAGACTCAAATCAGAACCCACTGTCCTAGATATAGTGGATATTTGTGGGAAAGGTTGCCTAAGGAAGTTTGGAGGGGTCTATCACTGGGATGACTTTGTTTTCCTTTATAGCCACAGAAATTCATAAGACTCTCTACCAAGGCATAAAGAAGTCAAAGTCCATATCAATTGATGAACTCACAGCAATTAAATCACAAGTTCACAAAGTGGTATAATATTGCAAGGAGAAAAGTTTTAAAAGGGAAAAGGAAAAGAGTAGACTGACAGAGGAGGAATTATGCATGATAAGACAGGCTATTACAGGGCTAAGTGCTGGGGATACAAGAAAGTCAAAAACCAGCCCTAAAACCAGCCATAAAAACTCTCAAGGAGCTCACAATATAATGGGGGAGACAAAATGCAAATAACTATGTACAAACAAGTTATATGCAAGACAAAGTGGAAATAAACAATAGAGGGAAGGCCTTACAGAGCCACTGGAGTTTATGGAACAGGAGAGGTCACGTGATTAGACATGAGTTTAAGGAAGATAACTTTGACAGCTGAGATAAGGAAACTGAAGCAGAGATAGCAAAATAGTCATTAATGTCTCTAGTAGTTTAAAATAAAAGCCTCCTCTAGAAGACAATATACTTTCATTAAGTTCTTAAAACGGTGAGTCCTAGACTGCCATGGTCTTATTGGCAAAAATAAAGTATGGACCATATAAAAGAACTCCTCCATGTTAACACAGGAGTCCACAAAACTTCACTCTTCTGACCCCTGGTGTCATAAAGGTGACCTGGGTTCTCCAAGGCTATCACTAGTAGAAGATAAGAATGACTTTGAGCATGGTCCTGGTGGAAGATCTGAGGACTGGCCTAGCTTATAATATGGAGAAGCTTCACTAGCAATAAGTGGATCACTTGGTAATGGATTCTTTAGTTATGGCAACTCATGAAACAAAGAGAAATACCAACTGGCCCTCAATCTGGGGCAGCCCTCTTCTACTTCTACAGTGCCAGTGGCAAAATGGTAGAAAAGAAGGAAGCGGGTAGTAAGAGGCCCAGTGCTGAGGTCATCCACAAGCACCAATGTATTTTTGGTATTATTACCAGAAGCTTTTTCTCAAATCCAAATGAAACTACAACTCAGAGGAATGGAACCACACAAAGATTAACATTCACACTCTATGTTAAACCAGAAGACAAAAGGAAGTTGTAGCTAAGTAGGACGATTACAATATTCTTTTCTGAAAATTCAATACTATTGATCCATAGGAAATGATGAGCAGGCAGATTTCAGAAAAACCTGGACAGACTTACATGAACTGATGCTGAGTGAAATAAGCAGAACCAGGAGAATGCTGAACACAGTAACAACTACATTGTGTGATGACTAATTTTGATAGACTTAGCTCTTCTCCGCAATGCAAGAATCTAAGACAATTCCAAAAGACTCATGATGGAAAATGCTACCCACATCCAGAGAAAGAATTATGGACTCTGAATGCAGATAGAAGCATGCTATCTGCCCTCTTTTTTGTTGTTGTTATTTCTTCTTTCTCATGGTTTCTCCCATTGGTTCAAATTCTTCTTTACAATATGTCTAATGCGAAAATGTTTAATATGAATGCATATGCATATGTGATCGTATATATATATGCATACATGTATGTATGTGTGTATATATATATGTGTGTATATATATATCAGATTGCACACCTTCTTGGGGAAGGAGGGAAGAGGGAGGGAGAGAAAAATTAGAACTCAAAATCTTATGGAAGTGAATGTTGGAAATTAAAATTAAATAAATTAAAAAAAAAAGAAAATGGGGCAGCTAGGTGGTACAGTGAGTAAGAGCGCCGGCCCTGGAGTTGGGAGGACCCAGGATCAGTTCCAGCCTCAGAAAATGAGCACCCATACATAAATAATGACTGGACATGTTACCTTGAGCAAGTTACTTAACCCCAATTGCTTTAAAAAATCAATTCAAGGTGGTATTAGTTTTGATAAACCTCCAAGGCATCAAAAACATCATTTCAATTTAATAAACATTTATTAAGTGCCTACTATGCCCAGCACTGGAGATACAAATAAGAAAAAGAAAGGTAGTCCCTGTGTTCAGGAAGCTTACAATCTAATTTTATGGGACACTTGGCCATCTCATATTGCAGAGCTCAAAGAAAAGCAATTATGGACATATTCTAGTAAAAGTAACTGCAGCTTATGCACTAAGGAGTTGGTTGCAGAGGATGATGAAGGAGAAGAATTCTGTCAAGAATTGGGTATACCTGAATACTCAGTGACTTCAATACATAGGTGGGAGTTGGCCAAAACGTGTTTTCATCAGATGTTAAGGAGGAAGAAACAAAATAGGGCAAAGGTTTTTAGATTATATTGAAGTCTGACAGCTTATACTGAAGTTGAATCATAAACATTTCTTTCAAGAAAAGATGCTGGAGGCATTTATCATGGTACTCCAATGAGTCTTTGGTCTCATCAGTGAATTTACCCCAAAGATGTAGAATGCAACTTATCCATACCTTCCCATCTTGAGGAGGTTTTTTTCATGTCCTCACCTAAATTCACCAAAGGATATCTACCTAACATGGTCAGGGGGCCCTCCTGAAGTTATTTTACCCATGGAGAAGAAGGGCTATCCACAAATTTTCCCTGGTTCTCATCATATGACCAGTCTGTTTTTATTATAATTTCTTTGATAACAATGTTTTCATACTGTCACTCCTCCACAGTTCTTTGTTTATAATATACTGCAGCCTGTTGACATGGATCAGGCACTTCTCCATCACCCTTTTGGTGATTTTAAACTTAAAATTTTTGGAGACTGTAGCATTCCATTATTTGGAGACCTCACCAGAAGAATACTGTTATCAAAAAGATGGACCTTTCTTTCAAGGTGAAACTTGGAGTTTTGCCCTATCCCAAAGGGAATCCAAACTGTTCTCATCTCATTCAATTCTGGCCCCAAGTCATCATCAATTTCCAATGTCTGTACAAAACATATATATATACCGATAGATGAGTTCTATCAATTAGATTGCCCATCTAATTGCATATCATAAGACAACAGGTAATCTTTATCCCACGTGGTTTTCCCTTCATGGAAAAATCTTTCATAACTGTATCCCCTTCCTTTTTTGGTTTTCAATTTCCAGTCTAATTAAGACAAAGTACCTTGATTGATTATGGATCTCATTTAAGAGTCTCTAATATTGTTTTTAATAGACTGAATACATCCCAACAGAAAATGACTGATTACTAAAATGGGAGTTATTTGTAAATCAATTATCTAAATATAGTCAAATTATGTTCTTATTGCAGCAAAGGTGAAAAAACAGTATCAAATTTGAATAAAAAATCTCTAACCTGACTTATTTAAATGAGCAATTGATGCTAAAAAAATGGGAGAATGGATAAAAGCACAGACATAGGCTATCACCATGTTCCAAGGAAGTTTGATAAATTGCCACTATAAAGAGACTAAAAGAGCTTGAAAATCACCTTACTCAATAACCACTTGATCTCCTTATCATATGGAGAAATATGGCTGTTATAAGTCTTATGTCTATGTAAAAAACAAATTCATTTGCAAAATCTTATTGAAGAGAATGGTGCAATACAGTGAAAACTCTCATACGCACAATCTCTCTCTCCCTTCCTTCTCCTCTTCCTCCTCCTAAAACATCTAGAACTAATGATGACAGGTGCGGTCTGACCACAGCAGGACTGTACTCTCTTTATCTGTGTCTGTCTTTGTGCGACTCTCTCTCTCTCTCTCTCTCTCTCTCTCTCTCTCTCTCTCTCTCACACACACACACACACACACACACACACACACACACACACACACACACACACACACACCCAAAATCTCAAATTTGAAGTAGAACCCAAACGTTAACTAAGCCAACTCATATCAGGAAAAGAATTTATAAAACAAAAAATTTGAGAAATGATCACCTAAGCTAGATGATTCTAGACTTTGCCTGAAGACCCCCATGCTCCCCAAGGAGTAACACAATACCATAATACTAACCATTCTACTTCTGGATAGTTAATTGTTAAAAGATGTTTTTCCCCCTTATAACAAAAGCATAATTTGCCAATCTGATGACTTTGAGGTGGTTTTAATTGGCATTTCTCTAATTGTTGATGACTTGGAGAATTTTTATATGGTTATTGATAGTCTGGATTTCTTCCTTTGAAAACTGATTGTTCCTGTGCTTTGGGTTCTGAATCTTATCAATGTGAATCATTCTTTATATAGCTTGGATATGAGACCTTTATCACAGGCACTTACTAAAAATTTTTTTTCAGTTACCTGTTTCCCTTCTAATTTTAATTTCATTTTATTTATTTGTGCAAACTGTTTTCAAGTTTATGTGCTCAAAATTATACATTAAATTTTGTGATCCTCTCTATTGCTGATATAGTTGTGAACTCTTACTTTATCCATTTGATCTGAAAAATAATTTCTTCTTGCTTCTCTACTTTGCATATGATATCTGAGTCATATATCTATTGGGAGTTCATCTTGGTATATGGTATGAGATGTTGAGCTATACTCAGGGGTTTACTAGTAAAAACAATAGGCTCTCCAAAAATATGCATGATACACTTTTAATCTACATTCCTTTTTTCCATCACTTTCTTTAAGTCTGTGCAATCAAGAAAATAATAAATCAAACCCTGATTTATAGCATTTGCTGGTTTCCAGGTAAATGCTAACACTGAAAATTTCATTATGAGCTCTTCTGAACAAGTTTGAGCTAGCTCCAGCACACCCCTGGCTATGCCCAACTTATGCCCAACACCTTCCCAGTGTTCCCAGAAGCTTTTCTCAAAGAGTGGGTCCTTACCAGTGTAACCAGGGTCTTTGTGTTTATTGAACACCATGATGTTATATTCTCTTTCTTCTGTAAGTTATGTAACTAATCTCTTTATCAACCTATTTTTTAACCAGTACCAAAATGGGTTTTTAAAACTACTGTTCTAGGGGCGGCTAGGTGGCACAGTGAGTAGAGCACCAGCCCTGGAGTCAGAAGGACCTGAGTTCAGTTCAGGCCTCAGACACTTAACATACACAAACAAACAAACAAACAAAAAAACCTAGCCGTGTGACCTTGGGCAAGTTACTTAACCCCAACTGCCCTCCAAAAAGCAAAAAAAAACTACTGTTCTTGGGGCAGCTGGGTGGCACAGTGAATAGAACACCAGCCCTGGAGTCAGGAGGACCTGAGTTCAAATACAACCTCAGACACTTAACACAAAAAACTAGCTGTGTGACCTTGGGCAAGTTAACAACCCCAATTTCCCTACTTTACCCCCTCCAAAAAGCAGGGAAAAAACTACTCTTCTTTAAACAATAATAATAATAATGATGATAATGATAATAATAATAAACTACTGCTTTGCATTATAGTTTGAGATTTGGTAATGATAAGACTTTCTTTGCTGTCACCTTTTTTCATCATTATCCTTGGAACTCTTGACCTTTTGTTCCTCTACGTGAGTAGAGCACTGAATAAGTAAATTAATCAGTCTTGTCATTTTTATTATATTGGTTCAGCCTACTCATGAGCAATTAACATTTCTCCAATTACTTAAGGGTCTTTATTTCTTCCGAGAATATTTCACACTTGGATTCATATAGTTTCTGGATATATCTTGGTAGAAACATTCCTAAATAATTTATACTGTCTATAGTTATTCTGAATGGAATTTCTCTTTCTAGCTTTTCCTATATTGGTAATATGCAGGAATGCTGATGATTTATATTAATTTGTTGTATATCCTACAACTTTGCTGAATGTATTGTCTCAAATTTTAGTTGGTTCATTTTTTTTCTAAGTAAATCATATCATCTGCAAAAGGGATATTTTTCTTCCCACTTTGCCTATACATCTTCCTACTGCTTCTCTTTCCTCATTGCCAGTGGAAACATTTGTAGTCCTATATTAAAGAGTAGTGGTGATAATGAACATCCTTGCTTTATCCCTGATCTTATTTTAAAAGTCTCTTTTGTCCATGCCAGAGAATGTTAGTTCTTGGTTTTAGAAAGATATTATTCACTATGTTAAGGAAAATTCCATTTACTCCTATGCTTTCTCATATTTTTAACATGAATGAGCACTGGATTTTGTCAAAGGCCTTTTCAGCACCTACTGAGATGTTTACATGGTTTTTAATTATTCACAATATTAATATTATTTATACTTAAAAATCTTATATTGAGCCAACCCTGATTTCCTCGTATAAATCTAAACTACTCCTAGTGCATAATCTTTCTAATATGTGGTTGTAGTCTATTTATTAATATTATATTCTAAATTTTTCCTGCAGGTATTTATAAGAAATACAGATCTATAATTTTCTTTGTTGCTTTCTCTTTCCCTGGTTTAGAAACTTAGGTAATATTTCTATCTTAGAAAGAGATCATAAGAGCACTTTCTTTTCCTCTTATTGCAAACAGCTTGTGTAATAATGGAATTATCAAAACATTCTTTGAATATTTTATGGAATTCACTAGGAAATCCATCTGGTAAGAGAATTTTTTCCCTTTTAAGAGTTCATTTATGGCTGATACAATTTCTTTTTCTAATATCAGGCTACTTAAATAGTGTATTCCTTTCTTCATTAATCTGTGTCTTTTAAATTTTTCTAAGTATCCATCTATTTCCTCCAAATTATTTGTTTTGTTAGCATATAACCGGGCAAAATAGTTTCTGATAAAATTCCATTTATTTCTTGAATTGTTGTGAACTTTCCTTTTTCATTTTTGATAATGAACAATTTTATTTTCTTCTCTCTTTCCTAGTTGTCTTCCTTTGAATATTCTCCAGCTTAATCAATGTCTTTCCTGAAATTTGACCCCCAGAACTGAACCTAACTCCAGATACGCATAGCCTAGAATAACCTAATCTTAAGGAAGGTCTGCTACACCTCTATATAACTGCTGATTCTATTTGTCAACGTTCACCAACCATCCCTTTATTAATTTTATGATCATGAAAGAGTGGGACTCTGACCTCCCCAGCCCTGTACACTATGGTTGTATTCAAGTAGCCTAAGAATGCATTGGCAGTTCTGGTTACACTATCACTCTTTTGACTTTCAATCACTGGAATCCCCTTCCTCTTTTTTTCCACATCAATTGCTGTCTAGTCATATGTGCCCCTTCCTATATTCTGAATAATGAGGGGTTTTTTAACTCAAATATGAGACTTTACATTTATCTCCATTAAACTGTACCTTCTTACTTTCAGACCATGGATCCATACACAAAGTAAAGACTAAAGGGATAAAGAACATTTGTTATCCAAATTTCAACATGCATCTCCACGGACACCACATAGAGCTTGCACAAGAACACATAAATCTGAGACAAACAACACAGTTGGACAATGAACTGGGCTCAAAATTGAAAAGACAGAGGAGAGCAGGGAATTTCAAAACACTTCTACTAAGGCCAAGCTTCCCATAACAACAAAGGTCCATCTTTTCAATACAAACATTTCACCGATATTAATAACTGCAAGACCCAGAACACCAATGCCCCCAAAGAACTAAAGGTGAGATTACTTGTGGATCAATGGAAAAGTGCATAGTGGGTATGAGCTGGCTAGAACACATAACTAAGGAGTAATCGCCCAAAAGACCTAAGGGCTGTCATCAAGGGATCCTATGACAGAAAGCAAAGATGGTCACATGGCAAGAGGGAGGACAAGTGAAGGGTCAGAGTGTCCTACCAATATCCTAATGATGTCAGGAGAAGGTAAGGAAGGTCCCATCACATTGGTTAGGTTTCCTGTGAACTCTCCGGAAAATGTGGGTGAGTGGCTCATGGGATAAGTAAGCATGAATAGGCTTCAAAGCTGCATTGTTGGAAGGGAACTCTTAAATCAATGAGGTCATAGACTCATTTGAGTGTTTGAAAGAAATTCAGCCCAGTATTCCAGCCTGTTGAGTTCTGAATCTTTACTCTGTCAAACAGTACATCAGGTATCCCCCTCAGCTTTGTATCATCTGAAATTTGATAAGCATGCCATCTAAGCCTCCAAGTCATTGATAAAAATGTTAAACAGCTCAGGGCCAAGCATATTGCCCTGTGGCACTCCATTGGAGTCCTCCTTCCAAGTTGACATTGATTAATAACTACAAGTTGGATCTAGTGATATAACCAACATCCAGCCACATCTCTCCATCTTGTGTAGAAAAATAAAATGAAACTCAACCAAATATTTTTAATTAAATCTAGGTAAATTATACAGTAACCCTATCCCTTCCCAAAAGGAAATTAAGCCAGTCAGGCATAACTTGATCTTAACAAAGCCACATGAATGTCAATTCCTTTTATAAATGTTCACTAACCATCCCTCTATTAATTTTGGAGGAAGGTGGGGTTTGAATCTGTGATTTCATCAATGTAGAGAACTTCCTCCATCCATTCAGATCAGCAAATCATTTGCAACTTAGAATCTCATAGAGTTTCTTGAAACACCACAAGGTGAAGTGATCTGATCAAAGTCACACAGCTAGTATGTGTCAGAAGCAGGATTGGAACCCAAGCCTTGCTAACACTAAGACTGGTCTTCTTCTATGTTATGTGACTTCTCTTGTCACTCATACTTTCTCTAATTGCATGTAGATATTTAGATCATGGCTTTTATATCTATTTCTTATCTCCTGTGAATTTCTAGACAACTACTGCTATTCTTTCTACATTTTAGCTATTCTGTGTACTACTTAAGACTGTTGGACAGATGTCGGTCATTGTCTCCCTCCCTACATAATCTGAATCCCTTTTGATAATGTTTCTAAGACCCTGAGCAAAAGCAGTTGTACTAGTCACCAATGCTTGGCTAAAAATCCATCATTGATATATTATAACCCATTATCCAGAAACCCCAATTCAGTTCTCATATACCACCATCTTAGTCAACTGTTCTCTCCCCAAATCTACCCTCTCTCTTTGGAAGCTCTACCTTCAAATCAGTATTGGTGACACAAACATTACCTGTGACCCTTTGGTCTCCCAAGTCATCAGTTTCTTGTCCAGGGCTTCACGGTAACTAGCAAGGGTTTCTAGGTTCTTTCTGGCAATATTTTCACCCCATGTTAAGTACCCGAAATCAGTAGTAGCCATCAAGCTTGACAGGCCAATCAATCATTAAGCCATTGTGCTAGGGATGCTAGACCAACGTGAAATAGTCCCTTCCATCCAGGAATATACATTCTATTAGAAGATTCAACAAATACATATAGAAGTGTATACCAAATAAACATGAAACAATTTTACGGGAGGAAGCAATAGCATCTCAGGGGAGGATCAAGAAAAACATCATATTCTTGCTGTTAAGTCATGTTCAATTCTTCATGACCCCATTTGGGGTTTTCTTGGCAGAAACACTGGAGACGTTTGGTATTTCCTTCTCCAGCTAATTTTACAGATAAGGAAACAGAGGTGAACAGGGTGAAGTGACTTGTCCAGGGTCACACAGGTAGTAAGTGTCTGAGGCCAGATTTCAACTCGGGAAGATGAAGTCTTCCTGACTCCAGGCCTGGTGCTCTCTATCCATTGCAATGCTACCTAGCTGCTCCTAAGGTTTCATGTAGAAGGTAGCATTTGAGTTTTAAATGAAGCAAAGGATTCAAGAAGATAGTGGTGAGAAGGTGCATTCTAGTCATGGAAGACAGCCAAAGAAAAGATAGAGAAACAAGAGATGAAGTAACCCACATGGGAAGTGATATGGCCCAACAGCAAAAAAGGCTAATTTAGCTGGACTAGATTGTGTGGAAATGGAAATAATAGACAAAGGCTAAAATGGTAGGTTAGGGTCAGGTCACAAAGGTTCTTAAATGTCAGATGATCCTAAAGGCAAAAGGAAGCCATTAATACTTAATGAAGAGGGGAATTCCATGATTTGACCTAGACTTTAGGAAAATCATTTTGGCAGCTTTATAGAAAATGGATGGGAGGGTGGCAAGATTCAGGGAGACCAATTACAACGATACTGTAATATCCAGGCAAAATGTGAGGGGGGCCTGAACCAGGATAGTGGCTGTGGGTAGGAAGAAGGAGATGGATACAGGAGGAGAAAAGGAAGGGGGAAAAATTAAAGATTCAGCAACTAATTGAAAGGGAATGGGGTTAAGTGTGACACTAAAGTTACCAACTGGGGGGACTGGAAAAATGGTGATGCCCTAGATAAAAATGGCAAAGATCAGAGGTGGGGCGGACCTGAAAGGTCTGGGAAAGGGCATAATGCCGTAGTCAAATAGACTAAGGATTCACAGGAGGGTGCCTGGAAAACTAGCTAAATACTGATATCTGGGAGGAAGAGATGGGACGGATCTGTTAATTGTGTTCAGCTAAACTCCCCCTCAAATACTTCACCTTCAGTTAGTTACATACTCCCAGAGCCTTAATTTGCTCATCTGAAAATGGGGATAATAATGACTGCCCAGAAATCTCCCTTACAGAGGTACTGTGAAAGATCAAATGAGATAATGGATTTAAAAGCTTTGCAAATCGTAAAACCAATGTAAATGTCAGTTATTATTATAGGGCTGCTATGAGACTCAAATGAGATAATAGATATAAAGTGCTTTCTAACTAGAAGGGGCTCTAGAAATGTGAGTTATTCACAGGCTCATAGTTTCAGAACTGGAGAGAAACCTAGAAGACACTGAGCCCTAGCCACTTCGGTTTGCAGAAGGAGAAACTGAGATCCAGAGAGACAGAAAGGGACTTGCACAAGATTATATGTAGATCTAGGGCTGAAAGGTCCCTCAAAGGACATCTTGTCTGTCCTTGTTTTACAATGGGGGAAACCTTCCCAAGGAGGTGAAGTCACTTATCCAAGGTCATAGAAAGGCTCACAGACCTAGAGCTGAAAGGGTCCTCAAATCATCTAATCTAAACCCCTCAATTTAAAAATGAGGAAACTGAGGCCCACAGAGGCCAAATCATATAGGCAGCAAACAGGAGGTCATCTGGGCTTTAAACCCAGATGACATCAACAGAAAGAGAAGAATTGAGGAGAAACAGGTTTAGGGAATGAGGAGAATGGGCTCTATCCTAGACAGGAGGAGCCAGAGATGTCCCCTAGACACATCCCGGAGAAAAGATTCCAGTAGGTGGTTGGTCACACATACCTGGGGAGATCAGGAAAAGATATATACACTTGGGAATTATCTACACAGAAAAGATATGTAGGGTGATGAGAATTGATAAGCTCTCCAAGGAAAAATTGTAGAGACACCAGAGAAAATGACACAAGACAGAACTCTGGGAAAAAGAAGGGGAAAGCCATGAAAGACAATCCAGCAAAGAAGACCAAGAAAAAACACCCAGACATATAATCTGACTCTTCCTTCTCATGTTATATTTATGGATATGTTGTAGAGATGGAGACCAGGTGGGTGATAGTGGAGTTAGGTGGATTTGAAATCGGTTAAACTACTGGACCCAAAAAATCATCATCAACAGACACCATATTCTTAAAACCCCCATCCCAACAGTGGGCACATAGCAAAAGCTGGCCAATTATTCAGAGTGCTGGCATGTTGTGAGTTCTTGATCATTCCTTTCCAGGTGGACAGGTCCAAGCCCACCTGGCCATGGGCCCTGCTATGAGTTCCCTCCCCTTCTAGGTCCCTTTAAGTGTACTGAACATTACTTGGAGCCCATTTGTACCAGCAGTGCTTTTGATCTCACCATTCCCCAGGCCCCCAGTGTGATTTTGGGAACCCTCTGGAGGGCTGTGCTTTGGAGCTGCCACTTCAGTGCAGGTGTTCCAAGAAGAAAGTACTCATTAAAACAAGGCCCAGCCTCTGGGCTGTTTCCTATTGTCAGCTTGGGTGTCACAGAAACGCTAGGAAATAAATTACTGTTTTCCACAGAAAGCATGAAGTGACAACACTAATTCTTTTGTCTTTTCCGCCCAGTAGATAATGATTTATGTTCCATTGCCTTTGATGTGATTTTCCACTTTTCTGAGGCTTATAATTTTAATGAGGGTTTCCATCATCTCCCTCCTCTCCTTTGCTCCCCACAAACTCAGCCTGCCCATTACTAAAGGGTTCGGTTGTTTTTTCCCCCTTTCTGATGATTTCTTCTCACCAAGTTTCCTTCCCAGATGTGATGCTAATGGGCTTCTGATCAAGGCCCCTCTATTAGCACACACCTCAGTCTTGTCAGCATCAAAAGAAAGCATTTTGCCAAACCAAACACCCAAACAACAAATCCCGTCTCATCCTGCATAGCCCACAACTCCAACACTCCCCACATACTCTCTCCAGCTCCCCACCCCCAGTCTCTCTCCAGCACTCCTTGGTGTTGTGAATCATGCACACAGTTCTATTTGGAGGGTATCCAGTAATGGAGGTTTTATTTTTTTGCCTGATTAATTCATTGGGTGTCTTAAAGATATTAACCAAGCTTTTTATATGGTTTTAGACATACTAATTCCATAGAAGGCCACTGTGTTGGAGGAAGGACTTAGGTAATGATGGGGGGGAGGGGAAAAGCTTCTCAAATTCTCGAATGGTATGATACCTCACTGATTTGGAAGTTGTCTCCAGGGATACAGACTGCAATAACTCCATTCTCCACAACTTTTAATGGGGGGGGGGGGTAGAGGGAACCTAATGCACTAGTGACCCTGTTCACTTTCCTCTGTTATCTCAAGGATGCTAGCCATGGCAGGCTTAGATATACTATTTCCGAAGCAAAGCTGCTTATCTTGCTAATGTATCAACACCTGGAATGACAGAATACTCTCTTCCCTATCCATCACCATCTTCCAAATTGGGATATATTCATCCCCTCCAGAGAAACTTTTCTGGTTAATCTCATTCACTTCTACATTCTCAGAATCAGCCATCTTGAATCAGAAGGGTACTCAGAGGTCACCAGGTTCCTTTATTTTACAAATGAGGAAACTCAAGCCTAAGAAGGAGGTGACTTTCCCAAGGACACACACAGAATAAGAGATATGGAACTAGAAACAACCTCAGAAGCTAAGGCCGACCGCCCTCATTTTCTTTTTTTAAATTTATTTATTTTTAGTTTTCAACATTCATTTCCACAAGATTTTGAGTTCCAAATTTTCTCCCCACCCCAACATGGCAAGCATTCTGATTACCCCTTCCCCTAGTCTGCCCTCCCTTCTATCACCCCCCTCTTATCCCCTTCCCTCTTATTTTCTAGTAGGACAAGATAGATTTTTATACCCCCTTGCCTGTATATCTTATTTCCCAATTGCATTTAAATCAATTTTTTACATTCGTTTTTAAAACTTTGAGTTACAAATTCTCTCCCTTCTTCCCCACCCCCTCATTGAAGAGGCAAGCAATTCAATATAGGTTATACATGTGTAGTTACACAAAATACTTCTATAATAGTCAGGTTGTAAAAGACTATATTTCCCTCCATCCTATCCTGCCCCCCACTTATTCTATTTTCTTCTTTGCCCTTGTCCTTTTTCAAAATCATTTGCTTCTGACTACCCCCTTCCCAAATCTGCCCTCCCTTCTATCATCCCCCCTTATTCCCTTCCCCCTTACTTTGCTGTAGGGGTAAGATACCCAATTGATTGTGTATGTTATTCCCTCCTGCAGCAGCAAGCACCCCAGCATCCCCAGGGTGGCTGCCAACACAGGTTCTTAGATCTGCTTTTCTAAAGGAAAGCAACTCAAAATGGGTTAACAATCTTGCTTTAATCAATCAAACATATCATTTACTTAGTTCAGGGGGAAAAGTCAGCACCCTGAACTTCGGATCACAAGCAAAAATTACAAGAAGACATAGCAACAAACAGATAAGACAGGCCTCCAACTGTCCAACTATTACATTCATACCTAATACAGTTACCAGAGAGGGAAGCATCAACATCTGGGTTTTTCAAAGCCTGGGGGCTATCAACAGCTGCCCAGAGTCTTGTCTGGTCAAATCACACAATACTTCTCAAAGTGAGCTCCAAAACAAAGCCTCAAATCAGAGCTTATAAAGCCTTCTCCTGGGTCAGAGAATGTAACAATCCAATTGACCCACTGCCCTTGAAAAACAAGCCTCCCACCATAGGCTCCAGGTGCACTTAAGCCTATCAAAGGGCCTAGGGGCAGGGAAGATTGCAGAAATTACAATCTTAGAAAAGATGTAACAATATAAATTTACATTCCCATTACACCTCCTTAAGCCAAATCTGATGAGAGTAAGGTTCACTCATTCCTTCTCACCTTCCCCTCTTCCCCTCCATTGTGAATTTTCTTGACTCTTTTATATGAGATAATTTATCCCTTTCTATCTCTCCCTTACTCCTTCTCCCAATATATTCCTCTCTCATCCCTTAATTTGATTTTTTAGATATCATCCCTTCATATTCAACTCACCCTGTGTCTGCCTGCCTCTCTTTCTCTCTGTGTATGTGTATGTATATATCTATGTGTATATATGTATATGTATATATCTATGTATATATGTATCTGTGTATATATGTATCTGTGTGTGTATGTATATGTATATATTTCATCCAACTACCCTAATATTGAGAAAGGTCTCATGAGTTATAAATATCATCTTTCCAAGTAGGAATATAAACAGTTCAACTTTAATAAGTCCTTTATGATTTCTCTTTCCTGTTTACCTTTTCATGCTTCTCTTGATTCTTGTATTTCAAAGGCAAATTTTCTATTCAGTTTTGGTCTTTTCAGCAAGAACACTTGAAAGCCCTCTATTTTATTGAATGTTCATTTTTCCTTGAAGTATTACACTCAGTTTTCCTGGGTAGGTGATTCCCCTCATTTTACAAATAAGGAAACTGAGACCTGGTGAATGACATGGGTACTAAGCATCAGAGGCAGGATTTGTAATTAGGACACAGGATCATAGCTGTTGAGCTCTGAGGGGCCTCAGAGACCATTATAGTACAACTCCTTCATTTTACAGATGAGAAGACTACAGCCCAGAAAAGGGAAATGCCTTCCCCAAGGTCTCACACAGCATCAGAGAGCTAAAGCTAGAAGCAATCTCAGAGGCCATCTTATTTAACCCCTTCATTTGACAGAGGAGGGATACTGAGGCCCATTGGGGAAAATGTCAGGCCCAAGGTCTCTTGCTCTTCAGAGACATAAATTTAAACGTAGGGCCTCTAACTCCAGAGCCAATGGTGAGCCAATGGTGTTCTCTTTCCACTGACCCATGCTGCCTCCCTTCCTTCACTATTTGCTTAGCCTTCACATATGCTGAGTGGACCACATTTGCTACAGCCTTTTAATAAGGGGCAGAAGGATATAATTAATAGCATGATGGACTTGGAGGCAGGAGACAGATTCAAATTCAGCCTTGTATTCTCACTAGCTCTGCAGAGAAAAAAACACAATCAGTCCAAAAGTGAATAGAAGGAAGAGAGGAAGTCAGATTTCACTGGGAAAATTGTGGCATATTTTCATGTATCCTGAGCTGTAAGCTGACATCAAAGCCCAGATTCTGAATCTTTACATTTTTCCAGCAATGTCAAATGGGAAGAAATCATCCAAAACCCAGACCTCCAAAACAAGACAGCAGGGAAGCAAAGGGATACAAATGGTTTTAATCTTTTTATTAAGCCATTTTCCATTTTCCAAGTTAGAGAAAGAAAGAAAATATTGCTTTCACACCTAACCTTCTTTGTGTGTCTCTGATGTGACTTATGACTGTTTCATCTCTGCAATATTTTGGTTTTTTCCATATTAAACATTTTTACATTAGTCATGTTGTAAGTAAGAATTAGAACCAATGGGAGGAACCACAAGAAAGAAACAACAAAACAAAACAACAACAACCAAAAAAGAGAAAGAGAAAGAGAAACAATATGCTTTGATCTGCATTAAGACTCCATAGTTGTAGACAGTATTTGCCATCATGAATCTTCTGGAGTTGTCTTTGATCCTTGCATTTCTGAGAAGAGCTAAGTCGACCATAGTTGATCATTGCATAATGTTGCACCATTCCCCTGGTTCTGCTCACTTCACTCAGCATCAGTTCATGTAAGTCTCTCCAGGTTTTTCTGAAGTCCACCTGCTCATCATTTCTTATGGGGCAATAGTTCCATTACATTCATATACCACAACTTGTTCAGCTATTCCCCAATCAATGGACATCCCCTCAATTTCAATTCTTGGCCACCACAAAAAGATTTGTAATATTTTAAAAACAGCATAATGCATGGCAGCAATATAAGAACAGATTTTCAATAATGCCTTGAACCTGACAAGTGACATAAAAGATGTTGTGGGGCAGCTAAGCGGCACAGTGGACAGAGCACCAGACCTGGAGTCAGGAGGACCTGAGTTCAAATCCATTCTTAGATGCTTGACACTTACTAGCTGTGTGACCATGGACAAGTCACCTAATCCCGACTTGATCACCCCCCCCCCCAAAAAAAAAAGATGTTGTGAAGGACATGGAAAAGGAGGCATGCCAGCGGTGTAACTAAATCCAAGAGTACCTGGCCCATGGATTGTAATCCATGGCACCAGGCAAAGTATTAAAGGTTCTAGACCAGCAGCTCCCACCCTATTTTGAGTATGAGGACCTCATTTTGGCATCCAAATATTTTGTAGGCTTACCTGAGAAAATGAACCGTAGCAAAAAGCTACGTGGAATACAGGAAGACTTTTAAAAGGATTCACGTTTCCTTAATCATAATAGTATCGACACCCATTTGAAAAAAAAAACCAAACTGTCTGAGACATCTTATTGATTCAGTCCACAGAAGGTATGTTTATTTTATTTTTTGGCAAGGCCATTGAAAGAATGCCACTGCCAACTTACTGGAACTAGTTCAGAAATAATTTTTAATGAAAGGAAAATCAAGATCCCCTACCAATTGCTTTCTAACACTTAATCAATTTAATATTTCAGGCTTTCTATATTGTCTGGTGAGAAGGGATTTGGCTATGAATAAAACAGAGGACCTGGGTGTGAGTACACATTTTGCTATTTTCTCCCTAGATGACCTTGACCAGTCCTCAATTTTCTCACCTATAGAATGGGGGAGAGGATGGGTACACAGGGTTAAACAAGACAGAATCGAAGGTTTCATTCAGCTCTAAATCTGTGATCTTGTGAAACACTGGGCATGGATTTTGAAAGACTAAATTGTGTTAATCTATATGTAAATCCAGCTTAAGTGCATTCAGATTATATTTCTTTTTTATTAGGATTTTACTGGATAATAGAGATGATATTCACAATTCTATGATGAGCCAAAGGTAAAAATTACTACAGTGTAAATAGACCTTTGTTTTTTATTTTTTTTTGGTCTTGTGGTTTCATCCATATAGGCAGCTCCAGGTAAAGAAAATCAGTCTACTAATACCAAGCTCCAACTACTCTGCAATTTATGCTCTTAAAAATTGCTTGGATGGGGGAGGGGAGGAGGGGAAAGAGATTAAGGGATTTGAGATAAAAGGACTTACACAGGGTCACACAACCAGTACCTTTGAGTAGAAAGACTTAAAACCCAGGTACTCTCAATTCAGAGGCTGTCCCTCTACCCACTGTACCACACTGTTTCTAATGTATTAGACTCAGGCACTCTTTACTATTTTTGTTAGACTAGATCGGAGGTGGGGAACCCTGCAACCTCCAGCCTACATGTGGCCCTCTAGGGCCTCAACTGCAATCATTTGACTGAATCCAAGCTTTACAGAACAAATCCCCTTAATAAAAGGATTTGTTCTGTAAAACTTGGACTCTGTCAAAAGGCTGCACCTAAGGACCTAGAAGGCCACATGTGGCCTCCAAGCTGCAGTTTCCCCACCCCTGCACTAGATCTAGGTCTGATTTCATCATTATAGGAAACCTCCCAGTGTGGAAAATCCCTCCACTGATGCAGGTCCTGGTACCTGTCGGGCATATTAATGTCTCAGAGAGCTGCTGGGCCATTAAGGATGATTACATGACTTGTTCACTTACTATGCTGCTTTTAAAACACTGCAGAAATGAAAAAGTCACAAGTCACATCAGAGATAAATAAAGCTAGCTATGAAAGGCATCTTTTACTTCTCTCTATAACTTAAAATACGGGAAATGGTCTAATGGACTAAATTCCAACGTTCAATAAGAGCTCAAGGGAATTTTCTCACTGCAAACTATTCAGTATGTGCTCTGAGTTCATTGGCAAAGTCTGTGGAATACAGATCAGTCAGCTTGGTGCTAGAAAGTGATCAGGGGTAGATATGAAGTCCTAAGTCCTGTTTTCAAATCCCACATTTTCCACTTACTATGTCTTGGGCTTTGGACCCCTCTTTGGACCTTTACTTTCTCCTCTATAAAATGGGAGGGTAGGATTAGATTAGATGGCCTTTAACACTATGCTCCTTTGTGTGACCTTTCCCTTCTCAGCATGTCGATTTTCTCATCTGAAAAGTAGAAATCCATATGCCTATGAGATAAGTGATGGACTCAGGGTCAGAAGAACTCTTGGTCCAGGGCTCTTTTCTTTTATATCAAACCTCTTCATACATATAGTCCAGGGATGGGGAACCTACAGCCTCAAGGTCACATGTGGCCATCTAGGTCCTCAAGTGCAGCCCTTTGACTGAATCCAAACTTCACAGAACAAATTTCCTTAAGAAAAGGATTTATTCTGTCAAACTTGGACTCCATCAAAAGGCTGCACCCAATGACCTAGAAGGCCACATGTGGCATCCAGGCCGCAGGTTCCACACTCCTGATCTAGTTCAATTCCCACATTTTCAAATAAGGAAACCGAGGCACAGAGAAGTATCATTATCATAGTATCACATATTTGAAGCTACAGAAACCTAAGAGGTTAAGTCATGATTTGGCCAAGGTTACATAACAATCATGAACAAGCATTTCTGTAGAACCAACTAAGTGCAAGGCACCCTGCTAATCACCTTTTTTTTTTTTGGAGGGCAATTGGGGTTAAGTAACTTGCCCAAGGTCACACGGCTAGGTTTTTTTTGTTTTTTTTTTTTGTTTTGTTTTGTTTTTGTGTGCATTAAGTGTCTGAGGCCAGAACCGAACTCAGGTCCTTCTGACTCCGACCTGACTCCAAGGCTGGCGCTCTACTCACTGCGCCACCTAGCCGCCCCCAATCACCTTTTTTTAAGCAAATATTATCTTATTTAATCCTCAAAACAACCCTGGAAGGTTCATGCTATTATTATCCCCATTTTACAGTTGAGAAAACTGAGGCAAACAAAGGTTAAATGACTTGCCCAGGGTCACACAGCTAGTAAGAGTCTGAGACCATATTTGAACTCAGGTCAACTCAGTGCTCTGTGCACTGTCACCAGCTGCCTCTGATAATTACAATAATAACAATAAATTAAGAGAAATGGAAACCACCCAGCAAACTGGCAAGGATGATAAAGGGTGAGCAAATGGTAGAGGGGCTAGGGTAAGTCAGGCATGCTAATGTATGATTGGTGAAGCTGCAAATTTCTCCAACCATGTTAGAAAGCAATTTGAAATTATGCTAAGAAGGGGACTAAAATTTCCTGTCCGATGATACAGAGATCCCTCTCACTGCTACAATAAAAAGAAAGACCACATGTATGTGGAATGTATTCATAGCAACACATTGGGTAGAGTTCTTTTGCTGGAGTAGATGCTGCTGTTTGGGAAACAGCCAAACAAGTTGTGGTGTGTGAACTTAAGTGAATTATCACCAGCACTTTAAGAGAATTGTCAATGTGACAACAGGGAAGGAAAAACTTATCAAGTGATACAAAACAGCCTTAAGCAGAAGAAAAACCTACAAAATGACTACCAAGGTAAATGAAAACAACAACAATCATTTAGGAAGTCTAATCAATCATAATGACCAACCATGATTCCAGAGGATTCATGATGAAACCTGCAGCCCACCTCCTGACAGAGAGGTCAGGGACCCAGGGGGCAGGCCTGGGCATGTTATCTGGATTCGGCTAATGTGGAAATTTGTTTTGGTGGACTACAGATATTTGAAAACAGGTTTTGTTTTTCTTGCTTTCTCAATGGGGTAGAAGGTGTGGATAGAAGAGAATTCACAACTGAAAATAAAAGAAAAGTGAATTTTAAAAGAAAAAAGAAAGGACAAAAACAAAAAAGAAAATGGATGCAATGAAATTATGACCAAGGTTGGTCACCCCAAAAAAGAAATGAGAAAGTACCTCCCCTGCCTTCTCTGCAGTGTTTAGGGTAGAGGCAATAGGAGTGAAAACTCCCTACAAGGTCAGACTTGTTTGATGTCTTCCTTGGTTGGTAGGTTTTTTCCCCAACACTCTTTTTATTCTTGGCTATAAGGGATGGTTCTGGTTTGAACAGACAAAGGTAGAGGGATAGATTGGAAAAAGCAGAAGATAAAAACATTTATTTTGAGAAATAATAAGCCACTGGAGGGCAAGTAGGTAGCACAGTAGATAGAGGGCCACGCCTGGAGTCAGGATGACTACTCTTCCTGATTCAAATCCAGCTTCACATACTTGCTAGCTGTGTGACCCTGGGCAAGTCATTTCACCCTGCTTGCCTAAGTTTTCTCATCTGTCAAAGGAGCCGGAGAAGGAAATGGCAAACCACTCAGTACTTCGCCAAGAAAACCGAAATGGGGTCACATTACATACATACCAATGTAATGTTAGGTGGACATCTGCATTTAATATCCTAAGAAACAGGATGTGTCTAATGGCCGCAGCACCTTTCATAGATACCTAGATCATCAACTTAGAGCTAGAAAGGACCCAAACAATCATTGTTAAGTCCCACATTTTGTAGGTCAAGAAAATGAGGACCATGGTCACACATGGAGTCACAAGTCTGAAACTGAAAGAAACCTCAGAAGCCAGACAGTCCAATCCTTTCATTATAAAATGAATGCAGAAGAGAAGGAAACCGAGGCCCAGGAAGGAGAAGGGACCTGTCCAAAGTCACACAGTCTAGATCTGAGGGACCTCAGAGGCCAGCTGATTTGACCCCCTTCATTTTACAGAGGAGGGAACCCAGGAAGAAAATGAATGCAGAAGAGAAGGAAACAGAGACCCAGGAAGAGGAAGGAACTTGTCCAAGGTCATTGAAGTAATAAAGTGGCAGAGCCAGCGTCTGAACCCACATCCCCTGATTTTACACCCAACATTCTTTTTTTTTCTTTGTTAATTAATTTATTTTTATTTTTCAACATTCATTTCCACAATTTTTGAGTTCCAAATTTTCTCCCCATCTCTCCCCTTCCCCCATCCCAAGATGGCAAGCATACTGAATACCCCTTCCTGCGTCGACCCTCCCTTCTATCATGCCCCCCTCCCTCTTACTTTCTTGTAGGGCAAGATAGATTTCTAAATCCCACTGCCTGTATATCTTATTTCCCAGTAGCATGTAAAAACAATTTTTAACATTTGTTTTTTTAAAATTCTCTCCCTTTTTCTCTCCCCACCTACCCTCATTAAAAAGGCAAGCAATTCAATATAGGTTATACATGTGTAGTTACACTAAATATTTCCATAAGAGTCAGGTTGTGAAAGACTAACTATATTTCCCTCCATCCTATCCTGTCCCCCACTTATTCTATTTTCTCCTTTGCCCTTTTTGTCCCTTTTCAAAAGTATGCGCTTCTGACTACTCCCTCCCCCAATCTACCCTCTTTTCTATCATCCCCCCCCCTTATCCCCATCCCCCTACTTTCCTGTAGGGTAAAATACCCAATTGTGTGTATATGTTATTCCCTCCTTAAGCCAAATCCGTTGAGAGTAAGGTTCATTCATCCCCTCTCACCTCCCCCCCTCTTCCTCTCCAATGTGAAACCTTTTTCTTGCCTCTTTTATATCAGATACTTTACCCCATTCTATCTCTCCCTTTCCCCTCCCAATATATTCCTCTCTCACCCCTTCGTTTTATTTTTTAGATATCATCCCTTCAAATTCAACTCACCCTATGCTATCTATATACATATATATGCATAAACATACACAGATACATACATACACACATATATATATAAATACATGTACACACACACTTATTTATTCTAACTACCCTAAATCTGAGAAAGGTCTCAGGAGTTACAAATATCATCTTTCTATGTAGGACTATAAACAGTTCAACTTTAATAAGTCCCTTATGATTTCTTTTTCCTATGCACTTTCTCATGCTTCTCTTGCTTCTTGCATTTGAAAGTCAAATTTTCTGTTCAGCTCTGGTCTTTTCATCAAGAATGCTTGAAAGTCCTCTATTTCATTGAAAATCAATTTTTCCCCTGAAGTATTACACTCAGTTTTGCTGGGTAGGTGATTCTTGGTTTTAATTCTAACCCTTCCTGTCCTCCTTCCAGGTTGTCTTGGACTGGAAATGGGCTTCACTCTGTCATTTTCTAGGTTCTAAAGCTCTAGAATTTGTTTAGTCATTTTGACAAGCATTTGGAGGGGTTTGGGGGACATCATAAGCAAGTCCCTGCTCTTACTCCACCATCTTGACTTCACCCCCTATATCCAACATTCTTACCACCATACCATAACTTCCAAAGGACATTTCAAACATTCTTTCCTCTCTACCTCAAATCTCTCCCCATTCCAATTCATTTACCATATCTTCCTATATCTCACAACTTCCAAAGTGATTTTGCCTAAAAGGAAAACTGGCAATATCCCTCCCCCTGCTCAATAAAATCTAGGGGCTCTCTATTGCCTCTAGGACCCAATACAAACTTCTCTGTTTAGCTTTCAAAGCTCTTTACAACCTGGCTCCAACCTATCTTTCCAGCCTCAGTGACATGACTCCCCTTCCCATAGTACAGCCCAACTGAACTTCTCTCTGGTCCTCACACAAATCAAAATCAAATCCAAATCAAAGTACCTCCATGTATTTTACTGGATACCCCGAGATCTAAAAAATTGCTAGTGCCATCCCTCATCCCTATTTAATTTGCATATACTTATAGAAAAGCAGGAAAGATTGGTGGATAAAGATTCAGCCTGGAAACCAGGACCATCTAGGCTCACATTCCACCCCTAACAAGTCAACAAGGATTTATTAAGTACCTTCTATGTGCAAGGCAGGGGGCCACCAGGTGGCACTGCAGTGGATAGAGTGCCAGGCCTGGAGTTAGGAAGACTCATCTTCCCAAGTTCAAATATGGCCTCAGATACTTCCTAGTCACGTGACCCTGGGCAAGTCACTTCACCCCATTTGCCTCAGGTTCCTCATTAGTAAAATGAGCAGGAGAGGGAAATGGCAAACCACCCAGTAACTCTACCAAGAAAACCCCAAAAGGGGTCACAAAGAGTCAGACATGCCTGAAACATCTAACAACAAGCTCTTAGGAAAGGATGGATAAAGAAGAAAATTTAGATAATGTAAAAGCAAAATTAATCAATATAAATTTATTTTAATAGAATTCTTGCCTTACTAAGATTATAAATTTTAAGTGCCAACCTCCATTAATAAATGAAATGTCTTCAACTTAAGTCATATACTAATGAAATTACAGGTCCAGTCCAGACCTATCTCCTATCTGCTTGTATAGGTATATGTTGTCTTCTGCAACAGAACAGAAACTCCCTGAGGGCAGGGACGTTTATCTATAGTAATTTAATAAATGCTGGTTGATTGAGTCATATATGACCCAAGAAATGTTCATAAAAGATTAAACTTTTTTTTTACTTCCCCTACCTCCAACCCCCAGAGATATCTGCTGCCACAATTCTTGGCCAAGGCAACCTTTCAGAATAAAACTGCCATTTACCCCTACTAAAAGAGAAAAATGTATGATCAGGAGATAGTTGTTGTTTCTCCTTCATTCTCGAAGAAGACCATGGCAACAGGAAGGTGATGCCATGACTTATAAGTGAATTGAATTTGAGTGAGGGAGGGCTGTGCAAAGTCACCTGCCTCCCTTTCTCTTCCAGAGCCATCTGGGTCCAGTGGCCAGAGGTTTCAGTGATCAAAAATGATCAGGAAATAGTGAGATGCCCAATATATGAGAGCAAGGTGCAAAGGTATCAGATTTAAAAGGACCTTGTATGGCAAAGTAAAGAGTCTGAACTTGATCCATAGGCAATGGGGAGTTGGAGGTCTTAGAGCAAAAAAGGGCTATGACCAGATCTGTGCAAAAAAGCAGATTAGCTTTGCCAATGAAGGATCCAATCCATTGGAGCAGAGGGATAGAGAGCACAGAGGCAAGAAGACCTCTTAGCAGTTTACTGCAGGAAGAAGTAAGGGCTTGTACTCAGGTGTATCATAAGGGAGAAAGGAGATGATCCATAGGGAAACTTGGCAATTAATTGGACACATGGAAAGAAGTAGAGATAAGAGCGACACCAGGGTTTTAAGCATAGGTTACTGGATGAATAGTCACATCATTGACAGGAATTATGATGTCAGAAGGAAGGACAGGCTTAGAATAAAAGCTAAGAAGCTTCCTTTTAGGCATGCTCAATTTGAGATGCCAGTAAGACTGCTGATTTGGAGCTTTTAAGAACCTTTGAGGTTGTCATTCAATTGTTTCAGTCCTGTCTGACTCTTTATGACCCCATTTGGGCTTTTCTTGGCAAAGATACTGGAGTGGTTTGCCGTTTCCTTCTCCAGCTCATTTTACAGGTGAGGAAGCTGAGGTGAACAGGGTTAAGTGACTTGCCCAGGCTCATACTTCTAGGAAGTGTCTAAGGCCAGATTTGAATTCAGAAAGAGAAGTCTTTCTGATTCCAAGCCCAGTACTCTATTCACTGCATCACCACTTAGCTGAGCCTTAGAGATTACTAAATCCCAGACTTCTGATTTTACAGATGAGGAAACTGAGGCCTACATGGGGAAGTCAAGTTCAAACAGGTAATAAGCAAGAGATCCAAGATTCAAAAGTAGGCCCCTCTGACTTCAGTTCCAAAGTTCTTCCTGCCACACCATGCCACCTGGGAAATCTCAGCAGGGACTTCTTAGAGGAAGTTCGAGAGGCAGGGATAGAGTTTTAAAAGAGGAGTTCAGACTAGAGAGCTAGATCTGGGAGTAATTGGCAACCATATAGACACATAGGCGGTATTATAGCAGATAAGAGACTAGACTTGATGTCAAGAAGAAGTGAGCTTAAAATCTGGCCTTGGGCATTCCCTGGCAGATCATTTTACCTCCATCAGCATCAGTTTCCCCATCTGTAAAGTGAAGATAATAACAGGCCCTACCGAAAGAGAGACATTTGTAAAGTGCTCTGCAAACATTAAAGACGGACATAACGAGATGGTAGCTATGCAGCAGGGTGATAACTGAAGCTATGGGGACAGGTGAGATCACATGGGAGAGGGGGTACTGTCTCCAGCTAGGCACAGAAGCCATGTTTTCTCTCGACTACCTCTGCCTAAAGGAGAAATACTATGATACACGCACAGCCTGATATAATGGCACATTCCAGCATTCTCAGAGACAACCACTAACTGGGGGTGCTGGGGAATTACTGGGGTAAATCCCTTGATGGTGACAATGAGTGGGAACTAGTAAGAAAGCTTGAGACTTTCCTGTCAGAGAAAGAATGACTTGGGGACAAAATGAGAAAGAGCAGGAGATAAAATATAATCCAAAGGAATGTGGCTGATTTCCTCAGAAGTATGGGGCTAATGATCATATGCTTTTGAGTAGTTTAGTTCAGCCACCAGAGGGGCTAACTGGCCTGGAGAGAGAAGATTACAGGCCTGCCAGTGAAGGCACTCAATATGGGAAAATAGAGGCCTTTGCAAGGACAAACTCTGGCTCATCAAATGAGGAACCCTTTGAGTCTCTGAGAGGTAGCATGGGACAGTGGAAAGACTATTAGCTTTGTGTGGCAGAGGGTCTGGGTTCAAATCCTGCCTTTGCCACACATTATATATGTGACCCTGGGCAAGAGACTTCTTTCCCCCTTCCCCTGGGCCTTAGTTTCTTCCTCTATAAAATGAGGAAGTTACTGCAAATCACTTATAGAGAAACTCCCGTTAAAACAACACTGAGTTTCCACCTCACAACATGCCCATCAAATTGACAATAATGCCAAAAGGGGACATTGACAAAATGGTTGCAAGGGCTTTGACAAAATTTGACAAAAATCTGACAAAAGGGGACAATGACAAAATGGTTGCAAGGAAAGTCACATGAATGCATTGCTGGGGGAGCTGGGAATGGTCCTGCCAGTTTGAAAAGCAATTTGGAATGGTGCCCACTAATGCTACTAAACTGCGTATGCCCTTTGGCCCAATTACACCAGTACTGGCAGGCCCTACTCCCAGAGAGATCAAAGGAAGAAGAAAAGGTTCCATATATTCCAAAGCATTTATGGTACTCTCTTCATGGCAACCTCAAACTGGGAACTGGGGTGGGGGGAGTGGTGTCTCCATTACATGGCTAAATAAGACATGATACATGAACGTGATGGAAAACTATTGTGCTGAAAAAAAGGATAAAAGACAAAGTTTCAGAGGAAATTGGGAAAATCTCTATGATCTGATGCAGAGAAAAGTGAGCAAAACTAGGTGAACAATTTATAAAATAACAACAATATAGAGAAAAACCAACCTTGAAAGACTTTAGAACTCTGATTAATGCCACAAGAAACCATGAGGCCAGAGGACTGAGGATGAATCACAGCACCCAGCACCTGTGAGAGTGGGAGAGGCTTAAAATGCAGAATGAGACATGCATGTATATCTGGACCTGGCCAATGTGTTTGCCATTGCCTCCTCCAGCTCATTGCACAGATGAGGGAAATGAAGCAAACAGGGTGAAGTGACTGGCCCAGGGTCACCCAGCTAGGAAGTGTCTGAGGTCAGATTTGAATTTGAATCATCTTGATTCCCCATCCAACACTCTATCCACTGCAGTGCCACCTAGCTTTGGGAAGGACCTCAGAAGGCATCTAATCCAATCCCTTCAATTTACAGAGGAGAAAACTGAGGACAGGGAACAGAAAGGACTTGTCAAAGGTCACCCAGAAGCCTACAGCATTTGAATCCAGGTCCTAAAATGTCAAGGCCCACAACAGGAATGTACACATACTAGCATAGGTTCAGTTCAATAAAGTTTCCCATAAGCTTCTTCCAGTTTTTTCCCCTCAGATGACAAGCCAGAGCTTAGCCCTCTGTGTACTTTCCCTGGGATATCTGATAGCACCACAGGGTCCTTACAGAGTATTCCTGAGACTAACTTCACCTGTGACAATTTTTGGCCAGTTCTGCTCCTGGCAGGGGAATGAATGAATGAGTGGGCCCTTCTCTGGCTCACAGCTATACACAAGCCCTTCCCTATTCTCTGTGGCCTCCCTCCCTGAGTGAATCAGCCCTGACGATCTGAGCAATTCTCTACAGGTCAATATTTGATCAAACAGCAGTCTGGTGTGTTCAGATAATGCACAATTAGCTGAGGAGCAGTGAGAACATTCAGAGGACAGGCAGCCCAGTTTATTCCATCACTAAAACTTCAACATTCCACAAGTAAATTAGCTCAATTTAGTAGACCTACTAAACTCCAACTCTGTGGCCAGTTCATTTCAACAAACATATATTAAGCACCTACCATATTCTAGGGACTGTAACCAGGCAATGGGGATGCAAAGAGGAAACCAAGACACTTCCTGCATTCAATTTAAACTAGGAGGGGACTTAAACACAAATAAGAGTACACCAGATATATTGTTGAGTCATTTTTTTGGCCTTGGACAACTCTCCATGAGTTTTCTTGGCAAAGACCCTGGAGTGGTTTGCCATTTCCTTCTACATCCCATTTTACAGATGAGGAAACTGAGGCAAACAGGGTGAAGTGACTTGCCCAGTGTCACATAGCTAGTGTCTGAAGGTAGATTTGAACCCACAAAAGACGAGTCTTCCTGGCTTGTCACTCTATCCATTACATTGCCCCCCTAGATGCCCATTTTGCGACAGCAACAACAAAAAAAAAGTACTTAAAGGGATGGAACTAAAAAGTGGGGGAAGCAGGGAGGGCTGCTTGGAGGAAATGGTAATGGAGCTGAGAGCGGCTCCCCAACCTCTGTGGCTAAAGCTAAGGAGGAGAGGATGGGCAATATAATAGCTATGATAAGGTGAACTGAAGTTTACATTTGGAGTGTGGTGGGGAAGCGAAAGGGAGTTTGCAACAGATGGGCACAATTTTGTTATTGAAGTATAATTTGAGGTTCTCTGATGAACAGGAGAGGGGAGAATGTGTTGAAGAGAGAAGAGATTTGGAGGAGACATGATAGGAGTACAACAGAGTTTCGATCAATTCATGGATTGGCATGCTGCAGTCAAGACCCAGTTGAAATTTAGTAACTATTCTAGATGTTGTGAGGAATATCAAGGAAGCTGACTAGTCTCTATCCTCAAGGTGCTCACAGTGTCAATAGGGAAATCAAACCAACCAAGGGGCTAGAGATCAATTTTAATGCAATTTCTGAAGCCTGAGCTGGTACTGTCTACTCACAGAAGGCGGGGGAGGTGGAGGGGATTCTGAGAGCATTCAAGCTCAAGTAGTTCCATGTTGTCCAAGACAGACCTGTTCTTTTCTCATTCACTGTACCTCCATTTCCCTGCATCCAAACAGGCAGCTCTCAAAAAAATACCACCTGGAAACAGAAGGATACCAGCATAATGGATAAGGAGTTGGACTCTGGGTCAGGAAGAGCTGAGCTCAGTCCTACCTCTTACACATACTGACTGACCCACTCTGGGCACCACACTGGGCCTTGGCATAAGCCAAGCCACTCTCTAAGAGTGTAAGCCACTGCACAGCTGCTGCCCCACACTGCTGACAAAGTGTCATCAATGGAAGGGGTGGGGAACCAGGAACCTCGAGGCCCCAGGTGGCCCTCTAGGTCCTCAAATTTGGATTCAGTCAACTGGTTGCAACTGAGAACCTAGAGTAACAACTGGGGCCTCTTGGAGGTTCCCCACACCTGCAGCTTATACCAATGAAATCACAAGTCAAGTCCCATCAAACAAACAACAATAAAAAACCACACGCTTCCCAAACTCCAAGACCTGCCTAAGTGCCCACGCCTCCTAAAGAACACAACTCAGGTTCGAAGGAGGTCTAAATGACAGGACTAGGGGGACAGAGTTGAAGCAGATAGCTGCACTTCAGCCTCTGAAGGCTGGCCCTTGTCTTGGCTTCCTCTGTAGCATAAATAAGACATCCTCTCAGATCCTATTAAGTCATCCCTACAAACATATTGCAGATAAGGGGAACCCACTTCATAATTGAAGTGCGGCTACGGTTCTATTTTGATATTATCATAAAGAAATTACTTTTGTTCACAGTGTTATCTGACCTTCATGCAGGAGCTGATTAAAAAGGGTTCTTTTCCTTCTGACAAAGACAACTGTGAAATGAAATATACGGCAAAGCAGCCCTGGTTTACAAAATCTCCACAAAAGCTGGGAGGCAGCTGACAAGACTCATCTCTTCTTTCAAAAATCAACCCACTTTGGCTCTTATACAAAGGCTAGTCCATCATTCACCACAGTGACTTGTCACTTCCAGGGACAGGCTCTGAAGGAAGGCTTGGCGAGCATGTTCGACAGTTTATTCGAAAGCATTATTCATACAATAATGACTTGTGATTTACTACCAGGACTCATTCGGCAATTGCCGTCACCAAAAGAACCCCATAGAAAATGGAATCCAGAGAGAGAAAAGAGGGAGAGTAGCAGAGTTGGGCAGAGTCAGAAGCTTAGGGGTGGAGAAACTGTAAGCCTCTAGGCCACATGTGGCCTTCTAGGTGCTTGGGTGCAGCCTTGGGACTAAGTCCAAGTTTTACAGAATAAATCCTTTTATTAAGGGGATTTGTTCTGTGACCTTTGGATTCAGTCAATGGGCCGCACTTGAGGATCTAGAGGTGTGGCCTCAAGGTTGCACGTTCTCTACCCCTAATAGCCAGACCCCTACCAGAAACTAACTGAGTGACTCAAGGCATGTCACTGTACTTTGCTAAGCTGAAGCTTCCTGATGAGGAATATCAGGACTGTTGACCTTATAGGCCTAGGTATGCACAGAACATGGGCCAGGTGGTCTAGCATGGCCAGAAACACACTCGTGATCATAAAGCTGTACTGAGTAGTAAATGGGGCTATACACCTAAGGATATTTGAATCACACATTTAAAACTGGAAAAGCCTTTGGCTCTAGTCCAATTCTCTCATTTTACAGAAGGTAAAACTAAGGCTCAGAGTAAGTAAGTGGCTTGCTCAAGAACCCACATAAGCACACACGATCACAGATCTAGAGCTGGAAGGGCCCATCTAGACCAATTCCTTCATTTCACAGAGAACAAAAAAAGGTCACATTAGACAGATTTGAATCTGAGGCCTGATTCTGGAGCCAATGAGGTTTTTCTGCACTTTGGAGAAAATGACTGACCTACAGTCCCAAAAGGACTTCTTAAAAAATAGAAACTGGGGCAGCTAGGTGGTTCAGTGAATAGAGCACTGGCCCTGAAGTCAGGAGGACCTGAGTTCAAATCCAGCCTCAGACACTTAACTCAAAAAGTAGCCATGTGATCTTGGGCAAGTCACTTAACCCCAATTGCCCTCCAAAAAGCAAAAAACAAAAAATGTAGAAACTAACTTGGTGCAAACAGTATTGGACTTGGACGCAAAAGACTTCAGTTCAAATCTTCGGTATGCCACTTACCTTCCTGTGTAACTTTGGGGGAAAAATCACTTCACTGTCTGAGCCTCTGATTTCTTGTAGAAAAAGTAGGAATTGGACTCGATAAGTGCTAATGTCACTGCCAGTTCAGGATCTCAAATTTGATTTCTATTCTCTATTAGCAAAGCCATTTGAAAAGGAAAAAAAAACAATTACCCCTAGGAACTTCCTAAGATCCACTTCTGTTGTATCTCTAGAAAGACAGTGAGTAAAAACCACTCTAGACCAAAGGGGAAATTTAGTTTCTAGCTTCTCAAAGTGGCCTAAGATGAAAGCTTTCTCCTGAGCTTTAAAAGATAGGATTTGTAGTTAACTGCTCACTTTTTATTTTTATCACCCAATTCAAGGATGGACCTGAATACATCTCTGGACCATAAGAAAATCCAACAAGATGATAGGATGTCCTGTAGATACTTATTTGTCAACAGGCTGAAGGGTAACCCCAGTAATGTAAAAAGACAGTTGTTTCAGAGGGTAAGGCGAAGAGCAGAAGGCTAAGGCGAGCTTAATGGCTTTTTGAAACAACTACAAGAAAGAAACCCCTTCTCTCAAGTAAGAAAATGATAGGGGCAACTAGGTGGTGCAGTGAATAGAGCACTGGCCCTGGAGTTAGGAGGACCTGAGTTCAAATCCGACCTCAGACACTTAACACAAAAACTAGCCATGTGACCTTGAACAAATCACTTAACCCCAACTGCCCTGCCCTCCAAAAAAAAAGTAAAAAAAATAGCCATGTAATGTCCAGCAAGTCACTTAACCCCAATTGCCCTGCAAAAAAAATGGACTGGGTTATATCAGTGGCTAGGAATAAAGGAGTTGGAGGTGTTAGGTTTATTCTATGGTAATCAATCAATAAGCATTGGGAGTATTGAAGGAACACTAATTTTGTTGTTAAAGAACCTGAGTTTGAATCTCAGCTCTGCTGATTATCATCTGTGTGACCCTAGGCAAGTCACTTCACATCTCTGCAGGCTTAGTTTTCTCCTCTGTGAAATGAGAACCAGGCTCTATTACCATAAGAGCCATCCTGGCTCAGACTGTACCTTTAACCCACAAAAATGAGCACATTTTAGCTACATTCAAAAAGGTCATGATAGGACATGAAAACTAAGGGTCAACCCATCCTAGCAACTTGGAAAAGCTAGTATATGTCCTAATTTTCTGTGGCAGAAAAGTTATATGCTATAAGAAACGAACCTGGCTAGGCTGGGGGAAAGATGGGGGTTAGGGTTTTTTGTTGTTTTTTTGTTTTGTTTTGTTTTGTTTTGTTTTTAGGAAAAGCTAATAGGACACTTTGTAGAAGAAATGTGCTTGGGGCAATTCTGGAGCTGTCCAGTCCTAAGCAGTTGCTCCATTCCCAAAGCCTGGCCTAGCAGGGACACTGAGAGGGCTACAGAGGTCTCCACACATCAACCCAAGAAGGAAAGCAAAAGAAATCATGGAAGGAAAGGAAAGTAGACAAAAGTCTTAGGCAAATAGCTTAGCTCCTATACATAAGGAGAAAAGGAGAGTGAGAAAAGCCATATTTTTTCCCAAAAAAAAAAATCATTCTAGAGAAAAGGAACCCACACTCCTGAAAATTTCAAAGCCAAGAGAGAAGGAAGCCCCCACAAGGCGCCGTAGCAAGCTGCTTTTGGTCAAATTAAAGCTCTGCAAATTAATGCTTACACAAGAAATCAGATGCTTGACTCTACAGCATAGAGAAAGTCCCTGTGGGGCTTCAGATAAGAAGATTGCCATCTGACAGCTGCTTATTATTACAGGAAATGAAATCGCACTGTCTGAAATCCCAGTGATTTCAAAAGTATGGGAGGAAGGAGAGAAGAGAGGCAAGGAAGAGAGAGGAGCAAAAGGGCACATGAAAGGAACTCCAGCAAATACAAGCTGCCTTCAGCATAAAGCCAGAAGTAAAAAAACCAGAGTATGGAAAAAGGACCTTTGGCAGCCTCGAGAACACATGTGGCCTTCTAGGTCCTTGGGTGCCGCATTTCAACTGAGTGCAAGTTTGACAGAACAAATCCTTTTATGAAGGGGATTTGTTCTGTGTGGTTTGGATTCAGTCAAAGGGCCATCCTTGAGGACCTAGAGGGGATTTGGTCTGTGAAGTTGGAATTCAGTCAAAGGGCCATCCTTGAGGACCTAGAGGGCCACATGCAGCCTTGAGGTCCCCACCCCTGGCCCAGACCATCTACCCCCAGAAGCATTCTGGATAGCTTCTAGGTTCTCTGCAGACCCTGTGTAGGAGCAGAGGGCATCACAAGGACCACACTCCTCTCCTTTGGTCTACCTTTCACTGTGAGGCCTCTACCCCAGCACTGTACTTCTTCCAGAGGCTTACCCAGAAGGACTACACCCAATCAGAGCAAACTGTCTTCTGTCCACCCCAATCTCCTCCCAGGGGTTTTCTGCACCCAATCAGAGGAATATTCCACACCATCCTCCCTCACACATCTATCTACCCTGGCCAATGTTGTTGTAAGCACGACCAGTCCCAGGGATGACTGATAGCTTGAAACCCTGGCTTTAATACCTCATACTTCCAGGAGAATACTGTTTCTTTCAACATTCCACCCTAAGGAAAACTGTTTTGGTTTTGAACCCAGAGAAAAAGAGTGGGAAGGATAGGAGAGAATGCTTTTTAAATGTTATATGGTAGGACCAGTTAAAGTTCAGAACTAAAATCTGAGGTATTACATTCCAGGTTGCTCCCAGCTGCCTTAACATCCCAATCATTTTGTCATATCCAAATATCCTCCAAAATCACCATGGTTTGATCATAAGATCATACATAGATTTAGAGCTACAAATTACCTCAGAGCCCCAGAGGGGGAAACTGAGGCCCAGGAAGGGACATGATTGGTCCAAGGTAACATATAGGCTCATACATCAAGAGCTAGAAGAGGCCCCAGAGATTCCCCAGAGTTCATGAAACAGCAGCAAGAATTTCTGGACTTGTCCAAAGGGGAAATAGGTTAGGAGGAAATCTTAAGAAAGACATTAGATCAGAAATCAGAGCTCTACGAGCAGAATTTTAAAACACAAAGAACAGAGTAGAAGAAAAGCAAATACATGATGGAAAATCTCGAAAAAGAAGAATCTGAGAGAAACTAAAAACATTAAGGATTTTTGAGAAGCATGAGATCACCTATAAACTGATGTTGAACTACAAAGAACCTGAAAAAAAAACAACACACAACAATATAAACAAAAGAAAAACAAAAATGAACAACTGAGAACTGAAAAATTATAATGACAGAGTTCAGCCATGGAGAAGAATTAAGAAAACATACTTTCTTCCCTTCATTGGAGAGGTGGGGGCCTATGCATGTGGAATGTTGTGTACACTGTCAGAAACAGAAATGTATCAGATGATTTTTCTGAACTTTTTTTCCCTCTTTCTCTTCATATTTTTGCCATAAAGGATGGCTTACTCTGTAGTGGAGGAAAAGAGCTATAATAGGAAAAATGGTACAAAAGGAAAGATAGAAATGAAATTAAGGTTTTTCTAATCTACATCTATTCTGTTCTGAATGTAGATGGCACCTCAGGCTGCCAAAAATACTAAAGACAACATAAAAGTAAGATTGTTGGATGAAGAAAGTTCATGTCTGTTGATGTGATTAATGGTTTGGGAGGCTATAGAAGGGTTATATATTTAGCAGTTAATGGTAATTAACTTCTAAAAGTTTAAAGTAAATTTATTTAAATTTAAAAGTAAGTTTACTTCTAAAAGAAGTAAAGCTATAAGAGTAAAGCTGATGTAAATAAAGAGAGTAAAACTGGATATAAAAGGACTAGGAGAAGAAGCCAGTGATTAGGACCCTGAGATAGGAACTAAAAATGTTCATCCTTACCTTCCAAACCTGGACAATCCATCCTTCAACACTTTTTTCTACTCTGATCATTTTATAAAGTGATTATCTTAAATATGATCAGGAATAATTAGCTGGGTAACTCGAAGCAAGTCTCATCCTGCATCACAATCTCATCACTGGTCACAGAATTAGAGAATCTGAAAAAGCAGAAGGGACCCAGGGGGGGCACTTGGTCCCACCAGTACCTGAGCAGCCAGCCTTTAACAGCACACCCCAACCCCCATGTGGCCCTCCAGTCTCCACATGAAGACCTCCGGGTTTTTATTGGTAGGAAGTTTTTCCTGACCTTCCATCTAGCCTCAGATAGCCTCTCTGATACTTTCACTCATTTCTCTTTAGCTATGCCCTCTAGAAACAAACAAGGCAAGTAGCATCTCCTCTCCCCTGACAGCCCTTCAGATGAGAATAACCTCTGCTCAGCATAACCCAATAGGCTGGACAGAGGCTCAGCACAGACAAGAGATGGATGGAAGCCTTTGAAAGTTTTGAAATATACAAATGCAAAGGAGTGCTTTATTCCTAATGAATCTCTAAGCCCAAACAAGACCTTGCAAGTATTCTCTGCAGCCAAAGAAATGGGTTTCACTGCTTAGATTTTTTAGATTAGTCCCCAGACTTTCATTTTTGCCCTGTTGTGCATTTCAGAAACAACAGGATCAAGATGCTCAAATTATGGTTTTTATTAAATAGGCACTAAACCATCTCAAGATGCTGTGCACAATCTACACTAATGCCAGTTTTTTCAGTGCTGTGTGGGTCCCCTGAATAGCGAATAATGCAAAGACTAATAAAAATGATAGGAGAATTGAAACTGAGCAAAATTAGATTAAATTTCAATCTATAAACTGCAAGATGGATTTTTTTTTGCATACTTTCCTATAAGCCCCTAATCTCTTTCACATGGTCTATAGACTAGCTGTTTAGTTTAACAGGTTGGGACATGGGACTAATATTGTGAGCTATTTGGAAATTCAGCTGGCTTGCTCCTTCTTTTAAAAAGACCTACCTATAAAAATAACCAAGACATAGAACAGAACCTGCCAAAGCTAGGAGCTCTGGAATTCGCTTCCTTTTGTCGTTGCAAGCTTGTTGTGTTGCTTGGTTTTTTTTTTTTTTAATTCACTTTGAAGGAAATGTTTCAGCCTAGATCCAGCCCAAACAAAAGATGCTGTGGGCATTTTCTCTTTCACATTTTCTCTTCTTCCTAGGCACATATACTCTGTTGTTTTATCCAACTCCAAAGGGAGAGAGAGACACACACTGAGAAAGAGACACAGAAAAACAAAGAGAGACAGAGATAGGCAGTCAGAGAAAGACAATCAAAGAAAGAGTCAGGAACAGAGAGTGAGACAGACAGAGACAGAGGACTGAGTGCAGCCCAGACAGCTACAGTTTGTTAAAAGGCAAAAAAGGAAAAAAGGCATGCTTAATTAAAGGAAAACCACAACAGCTTTATATACTTGAAAAGTAACAAGTTTCTCCTAAGCATCCACCCTCAGCCGCAGGAAAGACCCTTGGGGCCCATCAGAAATGGATATAGTCGTGAAGCTGTTTGCAATTTATATGTGCATGCATAAAGCAGGAATTCCTCACTCAATCCCCACGAGTTGGTTTTTTAAATTGTCCATGCAGGCATAATACACTTTCTCCAAACTCTGCAGCCAGGCAACAAGAAATTTTTCTGCTCCTGACACTGACATCCATTTCTTATTTGATAAAGCCAATCACCATATGGGCCTGGCCATTAGACTAGAAGGACCAGACATGTCAATTGACACAAACATTTCATAATTTTACATGGAAATAAAATGTCCAGTCTCCCTCTATTTCCTTTGCCTCATAAATTAAAAGAAAAAAAATTCACTGAGTCATTCACAGCTTAAATTCTGGTCCTTGTGGTGTTAAGAGGTACCGACAATGCTGATCAATCACTTCCCGATCCCAGAAAGCTACAGAGCGTATGTGGAAAAACTGGACCGCCAGCCTCTTTTGGAATTAATATTCCCTCAAGCCCTGCTCTTTTTCTGTACCCCATTCCCATCTGTCACCTGGATATGCAATCAAGAAGCCCCAGAATGAATACAGCTAGGTCCCCATTAGCAGGAATAATGAATCCCTGAAGTGGTCACGTTATTCGAATTCACACTGCATTATTTCCATTGGGCTGGAACCAATTACCATATTTTACATAATTATCATTTCGAATGGTACGAATCTGAATACATGTGACCTCGGGATTTATTATTCGCACTAATGGAAGAGCTAGCCATAACCGCATCAAAAGGGACAGAATTAAGAGACCATCTAAAGCACCACCACAACACCCATTTTGGAGAGCAAGAAACTGAGGAAGCTGATACCTCATCCAATAAAAAATTCTCCCCACAACCATCATTGTGAAAGGCATTCCCTTTCATTCTCCTCTGTTGCTTTTTTTTTTTAATGATGTGACATTTTTGTAACTCACATCCATTCAGACTATTTGTGGGAAACAGAGTGAAAGAATGAGGGTCAGCAGAGAGAATCTCTTCATGGCAGGCCTAAGTGTCCTTATCTGTAAAATAAAAGGCTTGGGGGCAGCTAGGTAGTGCAGTGAGTAGAGCGCTGGCCCTGGAGTCAGAAGGACCTGAGTTCGAATCCGGCCTCAGACACTTAACACACAAACAAAAAAAACCTAGCCGTGTGACCTTGAGCAAGTTATTTAACCCCAATTGCCCTCCAATAAATAAATAAATAAATAAAAATTAAAAAAGAAAAATAAAAGGCTTGAACTCTAATGGCTTCTAGCTCTGACTCGATGATTCTGAGTTAAACAAACCTTCATTTCTACTGCACTGCTTTCCAGTTGTTCCAGAAGTTCTGGGCAGACAGGGGGTCTTTAGCCCTAATAGTTTTTGATGGAATGTTTATCCAAAACCAGGCTGCTTCTCGGTCTTGCTTACCTAGTCTGTTCCATTGAGCAATCTTTTCGATTTTTAACCAGTACCAAACAGCTTTTATGATTACGACTTTATAATACAGTTTGAGATCCAGTAATGCTAGGCCCCTTTTCATTCCTACTTTCTTTATTTCCCTTGAGATTCTTGACCTTTTGTTTCCTCCTGATGAATTTTGTTATTATTTTGTCTAGTTCTATAAAGTAACCCCTTGGTAGTTTGACTAGTATGGCACTAAATCTATAAATTAGTGCTGGTACTATCATTTTTTATTATATTGGCAGTGCTCAGCCATTAACAATGGACATCTCCAATTCTGTCTCCCTTTCTCTGTATCTGTAGGGAGTGTTTTGTAGTTGTATTCATAATGGAAAGATTTTTGATTGCAGAGAAAGGAAGGAAACCCTAAGCACCAGGCCTGGAATTAAGTACTCACTAACAGAGAGGTCCACATATGGTAATGCCGTGTCAAAGTCTCACCCTGTTTCTACCAATCCTTCTTAACTTGGGAAATATTCCCAGGGATATAATTGGCTATGAAGTCCAGGATGCATGACCTCAAATCCAAACAGCCTGCCTTTTGGGTCTCTGTCCTGCAAAATCCTAGCCAGGTATCCCCTAATGAGAAAAATAACTAAAACTGACCTGGTCTCCTGCAGGGTAAGTCCTCTACTCAAGCAGAGTAAACCCACACCCATGTGAGGTGTACCAAAGGCCTCCCTGTGCCAAGCTCTGCCCAACTGCCACCATGTCTGACATTACTATCATTAGAGTTACTCCTTTGGCACCAAATCACTGCTAAATGCACATTGATTGCCTGGAAGGGCTAACAGCAACTCAAGTACAGCTGTTATAAGCCTTTTTTGAAACAACTTTAAATCTCTGTTCAAAAACTGTACTTAAAAATTATAGCAAAATTTAATTCTGCATTGGGAATCCAGTTTTTGTTGTTACTGTTCAGATGTGCCTGACTGTTCAAAACCCCTTTTGGGGTTTTCTTGGCAGGGATACTCGAGTGATTTGGCCATTCTCCTCCACTAGCTCTTTTTACAGATGACGAAACAGAAGAAAAGGGTGTTAAGTGATTTGCCCAGGGTCACAGGACTAGTATTCATCTGAGGCTGGATTTGAACTCAGGAAGATAAGACTTCCTTCCAGAGCCAGAACTCTACCTACCATAGCACCAGTTAGTAGCTCCACACAACAAGTATTTACTAAGTGGTTACTTTATGCCAGGCACTGTGCTAAATACCAGGGATACAATGGCAAAAATAGTTCCTGTCCTTTATTTTATAAGTAAAATAAACTGAAACTCAAAGGAATTCACTATTCACAACTTACCAAAGGTGATACAGCTACTGAGTTGCATGGCTGAAAATAAATTCCTTCTTCCAGTACCAACCTTTTCTGGTTAATGCTTATAACCATGTGAATTTTATCTTTTCCAGCCATATTGTGACCAAACCATTAACCTCTTGCTCTGAGTTTTACAACAATTTCCATATCCCAAAGCAAATTCTTATACCCCACACCTCAGACCCAGGAAAACTAACAAAGACAATAAAATACGGAAACAGTCAACGTTGGGGGGTCTGGGGAAAGATACACTTGTGGGACCATGAGTTGTTTCAAACATTTTGGAAAGCAATTTGGAATTATGGGAGAGAGAAAAGGAGGGAAGGACAGAAAAAAGATGTCCATGCCATTTGATCCAGAGATCCTACTTCTAGACATATCCCCCTCAAGGAGATCAAAGACATAATGAAAGGTCCCATTTATACCAAAATATTTATAAGGGCACTTTTGTGCCAGCTAAGAACTGAAAACAAACTGGATGCCCATCAAATTGATAAGTGGATAAAGAAACTGTAATATTATGAATGTAACAGAATATTATAGTGCTATAAGAAATTATGTATGTAAAGAATACTGAAAAGCGTGGGAAGACTTATATGAATATGAACTGATGCAAAGTGAAATTAAGAACCAAGAAAACAATATACACGTGTGTACAAACACACACATAAATACATATATGAATGCATATATAGTATAGGGAGAGGTATATACCCATATGCATATAAACACATGCATACATATATGTATATAAACATATATAAATGTATATAAATATATATAAACATATACCACATATATATAATCTATATTGTCAGGTTCAGTTAATATATTGTTTAGTTTTGCTAACCTGCTTTTTTCTGTTTCTTGTTTTATTCTTTGCAAGAGGGGATGGCTTTCTGATACAGACAGGGATATATTCTGAAATGAAGACAATGTAAAAATAAAAGATATCAATAAAATATTTAAGGTTAAAATAATTATTACATCTTATTCAGAATTTCAGAACCAGAAGGGACCTCAAGGGGCATCAAGTGAATCGACCCATTTTACAGATACAAGAATGTTATTCACTAGATACAACTTCCAACCTATTATTTCTGGGAGGTTAGGTTCAGAGGTAGGTATAAACATTTCAGGTTAGTTCTTGCCATAGTTAGGGAGCCATTTCAGGTTAGTTCTTGCCATAGTTAGGGAGCACATAGGGGAAGACACTGTATGTATGGCAATAGTTTCACAGCATTAGCTCTAGGAATGAGTGAGAACAGTGCAAATTAATAGGAGAAATTCAGAGTTCAGTCAAAGGTGTGGTTGGCCCACCTAAGGCACCCCACTTGCCTCTGCTTACCAGTAGACCAATGTCATAGGACCAAGGTGAGAGAAGGGAAGATCTTAAGTTATCAGGTTGCAGCAAAGCTATTCCTTCAAGGAACATACAAGTGGGAACAAGTTTCTTGAATTAGTTTATCATCTAACAACAAAGAGCAGGATTTGAGCACTGTCTAGATGTGGGGACTGAGATGGGAGTTGAGGACTCAGCCCTCAAAGAGACTAGGAAGAAAGGCACAAGTAGAAGGTTAAAGGGGCTGCCTCTTTTGAGACTGAAGGGACAAGGGAGAAGATGGGAAAGGACAGAGGTTTGGAAGTAAGGAAGTAGAGTTGAGAGTACTCAACACTGAATGGCCTGATCTCAGTAAAATAGAAAAGTAAGGTAACTTGAGAGACTGGGGGGGTGGGGGAAGGAGCTGCTGGGCTTGAGTGGGTTTACAACAGTCACTATGGGGAACGGGATGACTCAACAGGAGATATACCCAGGAGTATTGCCAGGCAACTCTGAAAGCCTCTCTGAGGTTAGGCAGTGTTAGGTAGGGTACATTTATAATAGAGCCTTGTGTTACATCCATAGGGAAAATGGGGAGGTTTTGTGCTGGATAAAATACAGTGCAAAAGTCAGAGGTGTTGTAAAGGCAAGAGTGTAGAAATTTGCCTCTGTGAGGGATGAACTGAACTCTTATTTCCACAGAAAACATGTGATATACCAAAAAGTCTTTTTTTGTGCTGCAGAATACAGGGAAACAAATGGATTAGAGAGAAAGTGTTGGGAATATAAATTAACACTTCACTGTGTGGGAAGTGGGAGCCTGTTTATCAGCATATCTAAAGGGGAATACCTCTTCCTGGTACTTTGGATAAAATCCACAACCCCAAACACCAGAAAAGAACTTCAGTTCCACAACATTATCTTGAATATTGGGACTCTTCTTGTATTAATGGTGAAGGAAACTTACACATCCTGGGTTAGTTCGGCCTTTTATCAATTGAGAGAATTCCTTTAAAAGATTTTAAGACCTGTCATTCTTTATTAAGTGAACCCTGAAGATAGACTGTGAATAAACTATGAGCCCTGAAGTGCCTAGCCAATGTGAGCTAGGGTAGAAATCTGAATTGAGCATATTTGAGCATTTGAACAGAGCATAAAAAGCCTTGCATTTGTCTAACCAAGTGTACTCCATTAGGGAGTTACCCATTCTGAATGAATGCAAAATAAATGTAATGAGAACTTTCCAGGCTTCACTAGGAGTATTTTCCTTCTAGAGTAAGTATGTTTGTCAAAGCTACTTCACCTACCTTCATTTGCATGTCAATGAAAAAGTTCTTGGGAAGCATTCACACAATTCTAATGATGGATTGGGGTATAAGATCACAATCAAGAACATAACAGGAGTCATAAGGAATTTTTCAATTCCTGAATCAAATAATTTTGGAATTTCAGACACTGAATCAGCACCAAAGTCAGTCAAAGTAATAGAATTCAGTTTTGCCTGAGGCATTTTGCTGACTTTTGGTAGTTCCTACTTTGGCTAAGTGTAGTGCTTATAGACTATTAGTCTGCCCTGGACAGGGAGAGGCTTTCCAGCCAATGCACCTTAGCAGATGGGATCAGAGAGAAGAGGGACAGAAGACCAGCAGATGATAGCAGAGAATAACTTAGCAACCATAAGAACACAACAGAGAACAGAAAAAGAATGCCCAGCGGAGACTACACAATATCTGACAATTGACACAAAGCCCACAAGAGATGAAGACATGGTGCCTGGAAGAAAGTAGCATGATTGAATGATCAGAGGACCTGTGAAGTTCTACTGAATTGGAGATGTGAACTGGCCCTACCTGTATACACTCCATGTGGATCCCCTGGTTATATGTGTTCTCTGAATATATTTTCTCTCCTCACTGGTGGTATGGTATTGGAGGAGAGTGCACCCCACATGGACACTGCACCCCACATGGACACTGCACCCCACATGGACACTGCAGAACTGTTTGTTTTATATACTCTGTTGTTTCATCAAATGCATTTTGTTGAAAATTCTGTTTGGCTGGCAAAAGTAAACATATCAGTTGATCCTCATGAAGTTTTAGGATTTTGAGTTGGAACTGACACTTCAGTAAACCAAACCTATAGCAATCTTTCCATTCCTTTCTAAATCCTAGAAACAGAGTGGCTTCACTTTCCTTTGTCACCATTTGTTCCCTTCCCAGGGAGTTTAAAAAAATCACTTCCCAAATAGAAGACTGGGCCTTGAGTTCACATCATACATGAAAGACGGGGATAGCTAGCTGTCTTCAAGTACCTTAAGGACTGTCGTTTTGAAGAAGGATTAGACTTACTCAATTTGACCCCAGGAAACAGAAGAATAATGGGAGTAAGGCTCAGATGGACAAATTTTCTCTTGATATCAGAGAAAATTTCCAGAGAAATCAGAGCTGTACAAAAGTGGAATTGGCCACTGAGGGAAACAGTGGTCTCCCCATTACTAAAGTCTCCAAGAAATGACCATTTGTTTGATATATTAATTGTGGGGATTTCTTTTGGGTATGGATTGGACTAGATGAAATCTCTTTATAGCTCTGAAATTCTGAGATTCTGGGAATTTACAGATTTAGTGCTACTGCTATCAAACCACCAAGGGATTCCTCTAGAAAACCAGACAAAATAACAAAATTCATCTGATGTTATAAAAGGTCTAGAATCTCAAGAGAAATAATGAAAAAATTAGTAGGAACAGCACTTCCAGATCTCAAACTATATTGTAAATCAATAATCAGCACAACTAGTTGGTTGAGATGGGGATAAAGACTGGACCTGTGATTTCATTAGTAGGGAACTCCCAGATAAGGGAACTCCCTTTACCAATGCAAGTCAACAGCTTCTCTGCAACTTAAAGTCAGAGAGAGGTGGCTAGAGTACTGAAAAGTTAAAAGACCTGCCTAGGGTCATAGAGCTAGTATGTATCAGAGGTGGACTTGAACCCAGGGTTTCCTGCCTCTCTACTATTTGGCACTGGTGAAAAATATAGAAAAATAGTTCAGGAGAACTAAATAAATAAGCGTCAGAAAATCTAACTCTTTGTCCCACCATTCAATAAATCCAAGAACATCAACTATTTGGGAAAGGGCTATCTATTCAACAACTAATGAGACAACTGTAAAGCAGTTTGACCAAACAAGTTTAACCAGTATCTTAAATTATATTTCACATTTATACACTATCTAAATATAATTGGCATAAATGGATAAAAGCACTGAGCTCAGAGTCAGAAAGATCTAGCTCAAATCTGGCCTTAGATACTAGCTGCATGACCCTGTACAAGTCATGTACCCTTTGTTTCAGTGTCTGTGGAATGAGGATAATAAAACTGCCTACCTTTGTAAGAATAAATATAGATATCTGTATTCTGATTTTTTAAAAAAATTTCTTCTGGTTTTCCATGAATTTGCCTTGCTCATTTGCTATTTTGTTGATTTGATTTTTCTGCTCTCTTATTTTTTTGTCAGATTGGCTAAAGATTTATCAGTTTTATTAGTCTTTTAAAGAAGCAGCTTTTAGTTTTATTTACCATTTCTGTGGGTTTTTTCCTTTCCAATTTATCTATTTCCCCTCTAATTATTAATATCTCCTCTTTTGTCCTAATTTAAGTTTATTTGTTCATTGTCTATTTTTATGTATATTCCATTCATTAATCTTCTCTTTTGTTAATGTATGATTTTAAGGACATGATTTTCCCCCTGAAGAGCGTTTTTAGTTGCATCCCAGAAATTTTGATGTTTTTTTTCATCATTACCATTTTCTTTTACATAGTTATTGTTTCTATGATTTGTTCTTCAGCCCACTCATTATTTAAAATTTCATTGTTAAAATCCCCATTTTGGTCTGTATCTTTTACTTATGGCCCTTGAATCAATTTCTATTTTTATCACATTATAGTCTGTAAAAGATATATTGACTATTTCTGACTTTTTTACTTGTTTACAATATCTATGTACCCTAGGACATGGTCAATTTTTGTAAAAGTTCCACATACAAAGAAACATGCATATTCTTTTGCTGTCCCTTTTAAAAGAAGCCATAAATCTTTTAACAAGTATCTCTAGAAATATGTTCAGTTCCATATTTTTCCTTTTTCTTTGTCTTTCTGTTAGATTTGTCCAAAACTGAGAGGGGGATATTAATGTGTCTTGTCACTAGGGCATTACAATCCATGTCTTCTTGAAGCTCAGAGAATGTTTCCTTTATGAATTTGGATTCTCAGGCATTTGGAGCACATAAATTTATTACTAACGATATTGTTTCCTTGTTATTTCTATCCCTTTTAATTTTTTAATGTTTCCTTTTGCTTTGTCTGATAGTATGTTGGCAACTCCTGGGTTTTTTGTATTGACTTGATTTGATGCAAAGTAAATTTCTTTTCCACCTCCTCAGTTTTATTTTGTTTATGTCTGTTTTTTAAATGTGTTTCTTCTAATAAACAGATTGTAGGATTTTGTTTTCTTATCCAATCTGTCACTTGTTTTCATTTTATTGGATTATTTAATCCATTCACATTTAAAGTTAAAAGAGTTAAGTTTTTATTTTCTTCCATCTGTCTCTAAAATTGGGTTTTTTTCCAAGTTATTAGTTTTTCCCTTTTCTGCTGTAAACACAGTATTATGTTCCTTTAGTTACTTTAATCTTTTTTTAAGATAGCCCTGTTCCCACTGGCTCTCTTACTCTCACCCCTGATCCCCCTCTCTCATTTGTTACCTTTTTCCCTTTAGGGTTTTGTTTATTAGTTCTTCTCTCCTGCTTTTATCTGAACACATATTTCTTTCTCCTCTTTTTTCCTCTCAGTCAAGTAGATTCCCCCTTCTTCTCCTCTTCTTCAGCTAGTACTGTCATTTTAATTTCATCTTTGTACCCCTTTCCAAAAAGGATCTCTCTCATAACTTTTCATTAGCCATCTTCTAAGCCTAATTTTTTGATTCATTACTCTTATAATAATCAGGACTTTCTTTTCTCTGTGTTCTTCATATAAAGTTTCCAAGGTACCCATTCTAGGCCCTGCCCTATTTCTTTCTGTCACTGTCTAGTAAGGATTATCCCAAGGATTCCCCTTTTTTCATTGTGCCCCACCCTCAGAACAAGGCCAATTATTAAAGGTCTCAAAAAGGAGACAATCATGCTAAGAATCCTTGCCCCTCCACTACCCAATCTTATTGACCTTTTGTTTCTACATTTGCCTGGAAATCTCCTTGTTTCCTTGCATTCCAACTCCTTCAGATGCCAGTTGCTCTCCAGCCCCCACAAGGAGATTTTTTTCAAGCACCAGTCCTCCAGGGCTCATTCAGTAAAAGGTCCACCTCTCCAAGCATAGAAGCACTGATGACAATAGAATCCACTGCCACCTCTAAAGTATTGACTTCCTTCCCTTTTCAATCTTTCCCTTTAGTCCTCACTCACTCCTTTTCTCTTTCTGAGATTGTAGATGTCCCCTTCCCCTCATGGCCAGATTCCTCTCTATCCCACTGTTGCCCTCTTCCCCCTTTGATGTCTCCTCTCAAGCTGTAATATATTTCCACAAAAGAAACCTTCACCTGTAGGCAGGGTATTGCCAGATTATATCCAGAATGCCCCTTCACTGCTCCCCCATTTACCCTGTCTCCTTAGGCTGCTGTTGCTATTTGCATTTATTTACTACTCCTGCATTTCTGTCATTTGGGGTGTTTGAGAAATAACTAATCTCTTCAGCTCTGGTTTTCTTTCTAAAAATGTTCCAAACTCGGCATCATAACAACAACGATATCAAACATTTCTATCGCTTTTACTCTGTGCTGGGCACTTCACAAGTATTATCTCATTTGGTCTCCAATTCAATAAACATTTATTAAGTGCCTATTATGCCCTGGGTACTATGTATGAGGATACAAAAAGGGGCAAAAACAGCCTGTCATCAAGGAATACAAAGCAAGCTATATACAGGATAAACAGGAAATAATTAAAAGAAGGAAAGCATTGAAATTAAGAAGGGTTAGGGAAGGCTTCCGATAGAAAATGGAATTTTTCCTTGGAACTTAAAGGAAGCCAGGGTGATCACTCTATCCTGGGAGGTAGATGCTATTATTATCCCCATTTTAGAGAGGAGGAAACTAAGACAAACACAGGTTAAGTGACTTGGCCAGGATCACATAGCAAAGAAGTGTTGAAGGACAAATTTGAACCCCAGGTTTTCCTGACTCTGGGTCTGGCATTCCTATCCACTGTAGCACCTAGCTCTCTCAATTTATTATTCAATGTCTATCTTTCATCCAGTATGATTATGATTTGCAGTACAGGTCACCCTAGGCTGTATCCAGAGTTCCAGTACTCTCTGAAATACATTCTATTCTCCCCTCCTTTTTCTAGTGGAAGCAGGATAGTCTTGAATTATTTGAATACTCTTTCCCTTGTATTTGAAGGTCTTTCTCCTGGTGGCTTGCAGAAACTTATTGTTTCTAAATTGAATTGTTAAATGTAACCACTATGTGTCATGGAGTTTGCAGTCTTGGGTTTTTGTTTTGTTTCTGGAGGCAATCTGTGAATTCTTTCAATTGGAATTTCATTTTCTATGTTCACAAGTTCTAGGAAGTTCTTTTATATTATTTCCTTCATTATAGTGTTAAGGGATTTGTCCTATCATGTTCTTCTGGGAGACTTCTGATATTTGGCTTGCATATTGTGACTATTTTATCTTAATGATCTTAGGGTTTTCTGGTTCTCTTCTTCTAGGTTGTCTTTCACTTCTGTTTTGGGACAGAACTGAGAAGTCATGAGGATCAGAGAAAATGTCTAGTATGCCATCTTGTTTCTCACCAAGATAATACTTGTAAAGTGCTTTTCAAGCCTTGAAGTACTATTGTCAGGCAGCTAGATGGCTCAATGAATAGAGTACTGGCCCTGGAGTCAGGAGGACCTGAGTTCAAATCCAGCATCAGACAATTAACACTCACTTAGCCATGTGACCTTGGGCAAGTCACTTAACTCCAACTGCCCTCTGAAAAGCAAAAAAAAAAAGTACTATTGTCAATGCAAGCTAAAAAGATTATTTTTATAGATAATATATATTATAATATATAATAAAAATATTAAAAACTAGAAGAAAATGGAACCATAGAGTTTAGAAAGGACCTCAGAGGCTATTGGAGTTTACTCCATCACTCTAAAGCTCAAAGATGGTAAGTGACTTGCCAAAGTCACATGGACTAAGCATCAAAAGGGAGATTTAAACCCACATCCTCTGACTCCCTAGCCTGGACCAGACTCTTAATTTTTAACATAGCTAGGGAGAGAATTCTTAATGAAACAAGAAGTAAACATAGAAGAGAAAGGAGGTAAGTTTAACTAGGCAAAATGTGAAAGTTTTTGTATAAACAAAATCAATATAGCTAGCATTTGGAGGGCAACAGCTGACTGGAAAAAAACTATATATAAAATATCTCTGATAAGGGTCTACTCTCCAAGATATATAGAGAATTAGCACAGACATAAGGCCAAAAGACAATTCCCAATAAAAAGAAACCGATTCCAAAAAAATAATTATAAAACGTAGCAAAAAAAAAATAGAAACAAAGTAGATGTTGACTGGTTTGGAGAATGGCTGAACAAATTGTGATGCTTGAATATTAATGAAATATTATGACATAATAAATGACAAATATAAGAGAAAACTAGGAAGATTCATGATTACTAAATTCAAGATTACTAAAAGTAAGTAGGACCAAGGAAAATCTTAAAGAGTTACTATAATATATAAACAAAAAGAATACTAAAGCAAAGCTGAACACTTTGTAATTATAACAATCTTACCCCTGAAGATGAGAAAATGAACTTCTCTCCTTTCCTTGGAGAGGTGGGAAAGTATGGGGGCAGAATGTTGCAAATGCAGTCAGGTGTGGGTGTTATGTTTACCTCCTTCCCGAGGTTAAAAAGAACTAAAGGGAAAAGCTTAGCATGCAGCTAGGTACATATTAGGTGCTCAATAAATGCAGGTTGATTGCTTGATAGATGGATAGAAAAAAAAAAGAAACGTGGGATAGCTATTTAACCTGGCCTTTTTATTCGAGCTCAAACTTTGTATGCCAATCAAAGAGGATCTTGGGAGCAAGGTATATTGCATAACCTCCCCAGCTTCCATACAACTCCTATGGGGAGTTTGGAGATATAGATTCATATATTAGGGCTAAATAGGAGTTAGAAAAAAATTTTACAAAGAATTCTCTGACAGATGGCTGTTGGAGAACACTGATTTAGAGCAATACTGACTTAGACAGCTGGGTGGTGAAGTAGATAGAATACCGTGTCTGGAGCTAAGTCAGACTCTAGCTATATGACCTTGATGAATTCACTTATTAACCTGTGTTTGCCTCAGCTGTCTTATCTGTAAAATGGGGATGATGATAATAGCACAAACCACCCAGAATTGTTATAAGGATCAAATGAGATATGATTTGTAAAATGCTTAGCTGTTGTTGTTGTTACATTGCTTGTCCTTCATTCTCGAAGAGGACATGACATGAGGGAGGTGACGCCATGACATGTAAGTGAATTGGATTTAAGTGAGGCAGGGCTGGGTAAAGTCACCAGCCTCACTTTCTATTCTGGAGCCACCTGGGTCCAGTAGCCAGATATGGATCAGGAGGACTGAAGAGGGTCCAAGATGCAGTAGAGGACCTGAGCCTTTTTAAACTAAAGTTTTGAACAGGTTCAGTCTGATTCAGACAATGCTTAATTCAGGGATTAAGACTTAAAGAGGCAGAGAATGGCCTCTTTACCTAGTCCAAAAAGAAAAAATTCCACCTGGGAGGAGACCCTCAGGGTTTCTGGCCAAAACAAAAACTGCCATCTAAACTCATTCTCAGGTACTTAATAAATGCTTGTTTCCTTCCTGTTTTCCTAACAGAAAAAGGGACAATTAAAAGAACAGATTTAATCTTAGCCATGGGGTATTTCTTTTTGGCTTCTTGGTCAGGCAAGGCTTACTCAACCTCTGAAGCTATGTCTTAAAAGTGTTTCCAGGGGCGGGTAGGTGGCCCAGTGAATAAAGCAGGAGGTCCTGAGTTTAAATCCGGCCTTAGACACTTAACACTTACTATTCGTGTGACCTTGGGCAAGTCACTTAACCGCAAATGCCCTGCCTTCCCCCTTCCAAAAAAAAAAGTGCTTCCACTAGACAGTGTCAGGGAGAGGCTTTCTAGCTATTGTATTCAAATAGATGGGCACAGAGAATCCGGAAGATGGTCCTCCAGAGCTAAAGCCTAGCAAAGAAATGGTCAGAGAGAGCAGGTTAGCAGTCACTAGACCAGAGTCACCAAGTAGAGCAAAGATGCACAGCAATTAGCAACAAAGTGTAATGACATGGCCAGAGATGTGCACAATCCACATGTGTGTCCTCCGTGTAGGCCCTTCTCATGTGTCTTCCTTGGCCAAGCATGCTCTTTGTGCCCTAGGCTACCACTGATGTGTGTACCTCACATATGTACATGGGGGTCATCTCTGGTCTTTCATTTACTGTTATTTGAACAAATGAAATTATGTCTAAAAAGTACTTTGCAAAGCTGTAAGTGCTATATAAATATGAGTAGTTATTGTTTTGCCTTTTATTTTGAATTGTGTCCTCTGGGGCTTACAGATTCTGGGTTTGGGTGGGTACTGACCCACTCAGAGTGCCTAGAACCCAAGGTTCCTTTCTGGGGGCCCACATACTATTCCAGGTGCTAGGTAACAAAGTGTTACATTAATGTCATCTTTCCCCTTATGTTTGTGTGCATAAAAAGGGGGAGGGGGAGAGAAAGGAGAGGAGAGGAGAGGACCTGGGGGGAGAGAGATGAGGGGAGGGGAGTTGGAGAGAGGGAACAAAAGGATGCAGGATGATGAAAAGGAAGTGGGAGGGCACTGAAATTAAATATTTGCACAATTTTGCCAAGACCTTGTGAGAGAAAATATTGCCACCACACAATGAGGGCAATAGTTTCTTATTTCTAGAATGCTTTGGCTGGCTAAATCAAAGGACTGACATCTTCTACAACTGCTGTCCAGCAAAGATCACGGCCACATCACAACCTGAAAATTCTCATCATCGACCACATATACCCAGGACTATGAGGCAATGAATTAGGCTAGCCAAGACCCTTGACAGTATGGAGGACAGAAGGTTAATGGGCTTCCTTTCCTTCACAAAAACCTATCAATGGAATTCTCCAAGTGCTAGGATGCTTCCTATATAAAGGAGGCCTTTGCCAGTCATCATACAGCACCATCCTCTCTCTCCCCCTACCTGAAAAGAATCAGCAGGTTTCCCATCAGAGCTGGAGGATCAGCTATCCTTCTTGGGCCTAAAGTTGACACCAACATCTAACAGAAAGCAGCTTCTCCGCCAGTTTTCAACTGTAAAGGTGAAAGGAAATTGAAGTGTTTTGTCCTTCAATAAAACAACGATATAAATATTTATAGCCCGCTCAAATCCCAACCTACAGTCCACACTGAGGAGACAGGGTGGGACAGAGACAGCAAAAGTAGGAGATTGACAATCAGGATAATGTGCAAAAAGGGACTTGATGTGTGCTCTGAGACCACTACTGCAGAGGCCAGGCAGATGCCTTGAAAGGCTGACAAACTGGGCTCTGGAGTTGCTACTTACAGGATCCAGAGCCCAGTTGGTACAATGGAATTGCTCCTAAGAATATTTCAGTAGAGACTGAAGTGACCACTAGAAAGGGTAAGTCATGACTACGCATTCAATGGGCTCAAGATATGAATGCTTTCATTATGTGGCAGTCATCCTGAACTTGACAAGTGACCATACCAACCATAGTCAAGAACTTCTCATTGCTTTTCACCAAAAATGCTCCAAAAGACCCTCCATGGACAAGAACTCAGCCAATGACACATCTAAGAATCTTAGGAAGAAAGGCTGCTCTGGTGATCTGGTGGTTTTGTTTACAGAAACAGAGGAATTTATCATAACTCTAGACTAGATCACTGCCACCAGAAATTACAGAACAGTCACTCCAAAGAGGCCCAGATGTATTGACAGGTACAGGTGTACAAGGAAATGGTAAAGCCCTAGGAAACAAATCACAGCAGTGGCAAAAAATTTTGTTGTTCAGTCACGTTCAGCTCTTCATGACCCTGTAGACCATAGCACACCAAGTTGTCCATGGGTTTTCTTGGCAAAGATACTGGAGCAGCTTGCCATTTCCTTCTCTACTGAATTAAGGCAAACAGAGGTAAAGAGAATTGCCCAGAGTCACACAGCTAGTGAGTGTCAGAAGCTAGATTTGAACTCAGGTCCTCCTGACACCAGGCCTAGCACTCTATCCATTGAGCCATCTAGCTTTCTCTGTAATATGAATACAAACCTCAAAATATCCTTAAGAATTCAACAAATAAACTCTCCTGGAAACAGCATTATCACAAACAGAATTGTTACTAGCAATGGCTGAGAAATAACACGGACCTATAAAAATTCAAGAATAACATTTTTTAATAGATGCTGCCATACCAAATTCTCATAACCTCCAAACTGTGTGGAATGTAAAGCTTTTAAAATATAGATACCTAATGGAAGAAGTTAAAACCATGTGGGAATAGGATGCGTACATATCATCCCCATCATCCTGTCTACTGGATTTTTCCCAAAGATGCTTTCAGTGGGCCTATAAAAGATGAGCTTACAACCCAATACTTATAGTGAATTGCAAAGAGCAATAATTTCATACACTTGCACAATAGTCCATTAAACATAAAAGAATAATATCAGAACACTGATCTGTCATGGAACTGTTTCTATCTAAACTCCACAGAACTAAATGCGAATAACAATATAATAATAACAATAACAATCATTGCAGCCAGGAATTGCCATGGAGACGCCATCCAACATCTATCAGCCAGTGACATTTTGGAACTGGGACTGCTGGCAAGGTATTTCTAAAAGAAAAAAATTGGAAAGGGGAAAGCAAGGAAGCAGCTTTGATGCTAGTGTTCTGTCCTCCATCATGATACCATAGAGGGAAACAGGTATCTAAGCAATTTGCTCCCCAAGAGATTATAAGAAGCCACTAAATTTTAGCCACTGAGGTCAACAAGGATGTTTGCTGAACTGATAAGAACAATGATTGGTGAGATAACCCAAGAGCCCCTCCAAGACATTACCTTTCTCTGCTGCCTCTGAGTTAAAGTACTTAGCAGAAAGCCTGGCACATAGTAGGTACTTAAAAAAATGCAAGCTGACTGAATAACCCTATCCTTCTGACTAAGAAACTCCTCTGAGGGCTCTTTCTTCCTGCTTTCCAAAAAGGAGAAGAAATCTAAGCAGATAACCTTTCTACTCTTGTGGTCAGAAATGCCTGGTGCTAGCCACTGTTATACAGCTAATAGACTATCACATTTTATTCTTTTGTACTTTGTCCTATTACATTGTCTCTACCCCTTTATATAAACGAAATTAGTGAGCATTACAACCTTTGTTGCATATTCAATGCTAGCACCACAGATAGAGGCCAGATAAAATGGTCAGTCCTGGAGAAGTAGAAGATATATCCAGCTTCTGGTGAAAGGCATCAGCATAATGATTTCTGCCCTATGAGACCACAAACTTTTTCACTCACTCTGTACTTATATTCATCAGCCAGCTCAAAGTTGATTTACAAGAGAGTATAAACAGAAAGAGAGATGAATAACCTGATATAAATAAAAAATCCCCTAGGCTAGAGAAGTTAAGCTCCTCAGGGCAGACAAACCAGACAGAGACAAAGAAAGAGCAAAGGGTTGCCTTTTGGGCACACAATCCTTTTATGGCTTCCTCTGCTGATGTCATGCCATTGCTCCCCAATGCCTACATCCCCTTTCAACTGCTTATTAGTAGTTAAGGGTAATATTTAGGGTGAGAGATACCCCTAAGCCTCTTCACTCATCACCATCCTACTTACACCTCGAGGAAAACAAGGTTAAATGACTTTCCCAGGGTCACACAGCTAATAGGTATCTGAGATCACATTTGAAATCAGGAAGATGAGTATTTCTGCCTTCAGGGCAAGAAATCTATCCACTGCAGCGCCCCTTGGCTGCCCTATTCTATACTATCATCTCTTTATATGTGAACACATACAGAGTCTACCTTATATGGAGTTTTAAAATTATACTCACCAATGGAGACCTTAATACTAATAATTAATGATAATAACAATAGCAATAATATAATAACAATAGCAATAATAATCTCATCTTCTCTAGGTTCTCTAAAATGATTGTTGGGACAACTCCAGACAGAGTACAAAAAGCTATCAAGTAAAAAAGCTGCAGTTATATCTGTCAAGAAGCTTACTGGCATCCTGAAGCCAAAGCACAATGGGAAGAGCACATTAAATAAAACTAAAACCTATGGAATATGAGTCAATGCACAGTTTTGTAACAGTAAAATGGATGATAAGAGATTTGGAAAGTATCCTAATAAAATTCCATATAATATTAACAAAACACAAAGCCCATAACCCTAAGGCATCTATGGAAAAATTAACTCTTCCTCTTCAAAAAGGAAGAAGAGGATTTATGAATGGCCTCAGGGCACAAAATAAACAAGCTAAAAACCTACAGAAACACTTTTGGAATAAGCAGCTTTTACTTCAACAGGCAAAATTACAAGGTGACAATAAGTACACATCACTGAATTTGTCAAATGTAACACAGTGATTTGCCTACAGATAAAAGTCAATGAAAAAGCTAAGATCCAAGAGTAGAATCAAAAAGCTCTCCATGTATAACATCCACATGAGCTCCATCAATGATACATTAACAAGGAAACACTGCACAAATAACTGAGCTACATAGATATGTTTACAGAAACAGAGGATTATGGTGTCAAATTCAAGACCAGGACACCAGTATCAGAAAGTACAAAAAGGTCTTCCTTAAGGATGCCAGATTTATTTATCAATGCAGATTATGCAAGGAAATAGGAAAAATCATGGGATATATCACTGCAGGCTGCAAAAATTTAGCACCCACCCAATGCCTAACAAGACACAACCCAGTGGCTAGGATTATACATCAGAAGCTCACTATCTTTCATAAGCAGACAATAAATCCCTGTGCAAATACAAACCTCAAAATATCCTGTAGAATCCAACAAACTGTATTGAAACTAGACCACTATTACCCACAGAACTGTTGCCCAGAATCATCCAGTTATAACCCCAACCCATAAAAAAAATATGTTTTTCAGAGACGTTGCCATACCAAATACCCAACCTCTAAACTAAACGGAATGGAAAGATTTCAAAATAGAAAAAACTAAAATTACATAGGAACAAGATGAATAAATGTTGGTGAATAAATTCATTCATTCAATGAATAAAATAAATAAGAAAGCAATTACTAAATGCTTCTACATGTCAGGCACTATACTAAGTACCAAGGATACAAATATAAAAATGAGTCCAGCCTGATGGGAAAGGTAACACATATAGGGACTGCTAGGTGGCGCTGCAGTGGCTAAACAACTGGGCCTAGCATCATGAAGTCATCTTCCTGAGTTCAAATCTGGCCTCAGACACTTATTAGTTGTGTGACCCATGATGAGTCTGTTCACCCTGTTTGCCACAGTTTCCTCAGCTGTAAATGAGATGGAAATGGAAAAATAGCAAAACCATGCCAGTATCTTTGCCAAGAACACCCCCAAAGCGCTCATAAACAGTCAGACATGACTAAGAAATGACTGAACAACAATACCACATAGAGGGAGGGAAGTGCCAGGGAAGGAGGGAGAAAGGGAGGGAGAGAGAGCAAAGAAGACAGGCTGTAAGGCACATGGTAAGACTGCTTGGGTGGACAACTGGATGGGATGTGAAGGTGAAATATGATCCAGTATCCAGAGACAGCCAGTAGACACAATGGGCTAAGATAACATATGCATCATCCTGATTGAGCCTTGCAATCTAGTACTTTTGTTCAACTTCCAAAAGTAGATTTTTCGCCTGTACAATAGTCCTCAGAATATTAGATATAACAGAATATTGGCGCATTGGTCTGTCCTGTGACCTAGGTGGGCCAGGGATCATTACCTCCATTTTATAGACAATGAAGTTGAAACTCAGAGAGGTGATTTAGCTGAGCCAAGGTAACAACTAATAAGTAGCAGAGACAGGTCTTCAAATCCTAAAGTATACCTGGCTACTTAAAATTCACCACTCTTTCTTTGTACATGGTGCTACTGGTACCCATCATTAGTGACCCCACACTTTGAGGTGGTTTTCGGCACAATGCCTTGCACATAGCAGGAACTAAACAACAGTTCCCTCCTGAACTAAAGTTCTCTCTCTATTCATGGGAATGGATTTGCACTTAACCCTCTATAGTCCCTCCTTTCCATGCTTCTGCAGGACCTAATGTGCCAAACAGTACACATTGAGTCATTTGGCCATGGTTAAATCGACAGTGCCTGGGTTCACAGAACAGAAGTTAACTGCCCCATAAGGGTATCCAACCAATACCCTTGACCTCATTTGGATAGCGATGTACCCAAAGGCACTAATGGGCCACAGGTGAATTAAAATCCAAACTTAAAAAATGCAAATGGTCGTATCAGAGAGGCTAAAACAAATATGGACTTATAAAGTAGAACACTGAGGAAAAAGTCAACTATCATCCCAGCAGGTGGCCCAGTCTGAAAGTCAGACATTTTACCCAACTGGGGTCACCTTTCCTGCTCTGATAATTCAAAAAGTAGTATTTGGAGACATTTGCAGTATGGTCAGGAGATCTCCCTCTCATTTTACAGAGGAGGAAGTTGAGGCACAAAAGGGGGAAGTGACTTGACCAAAGTCACAAGGTCCTAGACTTTATTTGTGTCATAGACCTTTCCCCCACCTCTTTGGTGATCTAGGGGAGCCTATGGATGGACTCATCAGAATTATATTTTTAAATGTACAAAATAAAATACACAGGATTACAAATGACACCAATTACATTGAAAAATTACCTATCAAAATATGAAAACATGTTTACAGACTTCAGGTTCAGGCCCCTAGAAGGTGCCTTAGGGTCACTGATCAAGAGTTAGAAGGGATCTTAGAGGCTCTCAAGCTCAACTCCTCATTTGACAAGAAAGGAAATGAGCTCCAGAGAGGGTAAGTGAATAGTCCAAGGCCACACAGCTAGTAAGACAAAAAGGATATGAACCCAGGTCCTTTAACTTCAAATCCAGAGTTCTCTCTACTGTACCACAGTCCAAACCCCTATTTTACAGAGAAGGAAACTGAGGCCCAGAGAGGATAAGTGAATTTTCCAAGGTCACACAGCTGGTGAAACAGAAAGGATATGAACCCAGGTCTTCTAACTTCAAATGCAGAGTTCTCTCCACTGTACCACAGTCCAAACCTCTATTTTACAGAGAAGGAAACCGAGCCCCAGAAAGGGAAGACACTTGATTCCCACAACTCATTAATGGAAAACTTGAAACAAGGACACAAACTCTCCAACTCTTAATCAGGTGTTCTTTGCACTATCCAGCTAGCTGCTCTTAATACTTGAACAATAGATACCAGTGGGACTCCTGATGGTAAAGCTTTGTTACCATAGGCTCAAAGCATAAGAGATTTAAAGCTGGAGGAGGCCTTAGAGATCAGATCCAACCTTCTCGTTTTGCAAATGAAGAGACTTAAGACCAAAGAAATTAAGCGGCCTGCACAGTATAACATAGCTAACTTTCCAAAGCAAGATTCGAACCCAAATCATCTGAAGTCCGACACTAGGGCCCACAGGCTCTGCCAGCTGCATCTCAATTCTAGAAACAATTCCCTAGATGCATGCATTTTTTCCTATTCTATCACTAGCCAATAACAAATAAGGCATCCCAAGCTCAGAGGCTAGAGCAGCTCCAGGGGGTCGGAAGCTGGCCCCTACTTGCAATACCAGGTCCCCCACTGGGATTAACACTTGGATCTGCTTCCCACCCCTCTCCTTTCTCCAAAAGAAAGTGGGTTCACTCTAACCGGACCAGAGCTCCCTCTTCCCCAGGGACTGACTGGAGGATCAGCAGAATGGTAAGATTCTCTCCTTCTATACCTGAGACTCCCAAACTGCCCAGAAAAAGCAAGCAATGAGTCCAAGGAGGTTCAATCCCAATTTGGACTTGGTGATTCGGGGAGGGAAGGGGAGGCCCGACCTGGAGAGTTGGGAACTCTTCCATGAGTCTGTGTCCCTCTGCTGAAGAGCTCCGGGCATTTCCCAAAGCCAAAGAGCACAGCAGCATGGAGGCCATGACAGGGCGGAGAAAGATGTGGCCACAGCCAGCCTCCCCTTGCCTGGGATGGGCACCCTTGTCACCTTAGCCTCCTAGAATCCCTGGCTTCCTTAAAGGCCTAGTTCAGGGCCCATCTCCTACAGAAGGCCTAACCTGGTCCCTCAATTTTCCAACCCCCTACCTCCTCCACCCCCCAAATGTTTGGAGTTACTTTGCAGAATTTTCCATTTCCTTACCTGTGTAGATTCAGTTTCCCCTCTATAGAATGTAAGGTCTTTGAGAACAGGGCCAACAGGTCCCTTTTTATCAATGTATCCCCAGAACCTAACCCAGTGTCTGGTACACAGTAAGATATTAATACAAGCTCAAGGAAGCAAGAAAAGTAGCCTGGAATCCAAATCCAGAATCAACACTTGATATTGTTGTTTTCCCCTATAAAATGCAGGCCCTCAAGGGCAGAGACTGTTTCCTTTGTCTTTATTTCCCAGGCCCCTGGCCCTATACAGGGTAGATACACTGGGCCTTATAAAATGCCTTTTCCTTGATATGTGTCCCCCAACAGAATAAAAGCTCTTTGGGGACAGAAACCATTTCCTTTTTTGTCTTCCTACCCCTAGTACCCAGAATAGCACCCCACCTGTACTAGGTGCCTCATAAATGTTGACCAAGTGTATTCAGCAGAACCCATGCCTTGTGTCATGCAAAGAATCTTGGCTTAAGGTAAGAAGCTACCTCTTTAAAGGATCAGATTTGGAAATCCGGGGTTTGCTTTGTAGTTTCCTTTAAGTACCAGGAAGAAAGTCCCTTGGGGCTGTCGGGTGCCCCCACCCCATCAGGGGCATTTATAGACAAGAATAGCCCAAGTTAACCAAATGTGCCTGATCAGCTGCATTAATTGGAGCCATCGGGAAGAGCCGATCTTTTTTTTTTTTTTTTTTGGAAGCAGGGAGGACTTCTATTTGCTTTGACACTGGACAATGATCACCAACCCCAATGCATCCCCCCACCCCCATCCCCAAGGACAAGCAGTAATAGAATTTTCAGGCATCCTGAGGCTTTAACTTCATATACCCACAATGGATTGTGGCCATCTCTGCCTGCTCAAATCCAATCGGACAATTCTTGGGCTGAATGAAGCCATTTCCCTACTTGGAAATCCTGAAATAAGTTCACTATTCCTTCCTTGATTACAACAATTAAGAGCCACCGCTGGTCCAAGCAGGTGTCCCACAGGTGCTCGTCCCCCAAATGTCTATATATGGAAAGGGAAGGGGATCAGGGCCTTCCTCTCCCACATGGTATGGTCCAAATTGTCTGAGCCTCACAGGACCTGAGAATTGGGCATTACTGTTTTAGTGAAATTTTGGTTTTGTAAAATCTGAACCTTTGATCTTTTCAGTGTGGACAAACTCCCTCTATGAATTCAGATCTGCAACTATTCTATGATTGACAGTCTTAGGGCACTGAACAGTTAAGAGACTAGCCCAAGGTCACACAGCCACGATGGGTCAGAAGCAGGACTTGAACCCAGGTTTTCCTAAATCCCTGCTCCCTCCCATCTCCCTCAGACCCAATGCCACTCGTGGAGAAATGGGACTTTCTCTTAGCTGATTCCTAGTTCCTAGGCCCCACTACAAGGCAGGAGCTTACCTTCTGGCCTCGGAACTACCAAAGCAGCTTCTCCTAATTAAGGTGTGCTCTTTCCAGGTGCCCAGATTAGTCTCACCCAGAACCTGAGGGCTGGTGAATTGTTGGGTCCGCCTTAGAAAGAAGCTCGAGAACTCCTTCCCCCCCACCCACCCCCAGCAAATGAGGGCCAAGGGGGATGAAAGAAAGGGCTTGTGGGTGGTCCTAAAGTGTCCGGGGTTTCTATAGACAAAGGCTTTCCCAACCAGAAAGCTGCCACTGGCTGGGGAGGGATTGACAATGCCCAAAGAAGGCAGAACAGAGCAAGGAAAAAAGCTTTCTCTGCTGTCGGAAGATTTGGGTTTGAATCTCACCCCCACACTTCCTTAGTGACTCTAGGCCAATTCATTTGCTTACTCCACCTCGCTTTCTCTCCCCCTAAAATGAGGGGGTGGTCTCGTTCAGCAAGGTCAAATCAAATGGAAACCTACCATAAGAAGCCCTAGGAGCTGTGTGTTGACTTAGCTTTGCAATGTATGTTTTACTGGTTTTGTATTTAGTTTGTTAAGTATTTCCCGATCCGGTTTTAATGTGCTTGGGGCTGCACTCTGAGAGTGCTGCATGTTCGATGCCTCTAAATTAGACGGCCTCTGGTGTGCCTTCCAGCTCTAATTCTGTGATCCTATGTGTGACTTTGGGTAGTTCATTTCCCTTCCCTGGGCCTCAGTTTCCCCTTCTGCAAAATGAGGGAGTCGAATTAGATCGGCTTTTTGAGGGGGGGTCCTTTCCCCATTCAGTCTCCCTAGGATGCCTCTGGGTTGAAAAGAGTAAGAGAGTGAAGAGGTGGAGGATGAGGAGAGAGGAAGAGAGAGGGGAAAGGGGACAGAGACACAAAGACACAGAGGCAGAGAAATTAAGAGTGTGGCGCCCTGGGTACTTTATTCCTACCCAGGACCCCAATCCTTTCCCTTATCCGTGCCTGAAAGGGAGCAGAGAAGAGTGGCCACCACAGGAACTTCCCCACCCCTGCCTCCCTTGAGTCCCCACAGAAAGTGAGCCTCCCCTTTGTCTGAGACAGATTTCAGCAAACAGGGAAAAAGCCGATTCAGAAGGGCTGGTAGGTAAGCAATGTGAAAAGAAGCCAGGGGAGACAGTCCGACTGGGCAGGCATAGCTCGCCCTCAATAGCCCCAGGTGAGGGGATAAGTAGCTCCACATGCACACCGGACTGGCCCTTCTGGAGTGGACCCTTCCAGTTGCTCTCCACAGCTCACTTTGTTGGAGGCGGGGGGAGGGTGGAGAATGGCTTCCAAGAAGCAAAACAAGCACTCTCAACTCGGGGACCCCCAAGCTCTCGATGGCTTCCTCAGGCTTTGCTTCAAGCTGGTTGCCCCCTCAGCCCTGACTCCATTTTTTGGCTAAGGATGGAGAGGCACTTGACACCTCCCCCCCTGAGTTTTACACACACACACACACACACACACACACACACACACACACACACACACACACCAGCTGGACAGGGGAACAGTTGTCCCAACAAATGTGATCTAACGGTGGATTGAGTGTAGGGATTGAAACACACTTCCTAGCTATGCGACCTTGGGCAAGTCATTTAAAGGCTCTCTGCCTCAATTTCCTCAATTGTCAAATAAGAGGGTTGGGCTAGATGGCTTCTGAGCACCCTCTCAGCTCCAGTTCGATGACCTCCCCTTTACTGAAGGGCTCCAAATCTTTATGGTAAAGGAATTTAACCCCCAAAAGAGGTAAATTGAGTGGGGGGGGGGAGCCACGCAGATGATAAAGAGAGGGACTGCTCTGTAGCTATCCCCATTTTGGCCAGAAGACGCATAAGTCAGTTGAGCAGGAATACCCGCTTGAGGGACCAGGCCTGGGGAGGGCAGGAGGAGAACTCGAAAAACACTCACAGGGCTGGAATCGTCCTCTCCGCCAGAGCACACACCCACCTCCATCCCCAGGATCGGGAATCTCCGAGTGCCAGAAGGCTGGCGGGCACGCACTATATCCCCCAGCGCCACAGCACACACTCCAGGAAGCCCCATGCAGCTAGGCTTGGCTTCCACCCCGGATCTAGGGTTTCCCCTTAGCTCTTCCCCCTAAGGCACATCGATGATGGAAAAAACGAAGGAAGAGGAGCGCGCACCAAGGATTCCCCTGCAAGTCTCAAATACCCACTCCCAAGCGCTGACACAGTGGGAAAAGCCCCGACTCTGAGTCGGAGGACCTGAGTGCCAATCCTGCCTCTCCCCCTTAGCACCTCTGTGACCTCGGCGCCTCAATTCCTTCACCTGTAAAAGGGGAAGGCGTGCTCACTAACCTCAGAGGTACCCTTCTAGCCCTAAATCTAGGTTCCTATAATGTCGGGTAACGGGCGAAAGGAACCCGCGTTTCTCCCAGGCGGACATGTCTAGATGCAGTCCCAGCTCGCAAACTTTCCGCTAGGGTAGAATCCAGCCAGGCAAGGCTTTCCCACACTGGGGGACCAAAAGAAGAGTGTGGGAGCCAGAGCGCTCGGAAAGTTCCCCACCCTGGCCTCAAACACCAACGCCCCTTCCCTCTCCAAGGAGCCAAGCTGCCCCTCCCGGATGGCCCACTGCCTTTACCTGTTTCTGGCCGAACAGCTAGCTCAGCTAGAGGGAGTTTACGCCGCATGCGATCCCATTCCGAGAGTCCCAGGGGTTCGATCAGATTGTGAGGTTTACGGAGGCCGAGCCCCCCGCCGGCGCCGCTCACTCGGGGTCTGGTCCCCGGAGCGCGCACCGCAGTTTCGCACCTTGTCCCTTCTCTCCCGGTGACGGGCAGCGGCAAGGAATGCGAGTGTCCCGTGCCCTAACTCGAGGGGGCGATCCCTTGACGTAAAGGGGACATTTAAGGGAACTAAGGTGGGAGCAGACGGGGAGCCTTGTGCCGGGGCAGCAGGTCCCGCTCCGTCGGGCAGCAACGAACAAGAGCTCGGAGAGCAGCCCCCGGGCACTCTCAGGGGTGCCCGGCTTCGGCCAAGTCCTGCCCGCCCGCCGGGGCTCGCTGGGGCGCCTAGAGCGGCCCCGGCGTCCGGGGCTAGGGGGCTACTCAAGCCGCACAGGTGCCCCGGCAGGTGTGCCCAGTCTACTCTTCTGTGCCTGCGTGCGCCTGTGGGTGGGCGAGCCCCTCCCGGGCGCCCGCCCCGGCCCGGCTAGTGGCCGGCGGCTCCCCGGGGCGCGCCCTCAGAAAAGACCGTAGGAAGTCCCCGTGTGCAGCATCCTCCACCTCTCTCTTCGCCCACAGTTTGGCGCCTCCGGGCAGGCGGACTGCGCTGGGGAAGGGGGTGGGAACTGCCCGCCCGAGCCCGGGCGCGTCACGGGGCGGACCAGTGCACCGCCCCCGCCCCCTCTCCGCCCCCTCCGCTTGTAGGCCGGGGTGCTCAGCGCGGAAGGGGGACAGGAAGGCAGCCAGCTGCCAACCCTCGAGCCCTTCTGTCTCCGGCTTGGACCCAAAACAAAAACAAAAACAAAACAGAACAAAAACCAACCAAGAAACCCCAAACCCAAAAAGTGCTCCTTGCCTCACCTTTCCAGGCGGGAAGCGTGACGCTGCAGCGACGTCTAGTGGCCGGATCGAAGAAGACCCACGGGGTTCGGACCTCTTGAGCAATCAGAAGACTGCTCCTGGCAATCAATGATAGAGAGCCCGAGCGGGCGTTCAGTTTGACCCGCCAGGTTTGGGTTGCAGCATTCTCGTTCTCCAGCCTCCAGCCTGGGCTCTCACTCAGTTCCGCCCCCCAGGGGCTACTACTCACCCACCAAGCACTATCTGTTCCTGCTTAAAGCTCAGCCGGAGATGCTGGTCCAGGTTCTCCCACGTTTGACCCGTCGGGAGGATCAGTACCTCCATCGAGCCATCACAGTCTGCACCCTAGTGGGGGGGCGCTTCCTCTCTGTGTCCTGGGGCCGATGAGAAGGCGACTGCGACACTTCACTGGCCCTCGAGTTAGAAAACTTGGCTGCAAATCCATAGCCTTTCTGTCACCTCTCAGCTGTGTGACCTTGGGTCTGGCTCCTAACCTCTCTGGGCCTTATTTCCCTATATGTGAAATAATGGATTTGTACTATCTTTTTTGTATCACAGATCCTTGGGAAGTCTGGGAAAGCCTATGGACCCTTTCCTAGAATCATATTTGTAAATGCCTAAAATGCAACATACAGGATTACAAAGGGAACCAATTATATTAAAACAGTTATCAAAATATTTTTTAAAACAAGATCACAGATCCCTGGTCAAGAACCCCTGAACCATATAGCCTCTGAAGTCTCTTCCAGTTCCAGATCTAGGAGCCTAGGAGTGACCTTGGGCAATTCACTCCCTTTGGTGGGCCTCAGTTTCCTACTCTGTAAAATGAAGGAGGGGGATGGTGGCCTCTAAGATCCCTCCCAGATCTTTAAAATGTGATCATATGAACACAGAAATATGCTTACCAAATCAGAGTTCCTTTGGGCGCCAAGATCTGCTCCACTGGGATCCCTGAAATGTAAAGAAGGAACCAAAAAACCTAAAATTGCTCTCCCTCTGCCATCCCCACCAGCTATATTTTCTGCATATTCATTGTTTTCAACACCCTACTACCATTCCCAGGTATAGATCTGGCAATAGATAGGGCAAAGGGGGTAGTCCTCCCTACTTCCATGAGTATGGTAGGGAAAGACCATTTGCTTGAGAATTAGGGTCAGAGAAATGAAAACTGGAATGAATCCTGCAGAGGGGGAAGCTGATAGGCACAAAGTGAAAGGGTAAATAGGAATTTATGCAGCAGCATGAGTAAGGAGTTAAGTTGGGATTTGATTGTCTGACAAGATATCCATAATGCTCTTTCACAGAATGCTAGCAGCCACCTAGCTAAAATGCCTCCATAGCGAAAGGAATTCATATTACAATATACCCCAAATTGGCCAGGGACAGCTAGGTGGGAATGCAATGGATAAAGGGCTGGGCCTGGAGTCAGGTGGACTCCTCTTCCTGAGTTCAAATCTGGTCTCAGACACTTATTAGCTGTGTGACCCTGGGTAAGTCACTTAATCCTGTTTGCCTCAGTTTCCTCTTCTATAAAATGAGCCAGAGAATGAGATGGAAAACCACTCTAATATCTTTGCCAAGAAAATCCCAAATGGAGGTACAAAGAGTTGGACAGGACTGAAAATGACTCAACAACAACAAACAATCGAGCCTTTGTTTGAAGACCCCTCCAACAAGGGAGAAGCTACCACCTTCGGAAACAATCCATTCCATTTTGGGATAGCTACCATAGGATGTTAGGAATCTTCCCCTGATATCAAGCCTATATTTCCCCAAATATAGGGGGAAATGGCATCCCCCACTGCTGCTCATAGTTCTGTCCTCTGGAGCCCAACAGAACAAGTCTGATCACTATATCCAAATGTCAGCCTTTCAAATACTTTTTTAAAAGTCCCCTCTGACTCTTCTCTTCTTCGGGCTAAATATCCTCAAATCCTTTGTCTCATCCTCAAAGACAAAGCTTTTCCCACTAACCTGTCTCAGATTTGGCTAATTTTAGGCACTTGAAGCCTTAGAAAACCATCACCACCATTTCTGTTGTTTTGTAGTTCTTAATTCCTTGCAGTAACACGTGGTGGGGGTGGGGGATGGGGTAGAAGTATGCCCGGGAGCAAGTGGACTTTTTTATTGCCAGGTCTACTTCGCCTGGCCTCTTCGTCACCCCCAAGCCCATTAATGGATATCAAGATGACAGTCCCTAACCACTAACTTTCCGAAGCTGGTTGGACTTTTGTCAGACCCAACAAAAGTCACTATCAGTGTCAGGGCCCTACTGGGAAGGCAGCAGTTGGCCTCTGCTGCCCTGGCTTCTGTGCCAGGCTTCTTGAAGACAGGACCCTTTAACATTAGGAGAAGAAAAGCTCTGAAAGTAGTAGCATCTATCTAAATGTGGTTTTGAAGAAATGAGAAAGATGAAATCAAGGAGCTAGATAAGATAGACCTAATTCTCTAGATCACCCTTTAGCTCTTCCTAGTAAATGGGGAGGAGAACAGGGAGGAGGGCCACAGCTGGTACTGAGACTGAGCCAGCCAGCCAAGAATGAGACTGAGATGGAGAAAGGCAGCTCAGTAAGACAGCACTGCGGAGAAAAGAGACCCTTTGAGCATTTAGACTGAGGGCTGACCATCACTAGGACCCTTCACATTAAGCACCTAATTAAGAGGCTAAGGTCATAGGCCCAACTCTCATGTCTATCACTTAGCCTTCCTCTGTTCTGGGGCCACAACCTCCTTAGAAATATTCATCCTTAATCAAAAGGGGAACCACAGGAAAGAGTGTATGGATGTTGGTGATAAACCTCAAATCATCTTCATGTATGAAAACATATATATTGCCTAGTAAATAGCTACTCAATATAATCTACCAATTGATTGATATTAAGAGATAGTAAGAAGGCTTAATGAGGTGCTTAGGAAATGAAGGAGGAACACCCAAAACAAAACTAAAATCTCATTAAGTATAGAGGACAAGTAAAAGTTTGCAGTGATGTTAATTGTGTGTGATGGTTGTATTTCACCCAGGACCAAGTGAGAACTATCTATGTATCACTCACAAAAGAGAAGGTGGAGGGATTTGAGGAACCAGCTCTCTACCTGGAGTGCCAGAGAAAGCTCTAGCTGGGAGAGCCCATTGTTATATTTTCAGAGTGAATATTTACATCTCAGAAATTGGCTGTTGCTACAAATTAGCTTGATTTATTGTTTTATTGACTGTCTAGATTTAATAAAGTGTTAATAATGCAAATTAATGAAAAGAGAGTGCAATCATTCTGCCCTCAACCCAGCCACTGTTAAATGTTTACCAGTATACTTCTGTATTGCTCAATAAAGGTAGCTTGGGTTCAGCAAAAGCCTCATAGAAGGTTTTGGGAATGAAGTCATCACCAGGCTAGAGGCCTGGTGACGAGAGGCTACCAAGAACACAAGCATTTAAATAGTGCTTTAAGGTTTTTGAAGTACTTTACATTCATTATTTCACTTGAACCTCACCATACCACTGGGAACAGCTTGTGGGAACAGACCAACCTAGATGCGAAAGAAAAATAAATAAAATGGAAAACAAACGAAAAAAAAAAAACTACAGACATGATAAAACTAAAAGGTCATTTTGAAAAGATTTAACAAAATTAATAAACCTAGACAGGACAACTAAGTGGCCCAGTGGCCACAGTGCTAGACCTGGAGTCGGGAAAACCTGAGTTCAAATCTAGCCTCAGACACTAAAACTGTATGGACTCTGAGAAAGTCACAACCTCTAACTGCCTTGATTTCCTCATCTAGAAAACAGAGATAATAATAGTACTTACCTTGGAGGATGGTTGTGAGAATCAAATGAAACAATATTTGTAAAGTGCTATGTAAACAGAAACATATTTTTTCATACTCATGCATATATACCATGAGATTTTTAAAGATAAATAAAAAATAAAATAAAAATAAAATGACCAAAAATAAGATAAAATAAAAGATGAATAAGAAATTTCAGCAAGTAAAGAAATAAAAAAAATTACCAAAGCCTGCTATATGTAATAACATGCTACAAAAACTGAGAATGTAAGGGAAATAATTAGCTACAAAAATATAGAATACACAAATTAATGGAACTCAAAATCAAGATATTTAATGATCCAATATCTGAAAAAATAAAATCAAACAAGATATAAAGGAACTGCCAAAGTGTAAAAAGAACCATAGTCCATATTTACAAGTGAATTTAATCAAACATTTAAAGATCAATTCATTTTTAAATTATCCAGATTATTATCAAAAAGTGAGGCAGGGGGGATTGGGTAGGTGGCTCAGTGAATAGAGCACGGTCATGGACTTAGGAGGACCTGAGTTCAAATCTGACCTCAGATACTTAACACAAAACTAGCTTTGTGACCTTGGCCAAGTCACTTAACCCCAATTTCCCTGCCTTTCCCCCTCCAAAAAAAAAGCCAAAAAAAAGTGAGGGGGAAATCTTTAGCAAATCCCTTTTATGAGAAAAGAAACAGTCCTAATACTTAAATCAGACAAAGATCAAGCAAAGAAATAAAGTTATAGACCAATATCACTAATAAATGTTGATGCAAAAAATAAATAAATGAAATCACTGAAGTCTAATTAAAAGTCAAACACATACTGGGGACCTAGACACCCCCCCAAGATAAATGGGAGTTGTAGAAGTAACCCAAGAGGGAGGTACTATACAAAGATGGGTCTACATTAAGACAATAACTAACATAATTAATAATATTAAAAATAAAACCTCCCAAGTCAATTATATCAACAAATGCAAGAAACAACCTTTGACAGAATACAACACTCAAGATTTTTTTAAATGCCTACAATGAATAGTATAGAAGGGTGATTTTTAATATTATATATATATAATGACATGATGGTATGTATAGAAAACCTAGGAGAATAAACAAATGAGCGAACTGAAACAATAACTTCAGTAAAGTAGCAAGATGCAAAATAAATCTGCAAAAATTTATTTTAATTTCTATAAATCAATTACAAAATCCAGGAGGAAATAATGGAAAGGGACATTCCATTTAAAATAACTACCAAATGCATAAATCACTTGCAACTCAATCTACCAGGACCCAATTACAAAACACTAATTAAGAATGAATTGAGTAATTATTGAAACATTTGTTGTTCATGGTTATAATAAAATTATGATACTACCTAAATTAATTTAAAGATTTACTGGAGGGGCTGCTAGGTGGTACAGTGAATAGAGCACCAGCCCTGGAGTCAGAAGGACTTGAGTTCAAATCCAGCCTCAGACACTTGACACACTTACTAGTCCTGTGACCTTGGGAAAGTCGATTAACTCCAATTGCCCTGACTTCCCCCCTCCAAAAAAAAAAAAGATTTACTGGGGCAGCTAGGTGGTGAGATGAGGAGAGCATTGATCCTGGAGTCACCTGGAGGACCTGAGTTCAAATTTGGCCTCAGATACTTGACTTAACTAGATGTATGACCCTGAGCAAGTCACTAAATCTTGATTGCCTTGCCAAAAAAATAAATTAAAAAATAAATATTTAGTGCCATACCAATCAAACTCCCAAGGGCTTATTATACAGAACTAGAATTCATCTGGGAGAAAAATTTCTAATATTTTAAAGCACTTCATGAAAAATAAGAATGAAGGAAGAAAAAAACTTTCAAACCTCAAAAATGTTATAAAGTGGTAATCATCAAAAAGATTTGGTGCCACACAAAAAAGAGAAAAACAAATCACTGGTCCAGATTATATAAGCATGAATTCAATAACTCAGTTGTCTGATATAACAAGGAACATAAGCTACTTCAGGAAGGACTCCCTATTTGACAAGAACTGTTAGGGGAAATGGAATGCAATTTGGCGAAAAAATAGTTAAACCAGCATCTTATACCATATACCATAAAAAGCTCACTTGATTCTTCATATCTCATTTTTAATTGCATACTCAACTTAAATACATCATTAAAAATTGGATGAAAAGAGCAGAAAGTAGATATTTCACAACCATAGCCAGGGAGAGAATTTTTAATCTAATGAGGGACAAAGGAGGTCATGAAAGACATCATTCTATTTTTTTTTCTTTATTGGAGGCAACTGGAGTTAAGTGACTTGCCCAGGGTCACATAACTAGTAAGTATCAAGTGTCTGAGGTCACATTTGAACTCAGGTCCTCCTAACTCCAAGGTCAGTGCTCCATCTACTGTGTAACCTAGCTGTTTCAAAATGGATGATTTTAAATACTGTACATGAAATTGAAAAGCTTTTTGCACCTGGAATAAGAGAAATTGTTTATGGGGTAGGGAGGATCTTTGTACAAAATATCTTTGATTTGGGTCTGATATCTAAGATATGAAAGTGATTCACACAAATATTAAAAACCAAAAGCCATTCCCAATACATAAGTGATCAAAGGATATGAACTAACATTTCTCAAAAGAAAAATCGCAAACTACTAACAACCATAAGAAAAAAATCATTCATCACTAACATAGCATATTGTCTGGAGCACCTCAGCCCCACTTCACATGTGCCAGAGCTCTTGTAGATATAAGTCCCTTCAGAGTATGGAGGTATCCCTGAAGACTCAGTTCATGATGTAGACCCCACCACCAGCCATTGTTGTCCAAGGACTCCCAAGAGGGGCTCCCAAGGACAATGCTAGGACACTTTTGGGAAATCCAAAAGTCTAAAATCCTTAAGATCCTTTGAAGCTTTAAAAGTATTCCTCGGGCCAACCAAGCACTCTTCTCAATTCTTACATTCAGGGGATTTTTGCATTTGGTAGTTATTTTGAATGGAATTTCCCTTTCCATTATTTCCTCCTGGATTTTGTAATTGCTTTATAGAAATTAAAATAAGGGGGCGGCTAGGTGACGCAGTGAGTAGAGCATCGGCCCTGGAGTCAGAAGGACTTGAGTTTGGATCCAGCCTCAGACACTTAACGCACACACAAGCAAAAAAACCTAGCCGTGTGACCTTGGGCAAGTTACTTAACCCCAATTGCCCTCCAAAAAAGGCAAAAAAAAAAAGAAATTAAAATAAGGATTCCTTGTTGGGAATTAACTTGGAAATGTTTCTAAGCTTTCAAAAACTGAATTCTCCTGACTCCAAACTATGAACTCCTTGTATCCAAGCACCTCAGAGTATGACCAAGTCCCTTCATTCATCTGAAAAGACTTCCTGTCTGGAATTATTTCACTTCATTTAATGGCTTTAGGGGACTTTTTATTTAGTCATTTAGTTTAGTTTTTTTTGTTTTATCAGTTACATCAAGATGTTTAGGCCTTGTTCAGACCTGTGGTTTTATTGATTTAATCATAATGTGTTCTCACATGATAAAGATATCAAGGTTAGCATCTATCTTTTACTTTAAGTAGGGTAATTTGATTGGTTTCTTCAATTGACCTCTACCCTTTCACTAATAGAAATACAAATTCAAATCAAAGAAACTCTGAAATTTCATTTCACATGCAGAAATTTGGCAAAGATGAGAAGAGGTAGAAATGAAAAACGTTGAAGGGATTGTGGGAAGGCAGGCACACTAAGAAGATGGTGGTTGCTTGGTGAATTGGTCTTACCATTCTGAAGAGCAATTTGGAATTATGCTAAGAAAGTGACCATAATTTCCATACCTTTTTGACCCAGATATCTCACTGCTAGGGATATAAACCAAGGAGGGCAAAGACATAAAGAAAGATCATATATGTGTATGTATGTGTATATATATACACATTTGTGTGTGTTTGTATGTGTATACATAAATGTATATAATATTAGCTGCAGCAAATTTGTGAAAGCAAAAAACTAGATATGAAGTGGGTACCCATTGATCAGGGAGTGGCAAAGCAAATTGGGGCATATGAATGTAATGGAATATTATTACTGTATAAAATGATGAATACAAAGAATTTGGAGAAAAATTGGAAGGTATATATGAAATGATGCAAAGTAAACAGAATCAGGGAAACAATAACCACAACACAATTAATAGAAAGAACCAAATAACAAAGTAAGAGATATGAAAGAATAAGCTCAAATAGGAAAACTATATAATTTTAATGACCAAGATGATAAGAGTGGAACCTGGGCAGACATTTTTCATCTGGACGAAGGGAACAGACGCCAGTCTGTCACACAAACACCACCAGGAGAAAGATAGAAAAGCAGGATTCCCTTTTGTTACAACTGTGGATAAGCACATGCAGTTCATATGGACTCACAAGGAGAAGGGTATTCTATTGGAGGGGTTCTTAATTTGGGGCCCAGTAACCTTTTTTTTCTACATTTTGATCACTATTTCATTTTAATTTGTTTCATTAGTAATCCTTTGTATTTCATGTAATATAAAATTATATAAAATATATTGTACTAATGTACTTTTACGTTGCATTTAATATAGAATATATATTATGCATGAATGTAATTCTATATTACATAAAATTATATTTAGCATAAATCACATTATTTAATATTAAATATGTATGTATTTATTTTATACATTATTTTATTTGCTATAAGAGGGAAGGAATTCATAAACTTCACCAAACTTCCAAAGGAGTCTGATTCAAAAAAGGCTAAGGCCCCTTGCTCTAATGGTATCAAAGCTTAGGGTTACAGGACCAATTTGGGGAAAGGAGATGGGGCCTGGGAAGGTGTCTGCAAACAATGAACATTACCTCCTCATCAGTTCCACCTGAACCCAAAGACCTCTTAAGGTGTTCACAGTAAGGAATGAAGATGTGGGTTTCCCTGCTGGTCTGGACAGCTGAGCACAAATGCCCACTGTACTCTGGTCAGTTTATGAGATATTTGAAGAAAGTATCTTTAATCCTTCTAAAAAGATCTTTGTGCTGGCTGAGTGACAAAAACTACCAATACCTGTGATAAAAAGCTAGAAAGCTCAGGAAAAGCTGTGCTAAGCCAAGGTATCAGGATGATACAAATGACTTATGGGAAATGATTAAGAGGGGCAGCTAGGTGGTGCAGTGAATAGAGCACCAGCCCTGGAGTCAGGAGGACCTGAGTTCAAATCCAGCCTCAGACACTTAACACAAAAACTAGCCATGTGACCTTGGGCAAGTCACTTAACCACAATTAACCTACCTTCCCCCCTCCAAAAAGCAAAAAAAAAAAAAAAAAAAAAAGGAAGGGAAATGACTAAGATATAGAAAAGAATAGTCTCATTTAGCATAGGAGGACACTTTTGTTGTTAGTTGATTTTCAGTTGTGTTCAACTCTTTGTGACCTCTTTTGGGGTTTTCTTGCCGAAGATACTGGAATAGTTTGCCATTTCCTTCTCCAGCTCATTTTACAGATGAGGAAACTGAGGCAAACAGGGTAAAGTGGCTTGCCTAGGGTCATGCAGCTAGTGTCTGAGGTCAGATGTGAATGCAAGAAGTAAAGAGAATCAGGGAAACAACACCTATAATAACCACAGGATAAGTCTTCCTGATTCCAGGCCTGGCCTTCTATCCACTGCATTACCATAGCTGCCCATGTAAGGACACAGTTGAATACAAAGCAAGGATATAATAGTTCGGCTGCTGGATGTGCTTTACTTCTGATTCTGTTGAGTTCCAAGACCTTCCCTTGTCTCTCTTTTTCTCCAAAGAAATGGCAACAAACACAGCCATCACAGAGTAGAGAATTCACCATGTCTGTACTGGGTAGCTTTGTAAATGCCACATCACCAATTCAGAACTTTTCATTATGTATAAAACAAAGAAACATTAATGGCCTACCTGCCTATAGAGTAGGGAGCCACTGTCCATGAGCATCCAGCCGACCACCAGTGTCTTATAATTCTATTTGCCCTATACTCCAAGGACTCCCCTTTAAAATTCCTTTTTTTTTTCTTTTTGGAGGGGGGAAGGCAGGGCAATTGGGGCTAAGTGACTTGTTCAAGGTAACATGGCTAGTATGTATTAAGTGTCTGGGGCCACATTTGAACTCGGGTCCTCCTGACTCCAGGGCTGGTGCTCTATTCACTGCACCACCTAGCTGCCTCTTCTCTTTGAAACTCTATACCCATCAAAGCTAAGAAACTTCCCCCTTGAAATCCTATTTGCTTCTTAAGATAGGCTTCCCATCCTGTAATGGGTATAGGCCAGGGCACAACCTACCACATTCTACCCCTTGATTAATACATAGGTGGCTTCTTCATGCTCCTAATTATCCTTAGTAACAAAAGACTAGGACTTCTTTTCTATGTAGATCACTATGTGTTGGGTTAGTTTATAGGTTGTAGCATCCTAAGCCAAATCTAATAAGCTGACTACAAAGTGTATTACTAAGATTACTACTGCTGCTGCTACAGTTAGACCCTGGAGGATACATTTACTCAGGGCTCCAAACAGTCTTGTTACCCAGATCAAGGGATTTCCCATCCCTCATTCCAGAACTTGGAAAAGATACTACTGGACTTCTTCCATGATCACCTTTCCTTCATAGTGATCCCTAGTCAATAGCTCCACCTTCACAGTATACTCAGAGTCAATTTTGCCCCCTACCAAAATCCCTCCCTTTTTAGCTAAATCCGATGCGTATTTGACAGAATTCCCCACTGGGGATATCTCTTGGGTAATTCAAAAGCTATCACCCCTGCTTAAGTCCAATCACATATCTCCCATTGGATGGCCACTAGAATGAAAGAACAGTGTTTTATTCAATGGAATTATACCTCTGTATAGTTCTTCTGCAGTATCTTCAACCCTTCAACCTGGGGTCCATTGTTCAAGAATCTTTGGATTAGTGTTCATGATTCAAAGCAGATACTAGGACCAGCCACTCAGACAAAGAGCTCTAACAGGATTCAGTTGTTTCAGATGAATAGTGGGGTCCTAAAAATAATTTCTAAGTATCTATACAAAAATTAGTAGAAATACAAGTAGCAGAGTTTCCCATCCCCTACATCCCCATATATCAGGGATATGTGCTGATAAGAATAATCATAAAACATATGCAATTCTCCTTACCCAAACTTAGAAATGTTTTTGTGAAAGGAGGAAGAAGGATATGGTCCTAACAGCATCAAAATGTCTATCAGGCCCAGCCCCCAAAGTCACCTATTGTAGATATCATAGGACAAAACTCCTATGTCATAAACAATTATTAGAACAACCAAGTCAAGTATCTGAACTCCATATATTCAAGAGGCATCATAGCCAGGAACATGATTTAACAGTTGTGAAATATTCCTATTCAGAGGGGAAATAGAATCAAAGGGATCCTGGTAGTACATTCATAAGGCCAGCCTCTCAACCTTTTTAGAAATGTATATTCACATGGCTGTCTAGAACATTTGGAGGCACGAGACAATGCTCCCTGTGGGCAATTGTTGGCATCTTCCTCTGCATGGTAGATTATGGACTCTGAAGTGGCATAAGCTTTTACTTGAATTCAGTCAGATAAAATCAGAGTCACAGTGTCAAGAGGTTCCACCATACTCAGCAAGTTCCACTTTTTGTAACTTATAACTTAGAAGTGCATTAGTTACTTCTCAAATTAATATTAATGCCAACAAGTTCATCGTTGTAGTATAATACTTAACAGTCACTGGAAACAGTCATCTTTTGTACTCATCAAGTTTATACAATGTCTTTTCTAAAAATTCTTTGCTTCCTACACATTCTGATACAAATCTCAATCATCACAAGAGTAAAACAATCACATATTGGGATTTCATATTGGAAGTGAATCTATGAAAATTGACTCAAAACCAGAGAGGCACTTGTAACAGTTGATATCAGTAGACAAATAATTCACCATCTAAATACCATATGAGCATTTCCCAAGCCTTAACACAGCTTAGCAAATTGTCATAGATTTATCTTCTTCACATTTGACAAAGGGAGGAAGGGTCAGTAATGTGTAGCCTAACACCAGGACATTGAAATGACCTTGGAATTTTCCAAAGAAATTGCTCGTGTAAACAGGGTAGTGGACATTCTCACTCTGGTGTGTCCAGATACACCTTGTGTCAGTCCCAAATGGAATCAGTTACAGTCTGATCATATCAAGATATTGGCAGAATACTGCAAACAAGTTAGGTACTAATGCCTGTATGCTTTATGTGGACTGTCCAGAGGCACACTGGAGAATAAGTCATTGACTCTAAAGTGGATCCAGAGAAATTTTACTTTGGGGCTTCCCTAGTACCAAAAAATATGGAAAGAGGGTTCATGCTTATGAGTGGGATGAGGAATGTGCTCAGGAAGCTGCTCAAAATATGCTCATGGGAACAATATAGAAAAATGCCTTTGTCTGTTATGGGTGACCTCAGAAACCATCTTGAGAACCTGCTAATTAAATGTGTCACGGAATATAACAGTCCATGTTGTATCATCTATAAGTGGTGATGGCAAAACACAATGGAAAGGTTGAAATGAGTGTAGAGAAGGGGTGGGGAACCTGCAGCCTTGAGGCCATACATGAGTGGCCTTCTAGGTCCTTGGGTGTGGCCTGTGGCCTGAGTCCAAGTTTGACAAAACAAATCCTTTTAGTAAGGAGATTTGTTCTATGAAGTTTGGATTCAGTCAAGGGGCCACTCTTGAGGATCTAGAGGGTCATATGTGGCCTCGAGACCACAGGTTCTCCACCCCTGGTGTAGATAACCAGACTTTGAAGAAGAACAAAAGAAGCAAAATGGACTAGTATACCATGCCAAGAGTTCAGGATGCCTTGGATTGTCAGGCAGCCACTGGTTTACAGTATTAGACTCGTTCAGTGGTTATTACCAGATTCCTATGGTGGAGAAAGACAAGGAGACTGCTTTCAGATGGCTAGCTTTGAGGGCATGCTGCATACCATCTCAAGGGCACCTGCTACTTTCCAAAGATGATGGAGAAAGTCATAAGATGTAGGAATGACCTGCAGGTATTTGCATACCTTAAGGATGTCATTGTCCTCTGGAAGACCCTGAAAGAATATAAGAACAAACCGAAGAAAGCATTGGATTGGGTAAAAACAAACCGAAGAAAGCATTGGATTGGGTAAAGGAAAATGGCCTGCCATCCTCAAGTGACAAGTACTGGCTTTGTAGAGCATCCTTCAAGTGTGTGGGTCACATAGATATATGTACTTAATGGGATATAAGCACTACCCAGAGGAGAGAGAAGTACTCCTGACTCAGCCACAAGTCCTTTGAGAGCTAAGGACTTTTCTAGGATTTGACTGTTATTAGAATTTATTTAATTTATTAGAAGCTATGTGGTTATGGCTAAGCCACTGTTTGACCTAACTCAGGCAGATATGATTGAAGAGGCAGACACAGAAGGGCAAGAAAAGCCAAGTTGTCTTAAAACCCACAAAACCTATTAGAGGTTGATGGACAGCTAGAGGTGAACAAGCTCTAGGGGCTCCATCAGTTCCCTCAAACATGCATCAAGTGGTGGCCTCTGCAGACCGGGACAACTCAAACAAGTCTTTGTCCTGCATAGACATCCTAACTTGGAGGATGCAGGAGTGGGTCTGTACTGTTAGAATTATGGCTGTCAGGGGCAGTTAGGTGGTGTAGTGAATAGAGCACTAGTCCTGGAGTTAGGAGGACCTGAGTTCAAATCTAGCCTCAGACACTTGACACTTACTGTGTGACCTTGGACAAGTCACTTAACCCCAATTTCCCTACCCTTCCTCCTCCAAAAGAAAAAAGAATTATAGTTTTCAGAAGCGAATTTGCCAGCAGAGGCTGGAGTAAAAGTGAGATTCATTATTCTATATACAAGCTTGAGTTTTTGGCTTTGAAGTGAGCTGTCACTGAATAGTTCAAAGACTATGTATATAGTGCAAAATTATAAGTGTGGACTGACTGGCAACAATCAGTTGATATATTCTGACCAGTGCCACTTTGGATTTTACTTACCAGAGATGGATAGTAGTATGGACCAGCTCTGAATTGAATAGATAGTACCAGCTAAGGAAGACTAATATGTATGCAGATGCCCTCTCTCAAAGGCTACATAACACCAAAGCTGTGGTAGAGCTTTAAAAAGGAGACTCTTAAGGAGCTGAATTACAAGCAGATGGAAGTACAGCTCCAAATTTGGAACTTCCACCAGCAGTGTATATGACCCTTGCTTCATTGAACCAATGTTCTTTGCCTCAGTTGTCTCTAGATGCCTGGCAAAGAGAGCAGATGGCTCTTGAAGGTCTAAGAGAAGTGATACAAGCCAAGAAACAAGGTACTGATGCAAAAGGGCTCTAGTGCCAGTCCCCTGAAGGCACCTTACTGTCAAGACAATGACAGAAGCAGGAAATGTGCTATGGAGTACAGTACAAAACGCTAAGTGATCTCACGCATAGTGCCAGGAAGCAGTTGGTGCCCCTCAGAGCACATTGGACTATGGCCATGAAAAAGCCTCATGATGATTTTTGGACATATGGGTCAATAAAGAACCCTAGAAATAGGAAGAACAGATTTTACTGGCCTAAGATGGCCACAGATGTTACCAATAAGTGTGAGACTTGTGTATGTCATGAGCAAAACACTACCAAATCCTGCTGCATATTTGGAAAACATAAGTACTAGCAAACATTAGGACCTTGTCTGCATTGACTTCCTGTCTCAAGAAGAAGCAATAACATAAGCCACATATTCCCCATGATTGACCAATTTATCAAGTATGCATAGGCATGCATACCCAACCAACAACTAGAAAGCTTCTGTGGTCTCTAAAGCATTATGGGAAAGTGTTTCTTGGTGTTCAGATTTTCCTGCTGGGACCATCAGGACCAAAGCAGACTTTGAAAGTCCACTGCTCCCAGCTTTGGCTGGAATTATAGAGTCTAGTTTTGTCAATGTCAAGCGTACTCACAAAGTGAATACTTTAACTGCATACTTCTGAACATGTTAGGGACCCTGAGACTAGAACAAAAATTTCAGTAAAATCAATATGTGGCTTTGTTAGTACATGCATACAACTCCACCAGGAAGAATGCCAATGGCTTTCTACCCTACCTGCTAATGTTTGGACATGAACCACTCCTACTTATTGACTTATGCTTTAGAGATGGAGGGTGGAGGGATTGTGGACACACCATCTGGCCGAGAGAGATTACCACCTAGTTACAACTTCAGCCCAGAGGAACAATGCAAGAAATAAATGATGGTACGATGCCTACATGCATTGCCAAGACCTTCAACAAGGTGACAGCATTTTGCTTGGCATTCATGGAACATAAGAGTTAGCTCTCAGTAAAAAACCACTCCATACTTAACTATAGACAAAGTAGATAGCTTACCTGGTTACAAAATAGTCCAAAAGTCTGCTGAAGGTAGAGCAAAGACAATTCATTGCAACCACTTATTATATATAGGTGAGTGTAATGGGATATGGAACTTGAAGATCTTCCCTGACCCTGAATAGACCTAGGGGAGGAGTTTGAAGACCTCCCCTGCTTTGAAACTAAACTGTGCCCCCTCTTAGGCTGAATGTGATCACATGGAGCCTATGATGGAGGGAATTTGCTGAAGAGAAGCAGAACCCACAGGAAGCTGGTTCAGAGCTAGCCAGAGATGGGGGAGAGAGGATGCTCAGACAAAGAGTCAGATAGGCTAGGGGGTAGATATTGATCTTGTATTGGTTTCTGGGAAGGCTGAATGATGCTGTGGCTCTCAGCATTATTATGGCTTCTGAATAGCTTTGGTACTATGATGAAATCGGCTTACTGGTTTTGGGATACGGTTTTCTGTTGTCTAAATAAATGCTTCAGTTCTATACTCTATCTGGAGAGTTTGGTATATTTTTCGATGGAACATCATGTGATACTTATAGTGGTGTTTATCATGATCTCGGGCACTGTAAATATTGCATTGGCACTACAGTGAGTTAGTTGGGCTCTCTGGCGAAGAAGAATGTGAAGACTGATAGAAACTCACCTCAGAGAATAAAAGGCAGTCTTTGCATGACTGGCTGTCATGTATTAGAAACAGATATTTCAAGTGAAGATAATTCTGTGTACTGTTATCTAGTAACCAGTTCAAATGATGGGAGTGGACTGAGCCAAAAAGCAATCCCTTTTCTGCCTAGGACTTTAACTGGAGAGATTCCTGGAGTACAGACACATCCCACAGAATTCAGCAACACTGCTAGCCAGCCTGGGCCCTCTACACATTCAGGCTTAAAAAGGCAAGGAATATGATCAGTCCATAACATCAGCTATAGGAGCAGACAGGTAAGCCAGTGGGCAGCGAGCTAGGACTATTTAACCAGTGAACAGACTAACTTGTGATTTCCTAGGGGAAACTGGAAAAAGAGTTATGCCTTTAGCCTGATGATAATGCTATTATCAACCTATGCAATGTCTGTCTTGCATGTAAGAGCGTATAATATTGATGTCTAGATTATTTAGTACATGTATGAATATGTTTCTGCTTTAATCTTTCCTGGTTTCTGCTTATTTGCTTGTATGCTAGTATCATACTATATTGTAGCTACATTAGAAGGTTATTATGCTTCTTAATATTGCTGCATATTTCATTATTTTATGTCTATTGATATTTTTCCTTTACTTTTGATTGCTGATATGCAAATTTACTTTTCATATTGAGAAATGCATTGCTGCTGTAACATGTGCGTGAATTATGTCCTGTGTATAATTTTAAATTCAATTTTGTTTTATTTTCAGGTTCAAATTCACCTTCCCCCACTCCTATCCCCTTATTGAAAAAGCAAAAAAAAGCAAAAAGCCTGTTGTAAACATATATAATCAAGCAAAACAAATTTCCCCATTGGCCATGTCCCCCCAAATATGTCTTTATCTGTACTCTGACTCCTTCACCTCTCTCTCAGGGGTTTGGTAGCATTATGTTGATCACAATTCCTAAGTCTTTAAAAGTTGGTTGTCTTAATGTGTAAATTGTTTCTTGATTCTGCCGAACTCACTTTGCATCAATTCATATAAGTCATTCCAGATTTTTCTGAGACCATCCCTTTTATCATTTCTTTATAGCAAAATAGTATCCAATGCCATTCATCTGTCATAACATATTCAGGCAGTACCCAACTGATGAACATCCCTTAGGTTTCCAATTATTTGTCACCATGAATAAAGCTGACAGAAATATTTTTCTATATATGGGTTCTTTTCCTCTTTCTTTTATCTCTGAGGCACAGACACAATAGTGGTATCACTGAGTCAAAGGGTATGCAGAGATTAATAGCTTTGGGGGCATAGTTCCAAATTGCTCTGCAGAGTGGCTAGACCAATTCATAGGTCCACCAATAATCTATCTGTTTTTCCACAGCCTTTCCAGCATTTGTCATTTTCCATTTTTGTCAACTTTGCCAGTCTGATAAGTGTGAGAAATGTAGTCTGGCACTGGGTTTTTCGATGTTTGGAGGCATGAAAGGATTGGAAAAGGAAAGAATATGGGCAATGATAAAATTCAAAGATAAAAGTAAGCATGGTGGTAACCATATGATGGCAGAATAGCAGGTGGTGGAGAGAAAGGAAGGGAGAGGGAGGGAGAAAAAGAGCAAGAGAGTAACCTACTGGTTACACTTGAACCTTACCAGCACACTCCACTATATTCTCTTTTTGAAACTCTGGACATTTGCCCTCCTCAACCCCTGCAGAGAAAGAAAGAGACAGACAGACAGAGACAGACAGACAGAGACAGAGAGAGACAAAGAGAGACAGAGAGAGAGGGAGAAAGACAGAGAACAAGAGAATAGAGAAATTCCAGATTTCTCTATTTCTTTAAAGTGTTCATAATTTCTGATTTTCATAATGACTTAAAAGCTGTCTTACTATTGAAATAAAATAATGACTGGCCACAGTTTCTGTGTGATTTATGTTTGTTCTTAATTGTGAACAGTGGGGCTACAAGCCAGTGTGGTTAGTTATAGAGAGAAAGAGGCAGAGAACTGAAACTCCATCTGGATGTGCTGGGGACTTGAACTACATGAAAGAGATCCTCATTGATTTTTATATTTTTAAATTAATAAATCAATAACGCTTAGAAACTTTCCAGTAGCAGAGACAACTAAGCAATGGGGATTCCCACCCTCCATTTTCTTTTCTACTAGGTTGACCCTACAAAATCTCCTAGATGAGAGGAATGCATGCCAGGAATGCACGTTATCTCTCCCAACATTTCCTCCCCTCAGATGCTCATTGGACAAAGGTAGTGACAAGGGAGTAGGTTGGCCTGGTGGGCAAAGAGAGATGTGCTTTGAAGAGGGAGGCTACTTCCACATTCCAAAGGTCTAGAGGAGAGACTTAGTAGCTCTCTCCCTTTTGTTTTCATTTTCTACCTTAAACTTCTAAACCCTACCAGACAATGAAACCTACTAGTTATGCTTGAATCTTAGCAGTATACTCTATTCTTTTTTTTGAAACTCTGGAATTTGCCCTCCTCCACTCCTGCAAAACTACTTTCTCCAGAATAATAATAGCTAGCATTTATATAACATTTTAAAGTTTGCAAAGCACTTTACATATATTATCTCAATTGATCCTTCCACAACCTTATGAGATAAGTGCTATTATTATCCTTATTTTACAGATGAGGAAACTGAGGCATAGGGAGTGACTTGTCCAGAGTGACAAAGTTAGTAAGATATAACTCAGGTCTTCAAGAATGTCTTCACTCCATCCACTAGGGCAGCTAGGTGGCACTGCAGTGGATAAAGAGCCAGGCCTGGAGTCAGAAAGACTAATCTTCATGAGTTCAAATCTGGCCTCAGACACTTACTAGCTGTGTGACTCTGGGCAAGTCACTTAACCTTGTTTGCTCAGTTTCCTTATCTGTAAAATGAGCTAGAGAAGGAAATGGTAAATCACTCCAGTAGCTTTGCCAAGAAAATCCCCCATGTGGGGTCATGAAGAGTCAGACACAAGTGATAAAACAACAGAATATTCTAACCACTTGGCCGGCTAGCTGAAAGAGAGCTGAAAGAATATCATTGATCACATCTGCTACTTCTTTCACTGTCATGAGATGTGGTTGATCTGAGCCTGGTGACTTGAACTTATATGGGGCAGCTGTCCTACACAAAGGACAGTGTGAAAGGAAGAGGGGTGGATGAATCCCTTTGGCACATCCACTAGGTCATCAGCTCCTCTGAGGCCCCTTCCAGCTACAGATCAATGGCATGTGATCCGTTGATCCTCTAGCCCAGCAGCCATGTAGGGGATGCCTCATCATCACATTGGACAGGCACCACAACGATGAGTCTGTTGTCCCAGAACTCCCAGGTAGTCAGCTAGAACCAGAAAGGGCAAATCTGAGCATGCTTTTTAGGGAGGGTAGGGGAATGGCCTTCACTACATAGATGATATGAAGCTGAGAGCTCACTGGAGAGAGACTGAGGGATATATTTAGGAATGAATATAATATATAACAAAAGGCACAAATAAAAAGGTTTTCAAAATTGTTTTAAAATGTGTTTCTGAAACTCAGAAAGACTTGGTAGGAGTTGGTGACCCCAGGCACACTGCCTAGGCCCTGAGGAAGGGAAGAGATTAATGAGGCCAATTTGCTTTTACTTGAACAAGAATAATAAATAGTTGTTGAATGACTAGAAAAGAGAGTTTTGGTTGAACAGGCAAGTAAAGAAATTACCAGAGCCACCAAAGGAGGTCCTTTGTGGAGGGCACATGAGACTACGAAATCCTAAGGAAAGAACAACGTAGTACAGTTATGCCTTCCACATTGTGACTTTCCCCATTGCGGTTTTGATATATGGTGGGTCGGCATAAGAAGTAAAATGGGAATTTGGGGGGAGTTTTGTGGAAGTCACAGATGACACAGAGTCTATGACCAAATACTTAACCCAGTACTGTAAACACCCCATAATAGAAAAAAGACAAAATTCAGACTTCTTCTCTGGTATGAAGGGAGGGCAAAAAATTTTACAAGGATTTTCCAGATCTCAATGGTGCTATGCCCCCAACTCCTGAGATGTGGAAGGGATAACTGTAAGTGGCCCAGAAGCATTCTGACATTTGGCCTACATGAAATAATAGCTAACACTTATACAAATGCTTTAAGGATTGTAAAGCATTTTACAGATATTATCTCATTTGATTTTAAGGACAACCCTCTGGAGGAAGAAGTAATTATTGTCATGCTTTAGGAACTAAGAAACAAGAGGGCAAGACAGTAAGTCACTTGCCCACCAAGAGTAGGAGGCAGCAACCAGGCCAAATGGACCAAGGATCCCCACTGAGAATGGGTGAACAAGGCAGCAAAGCAACAGAGTGTTGACAGGAGAGGGAAACTAGCATGGCAGGGAGACAGAGAAGCTAAGACAAATTGAAAGAAGAAGCATCTGAGTAATGGATGGGCAGATAAGAGTGAGAACCCAGAGTCACTAGAGTGAATAATGCAGCCTGAAGCCTTTTCTTACCACTCCTAGGGCTCCATTCAGGATAGAGGCCCATCTAGGTCACTGGGAGTGCGTTGGCCCATCACAAACTGGGGAGAGGTTATAGGAAACTTTAGATTTTTTCCCTTTGTTGCCCCCCTCCCTCCCAAGGATAATTTGTCCCTGGGGGAAGACAGGAACTCAATGGAAAGTAGTGGGGGCTTCTCGACTGTCTCTGGTTTCTAGCATGAGTCCTATTGTGTCTTCCTGTGTAAATAAGTTATTTCTATGTTTGATACCTTGTGCCCCGATGTGTGTAGCCCCCATGCTCTAGCCAGGAAAACACTAAGCTACCTGGCAACCAGTTAAATTGAGTAGTGATTCAGAACAGTTCGATAATGATGAGTGAAATATCTACTTGTACTTAAGTGTTTGTATTTAAAAAAATTTTACTCTAAATTGTGAATCAGCTATTTAAACATGATAATTATCAATTCTAGTAAATATATTTTCCTATTTTAATAATGGGTTCTATTTTTATAGGAAAAAAGCAAGAACGAGAGGGAAACATACCTCATTAGGAGATTCTCCCTAGTAGCTTAGCCACCAGATTGCTCAAGCAATAATCAATCAACAAACATGGGCTTCTAGGTGCCAGGCACAGTGCTTGGCACTAGGGATACAAGGACAAAGAAAGAAACAAATCCTACTCTCAGAAAGCTTACATTCTAATGTGGAGGACAAGCGCATATAGAAAATGTACAGCACAAATGTAAAGTGAGTACAAATGTATACAAAGATGTTAATGGAATACATGATGGTTTGGGAAGGAGGGCTTTAGGAGTTATGGGGGATCAGGAAAGGTTCCATGTATAAGATAGTGCTTGAGCTACAGTCTGAAGGAAAAAGAGAGATTCTATGAAGCAGAAGTAAGGATGGAGTGCATTCCAGGGGACAGTCTCCTGTGTAAGGAACAGAGAGAAGACCAGTTTGGCTGAATGATAGAGTGCAGGAGGAGGAATAATGTCTCATAAGGCTGGAAAGGTAGTTTGGGGTCAGGTTGTGAAGAGTTTTAAAAGCTAAACAGAGGAGTTGATATTTGGTTCTATAGGCAATAGGAAATCACTGGAGTTTATTGAGTAGGTCAGATACGAGTTTAAAGAAAATTACCTTGGCAGGAATGTGTAGGATGAAATGGAGTAGGGGGAGACTCAAGGCAGGGAAACCAATCAGGAAGCCATTGCCATAAACTAAGCAAGAGATGATGAGGGCCTGGAATAAGGTGGAGAGATGAGTCAGACGCAAGGGATGTTGGGAAGGTTTGGCAACTGATTAGTTATATGGGATGAGAGAGAATGGCTGAGTCAAGGATAATGCTTAGGCTATAAAATTGGGGAGCTGGAAGGATGGTAGTGCCTTCTCCAGAAATAGAGAAGTCTGGAAGAGGGGAGGGTTTAGGGAAAAAGAAGAAATAGGTTTAAATATATTGATTTGGGGATGTCTCTTGAACATCCAGCATGAAATGTTGAACAGGCAATTGACTATAGAAGACTAAAGCTCGGAGGAAAGACTGGAGCTGGATTGTAACCCATCTCTGCCTGCCCATTCCTGGGTGACTGTCATCTATATTTTCCCAGAAGTTCCCCATGGAGAGTATATCCCCTGTATTGTAGACCTTCCTCACTTTTTTTTTTTTTTTTTTTTTTGCTTTTCGTTTTTGGAGGGGGGAAGACAGGGCAATTGGGATTAAGTGACTTGCCCAAGGTCACATGGCTAGTACGTGTTGTGTCTGAGGTTGGATTTGAACTCAGGTCCTCCTGACTCCAGGGCTGGTGCTCTATTCACCGCACCACCTAGCTGCCCAGTCTTCCTCATTTTTTCCTGATATGGAGAAGGTAGTAGCAGAGCACTCTGCCTGTCCGTTGGTCATCCCTTGTTCTTGCCATGTGACCATTCCATCTTCTCTTCCTGTTATGTGTTTCCTTGATGATCCTTCCTGTTCTTCAGAGTTCCTTCTTGGTATATATGGCACCTTGATCACACTCATATGACTCTCCATTCTCTTCTATGTTATGTTCTAGATTTTTTAGTTCTTCAGAGATGGCTGTGGTCCAGGTCTTGATTAATGGAACAAAGAGATGTATGGATTACAAGTACTTATCATTTCTTGTTTAAAGATAATGAAATGAAGTCTCAGAGGGGTGAACATACTTGCCTAAGTATCAGAGGAGGGAGGAAGATCTTGTTGGACTCTGGGTCCAACACTCTTTCCTCAATGCCACAATCATTCTCTGCCAATGTAGCCTTATATCTTATCCAAATCTCCCTGCCTTTGTTTCATTCCTCAGAGAAATGTGTAACTATTCCCTCCGCCTGGGTTTCAGCAAAACCTCTGTCTCCCTCAAAGAAAAGAAATCAATATTTATTTATTTTGATAATCACCCAGAAAAGCCCTGTCAAAAGAAAATCAGATATCACTAAGCATCAGCACATTTCCGGGAAAGGGTAAAAGTCAGTTTCAATGGCCTTTCAAATCCATTGATTAGAATTCGGACTTTTATCACTAAAGCAAGAAAATCCTTTGCATTATAATGAAAGAAAGACCCAAACAGAAAGCCCAAAGCAACCACCCAGAGCTTAAATAAGCATAAATGTTGGAGAAAGTCAGCCTAGTCTGAAAAGGAGAAAGAGCTCAGTGGTGCCAGTTAACTATTACAGTATCTTTCTGGGGAGACTAACCAACTGCAGAATCCCCAAGCCTGGTCTCCAATCCCATCTCTGACATTTGTTAACTGTGTGGCCATGGGCAAATCACTCCAGCGTCAACTTCCTCATCCGAAAAATGAGGATATCCATACTTCCACTATATAGACCACAGGCTTCAAGATTGTGAGAACTCAATGAGAATATCTGTTGGAAATATGGCAAGGCACTGGAGGAATGTGGCTAGAACCCAGATCTCTTGTCACTTGGTCTGGTGTTCTTTACACTTAATTTCTTTTTTCTCCATCCTTCTAGTATAGCCAAAATATGTTAGTCTACAGACTTTGATGCCAGGCTCCCTTGAATGGACCTCCTTAGATGGTAGCCAGAAACCCTGAAGATACATCTGTGTCTTTCGTTGAAAGCATCAAGTGTAGTGATCCTCATGGTATCCTGGAGTGATCACTGGCTCTGAAACCAGAGAACCCATCAAAACCCTATCATGCTTATGTGACCTTGGTCCTGTCACTTCCCCTCCCTGGGCCTCAGTCTCTGCCTGTATAAAGTGAGGGGATTTGACTAGATGGCCTCTGAGGTCCATTCTAGCTGTAGATCTAAGCTCTTGTGTGACCCTGGACCAGTCACTTCCTCTCCCTAGGCACCAGCTTCCTTGTTGATAAAATGGGACAGTTAGGCTTAGATGATCCCTGAAGACCCTTCTCCTTAGCTCTCAATATAGTTGCTGTGGTCCTAGTTCAAGAATTCATGCCAGGATTAACACATCCGTGCTATGTTTGTACTTTCTAAACTTTCAAGAAGAAATAATAAAGTATCTAAGCAGACCTTTCTCTTCTATATACCAGAGCTCAGTCCAAGAATACTAATACCTGTCTAGCAATTTAGAACCTCTGACATCTTGGATTGGCTTTCCTATCTCTCAGTGTGATTATGGCATAAACGTATTCTATTTTAAATTATTTATCATGGCACCTCTTAGAACAATTTCCAGAGGTTTTTTTTTAGCTGAATTAAGAGATTAGGAGCATTGAAATAAAATATACCATGGACTTTGAAATATACAGTAAGGTGAAATTATATTTCATGATACCTTTGATTTATACTTTAATTTTAAATGCGCAGATAAAGCAATATCATTAAACATACTTTAACTTTTTATAATAAATCAATTGTACCTTAATTATTATGTTATAAAGTAAGGACACATGCATTATTCAGATACATCTATGGCAAATTGAATTTTTAAAACCATATTCTGGTCTCATCTGAGTCACTAGTAGAAAATAGTACATTTCACAGCCACTGCTAATGTGACACACTTTACTCAGAAGAGGCTGGGGGGCGGGGAGTGTGGGACTGAATGAAAAGAGAAATGTCAGTGTGTTGGAATACAGAGCTGGTGAGAATATACTGCTGGGGAAATGAGCGTTTCAGCTTGGACAGAATATGGGATGGCTCTTTCCAGTGGCCTTCAGGGAGTTCCAGTTCCCTACACTTGGGGGATGTGTGTGTGTGATTTTTTTTGTTTAATCTTGTTAGGTACCCATGGCAGTACAGAGGGTCAGACATCCTAGCTGTTCCTTTGTAGGTATGTCATTCCCTTTCCCACCTAAGTGGCTCACTGTACCCAGAGCTCTCACTTCATGCCCAGTTATATGTGAAGAACAAGCAAGGGTATGGGGCAGAGCCAGGTCCACAATTGCAGAAAGCTGCCAATGACTCTGGGTTGAGTCCTATAGGGGTCATCTTTTATAGAGTCACTCTGGAGCAGGGACACAGGGAGGTCCCATTGGAAAGATTTGATGGATTTCTAAAAATAATGACTGTTAAGGAGAAAAGGTCAACATGTGCTTTTTACCAATGGCCTTTTGAGGTGGGGGTGGGAGATCCCCTTGTGATCTAACCCTAAAGACTGACTCTGAGGGTGAAAAGCTTAGCCCAATGGGAGGGGAGGCGATGCCATGGTGGGATGATGAGGGAGCTATGCTGACGCATGCAGAGTGGTTTTCCTTCTGAGTCTGCCCTTTCTGTGAATGCATTGGGTACCTGGGAGACCAGGGCTTTGACTGTGTTGTCACTCATAAGCCTAAGAAGGCTCACTTTCCTATGGGGCTTTAAGATGTGCAAAGTCTTCTCCTAATAACAACCCTTAAGAATTAATATACCTATTTCACAGAGAGGAAATTGAGGCACAGAGAAGTCAAGTGATGTTCCCAGGGATCACATAGCTTATATTAGAGTAAAGGCTCAACCCTATTCTGGCTCTTAATTGGGGGCAGTAACAATTGGCATCATGCTTAGGGCCGAGGAAAAATGGTTTGAGGCTCTAACCTGACTCTCAAGCATTATAGGAAAATGGAGGTCTTCCAGAGAGGACTCATACATTCATGTAACACATACATATATAGGATCATAGATTTAAATTTAGAACCAGAAGGGGTCTTATAATTCATCAAATTGAACACTCATCATATAAATTAGGAAACTGAAGCTGAGATAGGTTAAGTGACTTGTCCAAGGTCACATAGCTAGCATATGTCTTAAGCAGGATTTGAACGTAGGCCTTTCAACTCCCTTTTGCACTCTGTCCACTACATGATGCTAGTTCTTATTTGAGTGTGTACATATGTGTGTATGTATGTATCTGTCAAGATACATGAATCTATCACACAGTGCATATGTACAATGAAACAGAATACTGTTGATATGGTATTTTTATAAAGTAAAAGAATTAATATAGGAAATAAAACTTTTTAGACTAAAGATACACTTAAGAGAAATTGAGACGCATTCTTCTTCAGCCCATAGAAACTCTGAGAATTCTTATTCCAACACCTGAGAGCAAGACAACATTACCCCCTCTAGGTTCTAAGGGAACCCTTGAGAGGTCAAAGGTGATTCTCTAATGCCATTGGTTTAAGCCCCCATCGATGCACTTCCTCCTAAGACTATCAATTGAGAATAATTTAATCAACCATCCTTAAGAAGCTTTTGGAGAGGAGTACATATGAAGGTAGTACAGGAGAAATAACTGGTATAAAATATGCCCCCAAAGTCTTCCCCAGGTACAAACAGAGTCTTGGGGAAAGTAGACTCAAGTTTAGAGAACACAAGAGACAAAGGGGTAATCCAGTTTCAAGCTACTAAAAGTTTTCTTTTCCCCATTCATGGAATCACTCATGAAGTTCCCTTTAAATGTGATGAATCTGTGCCCATCCATTCTGGGCTCCTAATACAGACACTTCCATCAGCTGATCCAATGACTCTAATAGGATACTGGGCGAAGATGTGAAGACCAAAATCTCCCAGACTTTTCTGAAGTCTACAAGATTTTCCTCCAGCCAAGGTTAAAGCCAGAGCCTCTACTTCTACTAGATGTTTTTTCCCCAAGGGGTTCAGTTAGAATTCTATGTTTCTTCCAGCTTCTTGAATGAATCCCTTCTCAACTTTACTGAAAATTTATAGACAATCTCTGGGACATGACTAAGTTACCTCAATTTACCTATCTGAGCATGATTCTTTTTTTTTTCCAAATGCTCTATTAACTTCTGGTTTACATCATTCATTTCCACCAGATTTTGAGTTACAGTTATTCCCCATTTTCCCCTTACACATTACCCCAGAATAGCAGTCCCACAGGATATCCCCTCATCCCATCTGCTCTCTCCCATATCTTCTCCCATACCCCCTTTGACTTTTTCAGTAAGGAAAGGTGAATCTCTGTGTCTTAATGCCTGTATATCTTATTTCCCAATTATATGTAAAATAGTATTAATAATAGTATTTATATATTTTTTAAACATTTGATTTTAAAACTTTGAATTCCAGATCCATTCCCTTCCTCCTTTGTCACCCACCCTTACTGGGAAGATAAGCAATTCAGTATATGTTGTACATGTGTAGCTATGCAAAACATTACCATGGTAGATATATTGTAAAAGACTGACTATATTACCCTCCCTCCTATCCCACCTCCCACTTGGTCTATTCCCTACTTTGGTCCTGTCCCTTTTCAAAAGTGGGTGCTTCCAACTTCCCTCCCCCTTCCCTTCCATCATCTCCCCTCTCATCTCCTTCCTCCCTACTCTCCTGTAGGGTGAGATATCCTATTTAGTATGTATGTCATTCTCTCCCTGAGCCAAATTCAATGAGAGTAAGGTTTTGCCTTTTTGCTTTCTTGTTCTTCCCCTCCCTTGTAACCATTTTCCCTTGCTTCTTCTCTATGAGATAGTTTACCCCATTCTATCTCTCCCCATATCCTCTTGTTATATTCCTCTCTCACCTCTTAATTTCATCTTTTAAGCATCATCCCATCCTATTCAATAGGTCCTGTGCCCTCTATCTATGTATACCTGTAAACATATATACACACATTCACAGATGTATTCACATGCCCATACACCCTTCTTCAACTATTTTCATACTTAGAAAAGTTTCATCAGTTACAGTTATCGTTTTTCTATGTAGGAATGTAAATAGTTCAACTTGGATAAGTTCCTTATGCTTTCTTTTCCCTGTTTACCTTCTCAAGCATCTCTTGCTTCTTGTATCTGAATGTCAAATTTTCTATTCAACTCTGGTTTTTTCATCAAGAATGCTTGAAAATCCTTTATTCCACTGAATGACCAAATTTTCCCCTGAAACATGATACTCAGTTCTGCTGGGTAGGTGGTGAGCATGATTCTTATGTACATCATTCCAGTTCAAAGGTTATTTTTTTCAGTATTTAATCTAAGGTTCATGAAGGATTGATGAAGATGTATGTTCTTACCTATTAAAAATATCATGGCTAAAATAGACTGAAGTGGGTTTTACCCCACCCTTAGATTACTACATTGTCCCACCTCTCCATCAAATACAAGATAGTTATGGCTTTCAGATTTCTCCAGTGGCTATCCTACCCCAGCACATACCAGCTTTGCCTTCACATGATCTTCCACCTCCAAACTATGGTCCATATTCAAAGAAACTCTTTCTCCTTCTTCCCATGACATTGTGTCTCAAGGCACTCTCTTATAGGGTGCCTATAAATTAATCACCAGTCCATCAGCACTTTCCTTCCCAAGGAACCTAAAATGGGCAAGTAAAGCAGTTACTTTGTAGGGAAGGCCCCAAACTAGATCAAAATAGAGCTTCATATATTAGAACCAGTTTCTAGATGTGAGTGAGTCTCAATGGCAACATAGCCATACTAGTAACCAATTGGCTTTATTTAATAGAAACCAATCCAGGATAACATCTAACTAGAGATAGGCTCCACGACTCTTCCTCTCACCCTCAGTTCACCATATGGAATGTAATAATAATAATAATAATAATAATAATAATAATAATAATAATAATAATGACAATGAAAATAATAGTTAACATTTAAAGAGACTTAGAAGTCTCCAGCTATTTTGAAAAACTGGGTTATTGGAGAACTTCTAGCTATGTTGGAGAACAGAATTATTGGAGAACTTCTAGCTATGTTGAAGAACTGGACTGTCCACATGGAACAACCCTTTAAGTTAATAAAATTCTACTGCTCTCATTTTGTGACTATATCAGCTCCCAAGGGTTTGATTATTATCTCTATGAAGATAATTCTCAGACCTATTATCCAGTCCTAAGTCTCCAACTACCTTCCGGACATCTCCAACTGGATATTCAATAGGCATATCAAATCTGAAAGGTCTAAAACAGAATGCATTATTCTTTCTACCAATCTCATACTTCTTCCTACCATCATCTTTCTAGCATCCAGGTTCACAACTGCAGGGTCATCCTTGACTCATCCCTTCTTTCCTTTACTAACATCTGATTTATTGCCAAGTCTTGGAGAGTTCATTCCCACAGCATACCTCACATCTGCCCCCTTCTTTCTTTCTTTTTTTTACCCCTTCTTTCCATTGGCACAACTACCACTTTAGTTCAAGGGCCAACTCCAACATGAGGCCTTTCCTGATCCTCCCAACCTGAGATGCTAGTGCTTCCCCTCAACTACCCAGAATACATTTGCTTTATATTTTGGACAAGAGGTCATGGGAACTTGGACTAGGAAGACCTCTTTTCAAATCTTACCTCTGATATATACAAATTGTGTGACTCTGGGCAAGCCATTCAGCCTCTTTGTGCTATAAGCAACTCTGTAAGACTATAAGCTGCAGAGAATATATTAACCTGCATTCATTGGTAGAAGGAACTTCTCTACCCAGAACTCCCTATCCTGATAAAATCATGGGTCCCCTCTCTATCCTTACTCCTATTCCTTAATTTTATATATACTTGTCTATGTGAGTGTTTTGTCTTCCCTGATAAAATGTAAGCTCCCTAAGGGCAGGAACTGTTTCATTTTCTGTCTCTATATCTCCAGCATCCAGCATAGTGCCCTTTACAGAGCGGGTACTTAATAAATGTTTGTTGACTGACCATATTTCATGTCCATACTTTCCCCATTGGCACTGGGTATACTGAAAAGGGCTGCCATCCATCTGTCCCCCTATAGGCATAGATTGAAGTACATTTTGAGAGAAAGTGAAAAGATTGTTTTGCTTAAAGACATTTTCCTCCACAAGTATAAAAGCAATTTTTGTGAAGAATAGATCTAATACCTCTATATTAACCATATAATAAGTATTTCTTGTAAAAAACAATAGTGATGGTTTTAATTAGAGTAAGTCCTAGGGAGTTAAGCATAGCATAGATTTGCCCTGTTTTATACAAGAGACATGTGCCTGAAAAATCATGTATAAATTTAATGCTGGTAATTTTAATCCTATTTCTCTACTGAAAACACATAAAGTCAGATCACCTTTATCTTAATTTCTGATTGACTTTCAGTGGACCGTGGATCATAAAGTATCATATTTTAACTTTCTCTGATAGTCCTCTCAATGCTCGTGCCATGACCCTCCTCCCAGTCTTGCTGTCACCAACTTGGTGATCTGTAAATGAACATTTATTATGATTGTAGATTTAAATCTAGAAAGGATCTTAGAGGCCATCTAGTCTTTTATGGATAAGAAAACTGAGGCACAGAGAGGTTAAGCAACTTTCCCAAGGTCATATAGGCAATATGTAGCAGAGCAATGATTCACAGCCAGGTTCTCTGGCTCTAAATTCAGCATTCTGGATCTTAGGATGTAGAGCTTTGGGGATATCAATTAGTCATATTTTTAATATTAGATATTAATTAGTAATATTTTCCTCCTTTTTGAGAGAGGAAACCCCAGTCTACTTAAGGAATGCACTGTGTAATTACCTTTTGCAAAATAAAAATTACAAATTGGGAAATAAATAGCTGTTTAAGAAGATGATGTCTGAGAATCAGATTTGGATTTTTGTAGCAAAGCTTAAAATATAAGAATGACAGACTCCTGGCCAGGGATGGAGTGTACCTAACAAAGGTTAAGAATGTATCTTGAAATTCCTGGTATCTTGTAGGTCTAATTACCTAAGAAAATCACCTCTTATATGCATCAAGCTAAATTCCATAGAGAATAACTACAATATAGGAAGAAAAATTGTAGTAGAGATACCCATGAAGTCACAGGAGACTATCCAAGATAGGAGTAAGTAGTAAAAGCCATGGCCTCAAATGCCTATACACAGATGAACAAAATGTAGACAACAAGGAGGATAAACTAGAATTCCTAATGTAAGAGAAGCAAATTGACTTTATAGATTACAGAGAAAAATAGTGGCAATTGACTGTAAAATGTATCTAGATGGATACTCTTTATTTAAGGAAGTCAGACCAGGAGATGTAGGAGCTGAAATTTTGAAGATAAAAAGAGAAACCAATTTATGAGGAAAAATGGGATTTGCCTTAAGAGGCTGATGTAGACACACAGGGAACTCTTCAACCAATGTAGGTATTGGAAAGGTATATACAGAAGATGGAAGCAAGGACAGGAAATAAAGAACAAAATACAAAAGGTCATATATACCCTTTACAAAAAGGTTTTATAAGAATAGTGTCAGGAATGCTAAAGTTCAGAAAGAGTGGAGGCTCTCAATGAAAGCTAAATCCAACACAAAGGGTGGAGTGTTTACTGATAGGTGAGGGACTCAAGATGCAGAATGACACTTGCATGTTTGTACATAGCTAAATTGAGACTTGGCTTGCCTATGTGTAACCATTATTTTTTTCCCCTTTCTTTTTTCTTTTGTTTAATTGGGGGGTGGGAGGCAAGAGAGAGAAAAAAAACTCGTTAATTGAAAAACATTAAACTTAATTTTCAGAAAAATGATTGTGTGTGTGTGTGTGCATGCATGTGCTCACACACTCTTTAGAAATGGAAAGTAGGGGCAGCTAGGTGGCACAATGAATAGAACACTGTTCCTGAAGTCAGGAAGACCTGAGTTCAAATCTGGATTTGTTTTGGCACTACACTGTTTAACATTTTGACCAATGACTTGGAAAAAGACACAGATGGGACACTTAAGAAATTTATAGCTAATATGAGACTAAAAGGGCCAGCTAATACACTAGATAACAGAGTCAGAATCTAAAATTGGATTTAAGTGAGGCCAAATTGCACAAAGTAGTCAGTCTCACCCTGTTCCAGAGTCACTGTAGTCCAGTGGCAAGATAAAAATCAAGATGTCAGGTGATGGACTGGAATAAATTGGCATCTTTGATGTCTGACCAAGCTCTAAGGGTTCCACTTTATCTGCCCCATGGTCATTGGAATACATTGTTCTCATCTACCCATTCCACTAGGGGAAGTCTTTACATGCCTGGGGTAGACATCATCCTAACTCACCTACAGGTTTGAGCCTTGTTGGTTACCCTCAACCCAGTTTAGCCCATCTGCTGAGATGGTTTTACTGCAGTGTGGCTGTTGCAAGGGATCCAGTTTCTTGGAGCTACAGATAACAGTTGGGTGATAGATGGACACAAATGGTGGATGAGTAGCCCTGACAAGGGTCCAGTGAGCCCTCACACCAGAGGTGTTAGTCCTCCCAAATGCCCCACACACTCCAGAGCATTGGACTAAACTTAATAAGATGAACTTTAACAGTCATTATCATCAAATCTTATACTTGGTTTTTCAAAAATTTCCTTCACAAGAACAAGCTGGAAAAAGTGTTCCAAGATGGGAGTTGTCTAAAAAAGATCTGAGTATTTTAGAGGATTGCAAATCCATAAGAATCAATAGTATCATATGGCAGTTTAAAAAGTAAGCATGTTCTTGCCCACATTAAGCGGACAATAGTTTCTGGGAACATGGAATCTATAGTCCTGCTGTCCTCTACATATGTCAGACCACATCTAGAATATTTTGTTAATCTGGAGGCATTAATAATAGCCAAGATTTATATAGCATTTTGTGACCTGCTTTACAAATATTACCTAATTTGATCCTCACAATAACCTTGAGAAGTAGGTTCTAGTATTATCCCCATTTTACAGATGAAAAACCAGAGACAGCCAGTGGTTTCCCAGGATTACAGAGATAGTAAAGTTGGAGGCAGGATTTGAACTCAGCCCTTCCTGACACCAGATCCACCATTTTAGTCACTGCTCTACTCAGTTACCTAGAAGATACATATTAGGAAAAATACTGCTAAACTAGAAAGCATCTAGAGAAGGGCAACTAAAAAGATGAAGGACCTTGAGCACAAGGTATAAGAGAATAAGTTGAAGGAACTGGGGATGTTCAGCTTGGAGAATAGAAAATTCAACATGGATATGAACATTATCTTCAAGTATTTGAAAAGCTGTTTTGTTCATAGGGCCACTAGATGGCGCTGCAGTGCATAGAGCACCAGGACTGGAGTCAGGAAGACTCATCTTCCTGAGTTCAAATCTGGCTTCAGATACTTCCTAGCTGTGTGACCCTGGGCAAGTCACTTCACCCTGCTTGCCTCAGTTTTATCATCTGTAAAAAGCTGGAGAAGGAAATGCCAAACCACTCCAAGATCTTTGTAAAAAAAAAAAAACCCAAGACCTAAAACCCAAATGAGGCCACAAAGAGTCAGACAAGACTGAAAAATGAACAAAAAAAAATTTGTGGGAGAGGAATAAGACTTACTATTTTTAGCTCCGTGGGACAGAACCAGGAGCAATGAGAAAAGTGGCCAGTTTAGGCCCCAAAACAGAATGAATTGCCTCGGGTTGTAGGTTCCTATCCATCACCATTTGGAGGTCTTTAAGTAAATGACCATCCATCACATATGTTATAATCTAGATTTTGTTTGAGGTATGAATTGGACTAAATGGTTACTAAGGCCAACTCCAACACTGAAATTAGGCAATTCTGTTTTTTCATGACATGAATAAGACCCTTTGGCCAATACCAAAAACCCTTTCCCTTGATACTTATGATCTTGAAAATATGTACAGCTATCTGGAAGGGGCAGAACTAAGCTTAATGTAGGCTGAGCTTTAGAATGGTCATACTGAGCTAGAACGGACTGAATTAAGCCTCCAAACTGCTCACCTAGGCTAATAGAGCAAGAAGTCAGGACAGCATGATAAGGTGTGCCAAGGGGGATATGGAGAGATACCAGGAGAGATGGAGGGACATGAGGATAAACTTTACCTATTTCCCAGGTTGTTTCAGGGTAGATGTTGGGGTTTGAAGGAAAGCTGGGAGATCCTGCCCAGTCTTCATTTGTCCCTCTTCTGAGCCCCCATTTTTCTCTTAGGCCCTTATCACATATTCCTTTACATTAAAACTATTTGTTTGTATCTGATATCTCTTCCCATTAGATTTCGAGCTCCTGGACGCAAAAGCAATTTATTCCTCTATGTATGTACAGCCTTTTCAGCAGTTTCTAATAAATCTTCTTCTGAATTTTGAACACAGATACTCCACAAAAACTAGTGGGGGGGGGGAAGTTAGGTGGTGCAGTCAGCTGGTGCAGTTAGGTGATGCAGTCCTCTGTCCCTGGAGTCAGGAGGACCTGAGTTCAAATCTGGTCTCAGATACTTAACACTTACTAGCTGTGTGACCTTGGGCAAGTTATAACCCCAATTGCCCTGCCCTCCCCCCTCCAAAAAAAGACAAAAAAACCTAGTGGGGATAATAAGCAATACAAATAACATTCTAAATCTATATAGCATTTTGCTCTCACAAAATGACTTTCCCATCCATTTTCTCATGTGATCCAAAGGCCACCTCCTAAGAGGTAGGCAGAAGAGGAACTATCATCCCTATTTTACAGTGAAGAAACTTCCCCTCTGCCTTACCCAAGATTACATGGATAGAAAATGTAGGAACAGAACTCACACATAGGTCTCCTGACTTCCAGTCCCCCTAGAGTTCTGTCCACTAACCTTACTACCCAGACGTCTAAATGAAGTGTGTATATGGAGGGGTGGAGGATGTAGAAATGCCACGGACAGTTTCCACTAAGAGTTTCATCAGATCTTTGAGGATCAGGTAGAAACAGAAGAAGTCATGGCAGTGACAGAAAGGACAAGCGAACAAGTTAACCTGGTTTGAATCTAGTCCAAAATGGAAAGATGGATTAGGCCTTTCATCTCTCAGAAAACAGTGGTGGAGGTAGGGAGGGATCCCAGCCCAGTCTGCCCTATTCTGCTTATCCTGGTATGTACATGAAGCCTTCATAAGAGAACATCCCTCAAAATCAATTTTCCATACACTAAGCCAAACACTGAGTAGCTATAGAAGAAGAAAGCCTTTCAAAATTAGTTTTAATGGGACATAAAGGATGCACAATACAGTGAAGTCATTTCACTCTGCTATCATATTCCAGGGCAAGGTAATCAGATGCCAAACTGGCTAAAACCCAGAGCAATTCAGTGACCTGGAAGGGAAAAGCAAAAGCACAAAAAGTGGAAACCAGGCCAAATCCCTAAGGAAGAGTAGAAAGAAATAACATGAGACATAAAAGCTAGCAGAAAAACACGCCTCAATTACATAAGGCAAAGTAGATGGACCCAGGAAAGCTATAGTTCTCTGATGGGTGAGGGGAGAAGTAACAGGAGAGGTCTAGGAGGAGGCTTCATGGAGGGTAGACAAGTATTCTACTTTGTTTGGTTCTCTATGTAACTCATTGTCTCTGCATTATTTTTCATCTTGATGGAGGTCCTTGAGCCCAGAAAACCTTTCAGAAAGGGAGACAAAGCAGAATTTGTGAGCCACTCCATTAGAGATGAGAGTGCCCTGATTCTCTCTTAGGCAGTGGGGAAACTGTGGAAGCTATCCTATGCCAAGTGCACTCTGGGACAGGAAGACAGGAAACAGGAAGCAAGGGGCATTATTAGAATTTAGTCCTTTTTTGCCCTTTCTTTCTTTTCTTTTCTCTCTTATTGTTTTCTCATCACTCTTTTTCTGACCTTGCAGCAGTAATTTCCTCTAAGGTGGCAGCCCTGGAGGCTGAGACCAAAGCCAAAGACACATGATTGTCATGAGGACTAGATGCCAGCTGGAGCAGAAGGAGCAACCCAAACAGTGAGAAGCAGAGCCATGATCAGCATGGCTCAGAAGCAACTGAGGTCTGGCAGATGACATTACATCTGTCTGTGTGCCTACAGGTGAGTGAGCTAGGGAGAAATGTCTATGTCCCTTGCTTCCCCATTTTAGTTCATCAGTCTCAGATGCACACACCTTGCACTCATTCCTTTCTATGATTGGAAAGCATATGTAATCAAGATTCTTGACCCTTCTTACCCGAAGATCTAGGAGGGAATCACAAGGAAGACTGTGTGAGTTAAAGGTGAAAATCTATACAAGAGTTTTTGGTCTATTTGTGTCATTAGAACATGTAAGTGTCTAATACTATGATGCAATGGGCACTTAAGTGAGAAAATAGAACCCAGAAGAAGCGGGGGCTCTGAGCTAAGTAGATAGTAGATTTCATATTTTAATATTTTAAACAATATTCCATTTCATCACCTATATTTTGGACCCAGCTAATAAGGGGTTAATCAAAGATATTTAGGACTTCATTTCAGTAGACTTGGGAAAGAGAATGGAGAAAGGAGATAGCCTAGATTTTTGCAGGCTAAATGTCCTTTGATCATCAGCAGAGATACTGCATCCTCTTAAGAAAGGGCTGGCTATCTTGGGCATGTATCAGAGAAAGTAACTTATAAGACTGGGTAGGTGGCTCAAGCAATAAATTCTAGGGGCAGCTAGGTGGCGCTGCAGCCTATAGAGTGTTGGACCTGAAGTCAGGAAAATTCCTCTTCCCAAGTTCAAATCTGGATTATGGTACTGAACAGCTGTGTGACCCTGGGCAAGTAACTTCATTTTGTTTGCCTCAGTTTCCTCATCTGTAAAATGATCTGCAGAAGGAAATGCCAAACCATTCTAGTATATTTGCCAAGAAAGCCCAAAATGGGGTTATGAAGAGTTGGACATGCGTGAAATGACTGAACATTAAAAACAAAAGATAAATTCAAATAAGGAAATAGAAGATGTGAAGCCACTGTTTGTGAAGCATTTTTGAGGGAAGATTCCCTGAAACCTGACAAAAGTGAGATATACTGTCCCATTTTTTCCCCTTAAACTTATTAACTTTAGGGGCAGCTAACTTTAGGTGGCGCAGTGAATAGAGCACCAGCCCTGGAGTCAGGAGGACCTCAGATAATTGACACTTACTAGCTGTGTGACCTTGGGCAAGTCATTTAACCCCCAATGCCTTGCCTTCCCCCCTACAAAAAAACCTTATCTAACTTTACTCAGTACTTGAAACCTCTCAGAGAGACAATATGGTGCAATGGAAAGAGTGTTGACATTAGAATCAAAAGATCTAACTTCAAACCCTGGCTGTGTTACCTTGAACAATTCAATTTCTCTCTCAGCTTCTACACTGAGGGATCGAAGGGCATGGAATACGATATTCCAGAGGGCAAAAGAACTGGGAATGAACCCAAGGGTCACCTACCCAGCAAAACTGAGTATTTTGTTTCAGGGGAAAATATGGTCATTCAGTGGAATAGAGGACTTTCAAGCATTCGTGAGGAAAAAACCAGAATTGAATTGAAAATTTGACATCCAGACACAAGAAGGAAGAGATGCCTGAGAAGGTAATCAGGGAAAAGAAATCAAAAGGAACTTATCAAAGTTGAACTATTTACATTCCTATATGGAAAAGCAATAACTGTGACTGATGATATCTTTCTCACTATGAAAATAATGGAAGAAGGGTGTGTGGTCACATGAATACATATGTGAATGTGTGTGTAGATGGTTACAGTTATATATGGATAGAGGGCATAGGTTGAATTTGTTGGGAAGGGAGAATACTCAAGGGATGAAATTATGAGGGGAGAGAGGAAAGTGGCCAGAGGAGATGGGGAGAGATGGGGTAGGGTAAACTATCTTATGTAGAAGAAGCAAGGGGAAGTGGTTGTAAGGGGGGGAAGAATAGGAAGGCAAAAAGGCAAAACCACATTCTCATTGAATTTGGTTCAGGGAGAGAATGACATACATACTAAATGGGATATCTCAACCTGCAGCAGAATAGGGGGAAGGGGGATGAGAGGAGGGAAGATGGATGGGAGGGCATCCTTGGGGGAGGGGTGGTTGGAAGTACCCACTATAGAAGAGGGACAGGATCATGTGGGGAATGGACCAGGTGGGGGGTGGGATGAGTGGGAGGGAATTGTAAGCAGCCTTGTACAATATATCTACTATGATAATGTTTTGCATAGCTAGACATGTACAACATATACTGAATTACTTATCTCCCCAGAGGGAATGGGTGACAAGGGAGGAAGGAAATGGATCTGAAGTCAAGGTCTTAACATTAAATGTTTCAAATATATATAAATACTATTATTAATACTCTTTTGCTTATAATTGGGAGATAAGATGTGCAGGCATTGGGACACAAAGATTCACCTTCCTCTAATGGAAAAGTCGAAGGGGGTATGGGAGAAGGTATGGGAGAGAGCAGATTGGAGGAAGCGATATCTTGTGGGACTGCTATTCTGGGAGGTTGGGTAGAGGAATAACGGGGGGAAAATGATTGTAACTCAAAATCTGGCGGAAATGAATGATGTAAAACAGAAGTTAATAAAACATTTGTTTAATAAAAAAAAAAAAGATCTAACTTCAAACCCTGGCTGTGTGACCTTGAACAATTCAATTTCTCTCTCTAGCCCTTAGTTTTATCACCTATGAAACGAAGGGGTTGGACTAAATGACTCTGACATCCTAATTGCCTATTCTAGTTGGGGGAGTAACCCCAAAGGGGGTGCTCTGATCCTATGTAGGACCTTGGCCAAGTCACTTCCCCATCCTGGGCCTCTGTTTCCTCATCTAGAAAAGAAGGAATTTGGGCTAGTGGCCCTTCTGGTTCTAGGATCCTATGACTTGAGATTTCAAGCCTCAGTGACTAGGAGATTGGGAGTGGCCCCAATAGAAATAGGTAATTCTGAACTAGGAATAGGCTTGGAAGAAACAGGATGAGTTCAGTTTTGAACATCATGAGTTTGGGTTTCCAAGAACCCCAAATGGAGGCATCCTACAGGCATTTAGAAATGCATTTACCTAGAGATGTACAAAGTGGTGGGAGTGAGAGTGATGCAAAAAGAAAGGATATCACAAAAGATTGTTTTGTAGATCAGAGGCAGTATGGAGAGCCTGCCTTGGAGTCAGTAAGACTTAGGCTCAACCTTTGACCCATATTGTCTGTGTGGCCCTGAGCAAGTAACTTAAGGCAGAAACATAGATCTAGAGTTTAAGAGATCTCAGAGATCTATCAAGTCCAACCCCCTTATTTTACAGAGGAGGAAACTGAGGCCAGGGAAAGAGAGAAACACTCAAGGTCACACATAGGATTATTGTATCCCCTCTGGGTGAACTCATACTGGCAGTTTGGGTCATAGGATCAGAGTTAGAGCTGGAAGACATGTCAAAGGTCATTTAATACAATCCCCTTCATTACTCCAAGTTGTAGATCTCAGTGCCCTTGTTCAGAAACTCTCTAAGACTATGTGCTGCAAAACAGATGCAATGTGCATTAGTGGACTGCATTTCTCTACCAAGAATTACCCTACTAAAAACAAGTCAAAATAAGTGTTATATTCACTCCTTTTGGTTATTTTGATATCTCTATAAAACAAATTTATTGGGTAGGTAAAATTTTGAAAACACCACAATACTACTATAAAGACATTGGTATATTTTCCCCAACCTCTTTCATGAATATGTAGGGAGGCAGATGACTAAGACTTCATCAGAAATTAGAAGACCAAGGAAGAGGTCATTTGGGATAATGATAGCTTGATATTCCTCACTCAGCCGAAGCCAAACTTGGCATCCAGGCTGGCAGTGCCACTGAGACTAAGGCCAGAAATGGAAGGGAGAACAAAAGAAGCCAGGCAAATTTCCTCCTCCTCACATTGGGTTTTTCAGAGCTCTCTGGCTCAAGGTAACATTTTAATATACAAAAATTGGCTTGGAGTCCTGCAAAGAAGGCCTGGGTGCAGTTCAGCTCTGAGCATCTTCGCTAATTAAAAAAGGCAATAACTGGAAATTCAAGAAGGGAGCTACAATACAATGTGAATATCTTCATAAGGAAACAGGGAGGGCTCTTTGTGCAGGGCTCTGGTAGGCTTCTTCTAGCCTGGGCCCAAGGCTGGTGGTCCTACACTGAGTCTTTAGAGCAATGAGTAGATTCCAGTCCTTGAAAGCCATCATCTAGGATGTTTTCTGGCCTTTGGGGAACACAGGCTCTTGGTTTGCAACCCTTAGTGCTGTGTCCTCACCTCAGAGCCCACAGCCAAGGTCTCCCCAAGCTACGGACTATAACGCTGAGGAGATGCTGGAGAATTATACTCAAGATGCACATATACACCCAATTAAGAAAAGATGCAGTTTCCATCTACCATTTTCAATTTGGACTATGGGAAAATGTTCTTCAGAGGGATGCATTCATTTTGGTCAAGATTGCTGCCTGAGCATTTGATGGTCACCTCCAAGACCAAGATGAAGGTGCCAAGCATTAGTCATCTGAAATATACAAACCTTACAGTTGTAAGCATTTAGAAAGAGAAGCAAGGATCCCTGGGAGCCAACTTGGCAAAAAAAAAAAAAAAACAGGTTGTGCTAGACCAGCCTAATTTCCTTTTTTGATAGGGTACTTAGACTAGGAGATTAGGGAAATGGTCTTGGCCAAGAGTGGGGAACCTGTGGCCTCAAGACCACACATAGCCCTCTAGGTCCTCAAGGCTAGCCCTTTGGCTGAATCCCAACTTCACAGAACAAATCCCCTTAATAAAAGGATTTGTTCTGTAAAACTTAACTCAGTCAAAAGGCCACACCAAAGGGCCTAGAAGGCCACATGTGGCCTAGAGGCCCCAGGTTCACTTTAGCAAAGCAGTCTTTCATATTATCCCTTGGAGATATGTGGGTTAGATGGCAGTAAAGTTAGGTGAATTGTTAAAATCAAAGAGTAGTCATTTAAAAAATATTTTTAAAGTAACCTTTTAATTAACTTCTAACTTTAACAACAACAACAAAAGAATTTCCATATACCTAGCAGAACATAAAAAGAAGATTGCATTCCTATCTCTTGCGTATATATATATATATATATTTATATGTATATATATATATGTATATATATATATACACACATACATATACATCTATCCACATGTTGTTTATACATATGGATATATTTCCACCCATCACTTTCAAAACTATCCTGCTCGCCAGTGTTTCCTTCTGAATTTCCTTCTTTTCTCTTCTGGGGAATTTTAAAAACTGTTGTAATGGATTTCTTATTTTGGGCACCACTATTCCTAATCTCCTCTATTCCTCTCAAACTCTGACCTCAATTAAAAATGGAGAAAGGAAAAAACTGTAACAAATAAACATAGTGAAGCCAAATGAAGGCACATAGTAGTCACATCAAAACACCTATGTTTCTTTCTGTACCTTGAGTTTGTTGCCTTTCTGATGTTTAACAAAAAAGAGGTATTTGAAGCATTTGTACAAAGGAAACGTATCTGAGAAGTCTGTTTTTGAAAACACTCCAGACAATAGAAATACAAGAAAGGAAAAAAATACAACAACCAAAAAAGATGTGAGTAAATAAAATAAATTACCCCAGAAAAAAGGGGGAAAAAACTAGAAAGAGAAAGATACATATAGGATTAACAATAACCACAACATAAAAGTATTGCTAATACATTCCCTGACAGTCAGGATTCAAAAAAGTTTTAACAGCCTTGGATAATAGGTCAAATCAAATATGACTATATTTAATGTGATAAAATGTAAAATTCTACCCTTGGGTTAATAAAATCAACTTCATAAGTAGATTATGGGGAAAACATGGCCAGCTAACAATCTGTTGTTATGTTGTATTGTGTGCTGTTTGTCCTTTCTTGAAGAGGACCATGGCATCAGGAAGGGATGCCATGACATGCAAGTGAATTGGGTTTAAGTGAGGAAGAGCTGTATAAAGTCACCAGTCTCACTTTATCCTCCAGAGCCATCTGGGTCCTGTTCTGGACTCTTTGTGCCTATCTATTTAACAATTTATGGGAAAGAGATCTGAGGGTTTTAGTGGACTACGAGCTTAGCCATCTTCACACCAAGCCATCTGCTCCTCGTCCATCCTCCTCTCCTTCAAGTCAAAACCTTGGACTCTGCTCCTATAACCCTCACTTCTAAGAGGGAAGCTTTCACTTTATCTTTTTTGGGCCCGGGCCTTTATGCCTCTTCCCTAGAATCTCCTTACCATGCTACTATACCTCTCCTTCCCCCCTTACAAAACGTTTTTACTTGTCTTCTCCTATTAGAATGTAAGCTCCTTGGGGGAAGGAACTGTCTTCCTTAGTTTTATTTATCTCCCCAGTATTTAATATGGTGCCTGGCACATAGTTAAATCCATAAGAAATGATCAGTCTGTCTGTCTATCTATCCATCCATCTATCTATTGATCCTGTCTATCTATCTATCTATCTATCTATCTATCTATCTATCTATCTATCTATCTGTCTGTCTGTCTGTCTGTCTGTCTGTCTGTCTTTCTGTCTATTCATCTATCTATTGATCCTGTCTGTCTGTCTGTCTATCTATTGATCCTGTTTATCTATCTATCTGTCTGTCTGTCTATTGGTCCTGTCTATCTGTCTGTCTGTCGATCCTGTCTATCTATTGATCCTGTCTATTTGTCTATCTGTTGATCCTGTATATTCATCTATCTATCTATCTGTCTGTTCCTGCCTGTCTATTCATCCATTTGTCTGTCCATTCATCCAACTATCTATCTATCTATCTGTCTATCTATCTCACTTTGCAATGAGCCAACCCAGCAGAGAGACTCATCTATCATCAATGTCATATCCCTCACAGAATATCAAGAGTACTTACTCCAGTAAGGGAAAAAAGGGCTTTCAATAGCCGAGAGTTACATATCACATGTGTCTCATTGCTTTTTGTGCTTTAAATTTGGGTCCATTCTCCTCAAGGAACTTATGAATGCAAAAAAGAGAAAGCACCTCTGGTGTATCTGGGGGACAGGGAGGCAGGAACGAACCAACTGTTTCTATTATACTGTATTAGTAAATACCATTGCTGAAAGCTAATTAAGGCTACTGGGTGATAATCAGCACACACATATGAGCTTGTGACAGTAATAGACATTTCATGGCCACTCAGGTTTATCCAATAGAATTGTGGGAGAGGAGTGTGCTGCCACCTTCTGAGAAGCCAGCCTGCCAATTCAAGTGGGAATTGGGAAAATAACCCTGGACAGGGTGCTACATTGCCATGGCCACATAAAACCACTGATGATCAAAATCAATGATAATGCTATTAACAATGCTGTACCTTGAATGTAGAGTCACAGGAAAGTAGATTTAGACCTTTGGAGGACATGTATTCCTTGTTCACTGAGGAGGAAACAAGTATCAGAGAGAGGATGGGATTTGTCCCAGGTTACCCAGAGAATTATAGATCTAGAACTGACTTTGACCTTCGAAGTCACCTAGTCCAAAGTCTTATTACAGAGGAGGAAACTGAGGCTTCCACTAGGCAAAGTCACACATATAATGAATGGCAAAGAGGGGACAGACCTCTGGCCCTCTAGCTCCAAATCCAGACCTCTCTCCATTGGTGCCTATTTTCTAAACAGTAGTTCACCTTCTCAGTATGACTTCTGTCCCAAAAGCAAGGTGGGTCTGGCAAATGCCCTCTGACTTTGTTTTGCCTTATGCCAGCTGAATGGGTAGCTTCCAAATTTTCATACCAGATCCAATGGCTTCCGACTGATTGGTGAGTTGGGCTCTTTTCCTCCACTGCATTAGAGGGCACCAAAAGGAACCCCCCTTCCCAACTCATCCCCTTCCTGCTCCAAAACCCCTCTAGGTGGAAGGAATTAAGATTCTTTGGGAAATATGGGGAATTTACATGAATGCTAATCTCCTATCTGGACTATTCAAATCTTCTTATTAAAAAGCCTCAAGCAAAGACCTGGGAGCCTTCAGACAACATTTTCTATTAACATAGAAAGATTCTCAACTAATTGATTCCCCTTTTATCCATTGACACCCTCCCCCCAAGGGGGGGGGGGAGAGTATGTTTTATTATGGAAGTAAATGCAGCTTTCTTTTCTCCTTGACCAAACTGAGAATGGGATATACAAGCATGACATGTTGCTTTAAAACCTTTCTTCTCTGGCAAACTCTGAACTCTTTCTGGCTCCCAAATGGCCTTTAGGCTTTCTGGCCTTTGGGGCGCTAAGCACTCTTTAACACACCCTCTCTATAATTATTGTTATTATCTCCCATTTGGTAAGTGGCAATATTGTCCTGTTGGGGAAAGAGGCCACACATCTTCCTTCCACCTTCTCACAGCATGCTGCCAACAGCCCTCTGCTAGGAAAGAAAAGTCCCTCTCCTGGCGTCCTTGGGGGCTTGCCTCCTAGATCATTGGTACTGGGAATGCCAGCCACAGAGAGGCAAAAATGCAGGGGGAAGGGCCTGGGCCAATACAGCCATGGCACAGACACATGAGGATATTTACCTGCAGGCTCCATGTACAAATTTATTTATGAATGGGCTGTCTCCCCCTACCAAATGAAAGCTCCCTGAGGGCAGGGCACTTTTGTCTGCCTCCCCAGCACTTGGCAGAGTGCCTGACACGTCAGAGAGGCTTAATAAATGTTCTTAATGAATTAATTATTAGGAGGTTGGATCAGATGACCTTTATGCTCAAAATCTAGGATAAAGGATAAGGCAATGATGTCCTGCTGGGTGGAAATGGGCACCCAAAGCCGGTGAAGCAGGATGGGTTTTAATAGGACTCTTATCTGGGTCAAGCAGAACTAGGTATTAGGGGGAGGGAGCAGAGAGTCTGGACCTGGGGACTGGTACTGATTCATGATAAGGGAGATGGAGGAGAACCCCTGGGAAATGGGTAGCTAGTTGATATTCTAATTTCCCATTGTCCAGAGAAGGGGCCTTCATCTGTCATTGCAAAACATACTTTGACAGGGTGACTCAACGGATTTGAACCTCCCAGGGGACTCCTTCTTTTAGGGAAGTGGGGGAGGGGAGGTGACCATAGTTCTTACACTAATTCCACCCCCTCCTTCTCCTGTTATAGTTTGTGGAGAGAGCACATTTGAGTAACTAGGAGCAAAGAAGGGACCTCATGATTGAGATGGCCTTCTTGCCTCTAGGCCTGTGTTCTTCTATGATAGCAGAAATAGATGCCAATGAGACCAGCTGGGCTGAGCTGATCTTTAGGAACACCTGGCAAGGTTTCTTGACCATATGAACAAATCTGGCATAAATTGAAGGACCTGAATAAGGGGAGTTCACATTACTAGTACCCACAACCAAATCAAAGTTCCTTGATTGTCTCAAACAGAGCTGTGACCATGGCTTTCTAAGTCAACATGGGGCCCAAGGGATCCTGACGTTTACTTTAGTAGCCCTGTTCCTATTTGATTTGGACACAACTGGCCTACAAAACGGTGTGATTCTTAACATACTCTTCTCCCTTTCTTCTTTCAAAAGGGGACCACATAGGATTGAGAACCATTTTCTATTTTTCTCTGTTTCATAGACTGTCACCATCAAAACATTTTTTTTTATTCCAGTTGGCCAGCCTACTAGAGACATGCCTCCCTGTTCTTATTTCAGTTGGTCCTTGCCAAAGTAGACTTGGTTTGTTGCCAGAGTCATGACTGAAACCTTTTTTAGCATGGTAAGGCCTACCAAATACCACAATATCTTTGTGGTATCTCTGCTGGCATTGCCTTTGAAAACCCAGGGTCCCTTTTGTGACATCATGAGGTGTCCAAAGTGGACTTTGTGGAGGGCTGGTCATGTGGTGGTGAGAATGGAGGATGACAGATGGATGTCCAGAGAATCCCACTGATACCCTTATGATGGCAGGAGAAAAGTAAACAAGGCCCCTGATATGTTGGGTGGACCATCACAGACAAACTTGAGAAGATGGATATGGATGGGCTTCTATTTACATCATTGGAAGGAACTCCTGAGTGGATGAGATCACAGATCCATTTAAATATTTGCATGTTTGAAAATATTTATCTGAATTTATCCCCTTTATATTTATTCTGTTTATACCTACACAAGCCCTTGTTGTCTCTTCCACTAAACTGTAAGTTCCTTTCCAGTAGGGATCATTTCATTTTGTATCACCAGCACTCCCCACAGTGCCTACAACATATAAGTGCTTAGTAAAAACTTTTGGATTGATTGAAATTCCATAACTGATTCTGGGGCATGGATGATAAGGGCCATGGGTCTAATCTGCCAGCCAATATCTTCAGTTCCCTAAGAAAGGTGCAGATACAAGGATCTCATAGTCCAAGAGGAGTATCTCATGCACGACATTCTGATAAGAAGCCGGTTCTCTGTTGGAGACTGAACAGAAGGTGACACCTTAACTGAGGCAGCCTTTCTATTGGTTCATCAAAAGCCAATCTATTTTTCTCCCTATCCGTGTCTGCACTGCTGGTCCCCAACGCTGCTGTCATATCCCTGTTTAGGGTATGGAAGTAGGGTAAGCCCTGGAGCAGGATGGGGAACTTTCAGCCTCAAGGCCACACATGGACTTCTAGGTCCTTGGGTGTAGCCCTTTGACTGAATCCAAGTTTAACAGAACCAATGCTTTTATTAAGGGAATTTGCTTTATAAAGCTTGGATTCAGTCAGAGGGCTGCACTTGAGGACCTAGAGGGCCACATGTGGCCTTGAGGCTACAGGTTCTCCACCCCTGCCCTGGAGGGTCTAACCCTGGATAAAATGAAATTCACTTATGTGAAAGAGAATAGTTCCAGGTTCCACTGGGAAGGAGAGATGGAGAGTGAGATCAGAGCTCAGAGAGGGGGAGAGGAAGAGTAGTTGGGTTGCCTGATCCCCACAGTGGGGCCATGACTCTCCCTGTAGCTCTTCTGCACCATAAGCTATAAATGGAGGGGTTAGGGCTGGTGTGCTTAGTGGTTATATTCAGCAAGAGTCAAAGCACTATTGTCATAGTTTTCTAGGGAATGGATTCACAGACTTGTGGAATACAAGAGCTGAAAAGGATCTTAGACATCTAGACCAATCCCTTCATCTTATATATGTGGTAACTGAGGCCTTGGGCTTAGGCCACATGTCCAAGGTCATACAGTGAGTTAGGGACGGAACTAGGGCTGAAATCCTAGTGTTCCTGGTGAGGGGATGTTGGATTTGGAGTCAGAAGATTTGGGTTTAAATATCAACTCAGCCACTTATGAGCTGTCTTTGGGCAAGTCACTTCATGGCCTAGGGCCTCAGTTTCCTCATCTGTTAAATGAGAGAGCTGTACTAAATGGCCTCAGAGGCCCCTTCCAGCTCTAGATCTAAAATCCTACAATGCCCTTCAGCTACAAAAGTATGATCCTGTGACTTATAAAATGACCTGGAGAAGGAAATGGCAAACCACTCTGGTATCTTTGCCAAGAAAACCCCAAATGGGTTTATGAAGAGTCAGACCCAAATGAGAAACACCTTAACAACGAAACTAGTGTTCTGATCCCAAACCCAGTACCCTTTCTAAAACATTAGTTAATGAGGGATCAGACTTTATTAATGTTAGTTAAGTTCAAATATAAGAGCAGGTCTAATTTTTCCTTGGAAGTCTCTCACAGGAACCAGAAAGTACAATTCAATCCAATGAACATTTATTAAGTGCTTACTATGAGCAGGGTATGGTGTTGTACCCTGGGGCACCAGTATGGTATCATGGAAAGAGTGCTAGCTTTGGATTTACAAGATCTGGCTTGGAATTCTGGCTCTGTTGTTTACTTCATGTATGACCTTGAGCAAATCCCTTCCCCTCCCTAGGCCTCAGTTTCCTCATCTGTAAAATTAGGGGGTTGGCCTCTAACGTCCCTTCCAACTGTAAATCCATGACTTTGTGATTCTTTGACCTGAATTCAAATTCCAACTCAATTACTTACTTGTTGTATGGCTTTGAGTGAGTCACTTTAATTTTGTTGGTTTCAGTTTCCTTACCAGTAAAATGCAAAAAAAAATTTTGGTCTTTTTGGAGGGGGGAAGGTAGGACAATTGGGGTTAAGTGACTTACCCAAGGTCACACAGCTAGTAAATGTTAGGAGCCTGAGGCTGAATTTGAACTCAGGTCCTCCTGCCTCCAAGACCTGTGCTCTATTCACTGCAGTGCCATCTAGCGGCCCCTAAAATGAAAGCTTTAAAATAAATGACCTCTGAGGTCCATTCTAGTCCTAGATCTATGATCATGACATCAGGGTACACAGATGCAAAATGAAAAAGAGCCTGACCTCAGGAAGCTTATACTCTGAGAGAATACAATATGTATACAGGTAAATACAATTTGAGGAAATAGGGCTCTAAAAAGTAGGGCAATCAGGAAAGGCACCTGAAGGAAGGCCTTAGAGATTATAAATGGCAGCCACAGAGGAGGGAAAGCATTCTAGGAATGGGGGCCAGCCAAAGCAAAGGAAGGCAGATAGGAGTAACACCTTGGACCTTCACCAGTGAAAACACTTCATTACTTAACTAAAATGCAAAATAGAATTTCAAAAGCTTCACAAATGTTCCTGAATAATGTGATTTCCCCCCAGTGGACCTGACCATTTAAAAGTCAAACAATGCAGCAGAGAAAACCACCCCTGCAGTAATCCATTGCCAACACTGGGCAGCCAAAAGATTAGTCTTTTTTTTTCTCCTCTCTCCAGAAATGCTCTGTGTTTCTATTAACACATAATATGCCTCCACATTCCAGTACCATAGCAAACAAGTATGTGTCAATGTTTCCAAAATAGAATGAAAGGTTAAAAAATGAAGAGTCCTTCTTTTCCAAAGTGGATATTTTGATATTTTCCCCCAAGGAAATTTCTAGACAGCTTATCCATTTCAGAGACCTTATCTACTATGCCTGGCAGGTTCAAAGGACTTTTAGCAGAGAAAGCAAAGACCTCACAGCCCAGATTCTTTGCAGATTAATTGATTCTCCTAATAGCATCTATAATTCCTGCACTTCCTGGATTTTGAAATATTAACTGCTCTTCTGGGGCTATGGAGTAGTTGTAGTTAATACAAGCAAGGGATTACTGACAAAATCCTATGCATGATCATAATCTCATCAGATGACATTGAGAATGGACAAAGATCTAATCAGAGTGGGAAATATATATATATATATATATATATATATATATATATATATATATATACATGAAAATTAATCATTGTTTCCTCCATTTTCTAGGTAAATTAGGTTGTTAAAGACAAGTAAGTGGCCTTGCATCTTCTTGCAAGGTAGCCTAGAGGAGTGAGGGTTAAGAAGGGATAAGATCACTTCCACTGTCAAATATTGAAAAGACCATCAAATATCGGAATCACACGGAAGAGGAATTGACCTTAGCCTGTGTGATCCTGCAGGGCAGAACTGAGACCGATGAGGCAAAATGACAGAGAAATCTATCTGGGCTCAATTTCCTAACAACTGGAGTTATCCAGCGGTCCAGATTCTATAGGTAGGATTACTGCCTTGGATAAACCAAGTGAATTTATAGCCATATATTTCCTGAGTTAGAAGGGATCTTGGAGGTCAATTAGTGCAGTCTCTCATCCTGTGGAGGAATCCCTCCGACAATATCCACAACATATGGTCATCTTGCTTCTGTTTGAATAATTCTAGGTAACCTGTTCGCTACCTTGAAAAATAACCAATTTCTTTTGTTGGGCAGCTCTAATTGTTAGAAAGTCTTGCTTCTATTAAACAGAAAGAGAAGCAAAGGGGTGGCTAGGTGGCGCAGTGAGTAGAGTGCTGGCCCTGGAGTCAGAAGGACCTGAGTTCTGATCTGGCCTCAGACACTTAACCCACACAAACAAAAACCTAGCCGTGTGACCTTGGGCAAGTTACTTAACCCCAATTGCCCTAAAAGGGGCAGCTAGGTGGCGCAGTGAGTAAGAGCGCCAGCCTCGGAGTTGGGATGACCCGAGATCGAATCCGGCCTCAGAAAATGAGCACCCACACACAAATAATGACTAGCTGTGTAACCTTGAGCAAGTTACTTAACCCCAATTGCTTAAAAAAAAAGAAAGAGAAGCAAAGTGGCAGAACAGATAGAGGGCTTGCCTCAGAGTCAGAAAGACCTGGGGTTCGAGTCCCAGCCCTGACTCATACAAGCTATGTGACCTTAGGCAAGTCACTTAATTTCTCAGGGCCACCAGGTAAGTTTCTCAGGCTATAGGTTATAGACAAATTGCAAGTCTACATTTGTGGAGGGAATTTCTACACCAGGAGTCCCCACACCCATACACTGATGAAATTACAGAGATGGGGAAATAAAAAGAGGGGGAGAAGGAGGGAGAGAGGGATGGAAGGAAGATGGAAGGAAGAGAGAAAGAAAGAGAGAAGGGAGAGGGAGGGAGAGAGGAAGAGAGAGAGAAAAAGAAAAAAGAAAGAGAGGGGAGAGGGAGAGGGAGGGAGACAGGGATGAAGAAAGGAAAAGAAAGGAATGAAGATAGGAGGAAGAGAAAAAGAGAGAGGGGAGGGGGCAGAGGAAGGGAGAGAGAGAAAAGGAGAGAGGGAGAGAGGGAGGAAAGAAAGGAGAGAGAGAGAAAGAGAGAGGGGGAGGGAGGAAGGAAGGAAGGAAAAGAGAGAAAGAAAGAAAAAGAAAGAGAAGGGGGCAGATGAAGAAAAGGAAGGAAGGGAGGGAGGGAGGAAGGAAGGGAGGGAGGAAGGAAGGAAGGAAGGAAGGAAGGAAGGAAGGAAGGAAGGAAGGCACCAAACACCAAAATCTGCCTGCTCAATTGGTCCCAGTTCTGTTCTCTGTAGGGGCCCTGTCACTCCTTCACATGACAACTCTTCAAATATGTCCTTTCCATGTCTTCTTTTCCATAGGCTAAACACACTCCAACCATACCTTTAAAAAAAGTTTCCACCCCCCTACCCAAGCTAGATGCCTTCTTCTGAACTTTGGCCTTGTCAAAGCTGGAACCCAGCCCTGAGCTCAACACCCAGAGGTCCCCGGATGGAGAGTTGGAAGGAACATTGGCCATCCAGTCCATGCCTCTCATTTTCCCAATGAGAAAGCTGACATCAGAGGGAGTGAAGGGACTTTCACACACAGATCTTGAACTGGAAGAGACCCCAGAGGCTACCTAGTCCAACTTTCTCATTTTACAGAGGAGGACACTGAGGCTTTGGAAGTTTGTGTGAGTTACCCAGGGTCATACAGCCAGTAAGGGTCTGAGGCAGAGTTTGAACTCAGCTCTTCCTGAGTCCCAATCTACCATACTATGCACTGTACCACCTAGCTTCCAGAGCATCAGTGTTTTTTCATTCATTCATTCATAAATCTAAAATGGGTTTGCTAGGTGGCACAGTGTATACAGCACTGTGTCTGTAGGCAGGAAGGACATGAGTTCAAATTTAGCCTCAGACCCTTACTTGCCATGTGACCCTGGATGAGTCACAGCCTCTCTCAACATCAGTTTCCTCAACTATAAAATGGGGATAATTCTAGCACCTACCTCCCAGAGTTGTGAGGAATAAAATGATATATTTGTAGAGTTTAGCACAATTCTTGGCACATAGGTGCTTAATAAAAGCTCATTTCCTTCCTCCCTACCTGCCTGCCTTCCTTCTTTCCTTCACTACATTCATTTGCCCAATCATCCAACATGCACTGTGTGCATGGTCTGGAAAAGACAGAATGAAGTTGGCTAAAAAGGGGCAGATGCCCCAAATAAGTAGGCACATAGTAGGAGAACATCTCACTGCCCTTGACAAGCTCAGGTCACCAGCCCCACGTGAACTTCAGTCCATGGTAATCAACAAGCTAGCAGATAGGACTGCTGGGCTATGACAACCATCTTTGAAAGATCATGGACGATGAAAGAGGATTGTCGAGCAGTGATTGTTGCCCCAATTTCAAAAAGGGAAAGAGAGTCAAGTCAGAAAAATATTAATAGATGGGACTGACTTCAGTTCCTGACAAAATTACATTACTAAAGAGATGGGTGCTGAATTATTATATAATAATATAAATTATTTGTTAGTGGGCATTTAGAAAGGGGAACATTGATCACAAAGTCAGCCTGGCTTCAGGTTAATTTCAGCCTAAGGACAGGGTGATTGGACTAATGCATCAAAGGTTATGGGATGCTGGATCTAGAGGCTTAGGGGACTTCAGAGGCCCCCTAGTCTAATCACCTTAATTACAGAGGAGGGAACTGAATCAGAAAAGTTAAGTGACTTGTCCAAGGCCACATGGAGTAAGATCATAGTATCCTAGACTCAGATCTACAAGCATCTTCTCATTTACAAAGGGAGAAACTGAGTCCAAGAAGTTTCTTTCTATCCAAGGTCAAACATTTTGAAGATGTGAGTCTGGAAGAGAACTCATAGGCCTTCTATTCCAATCCTCCCATTTTCAGATGATGAAGATAAGGCCCAGGGACCTACTCAAGATGATACAAGCAGCAAGTGAACCTAGGTCTCTCTCTCTTTTTTTTTTTTTGCTTTTTGGAAGAGGGAGGGCAGGGTAATTGGGGTTGAGTTGCCCAAGGTCACATGGCTAGTTAGTGTTAAATATCTGAGGCTGGATTTGAATTCAGGTCCTCCTGACTCCAGGGCCAGTGCTCTATTCACTGCACCACCTTGCCGCCCCATAACCTAGATCTCTTAAATGTCAACTCTAATGGTCTTTTCTAAATCCCTATTCTTCTTGACCTCTCTATAGCATTTGACACTGTTGATTACTCTCTTCTCCTGGATACTCCATGCTCTGTAGGTTTCCATGACATTGCTCTTTCTTGGTCCTCCTCCTACCTCTCTGACCACTCTTCAGTCTGCTTTTGTTGAATCTCCCCATTAGTCATGGCTATCCCCAGGGCTCTGTCCTGGGCTGCCTTCTCTTTGCACTCTATTCTCTGTCCCTTGGTCATTTCATCAGCTCCCATGGAATCAATTAACATCACCTAATTCTGATGTATGGTCTACTTGTAGTTCCTCAAACACCTCCCATCTCTGAGCTTCTTCACTGGCTGAACCTGATGTTTAAAATGCTTTGCCCTCTTTCCCATGCCCCTAAGTTTCCTGGCTTCCTTCAAGAAAGCTCAAAGGAGTGGGGAATCTGCAGCCTCAAGGCCACATGTGGCCCTCTAGGTCCTCAAGTGTGGCACTTTGACTGAATCCAAACTTCATAGAACAAATCTCCTTAATAAAAGAATTTGTTCTGTAAATTTGGATTAAGTTAAAAGGCCACATTCAAGGACCTAGAAAGCCACATGTGGCCTCAAAGCTGCAGGTTCCCCAGCCCTGGCTCAAATCTTACCTTCTTCAGGAGGCTTTTCCCTTCCTGAGCCTCCCCTTCCATTTACTCTGTATATATCTTAAATCCCTAGTTATTCATTCTTCTCATTAGAATATGTGCTTCTAGGGGTGGCTAGGTGGTGCAGTGAATACAGCACCAGCCCTGGAGTCAGGAGGATCTGAGTTCAAATCCAGCCGCAGACAAGGAATACTCGCTAGCTGTGTGACCTTGGGCAAGTCACTCAACCCCAATCGCCCTACCTTCCCCTCCCCAAAAAGCAAAAAAAAAAAAAAAGAATATGTGCTGCTTGTGGTCAGAGACTGTTTTTTTGCCTTTCTTTGTATCCTTGGAACTTAGCACGGTGCCTGGTACACAGAAGGCTTGGGCATCAGATGAAGACAGACACATTTTTAGATATGACCAATATGGGAATTTATTCTGCTTCACTATGTATTTTTCTTATAAGGATTTTTTTTGTTTCTTTAAATTTAGTTGGGGAGGGGGAGTGAGAGAAATAAATACTTATTAATTGAAAAAATGCGTTTAATTTTTTTTAAAAGAAATAATGCTGAATTTGGAATCAGAGGACTTGGGTTTAGATGCTGAATCTGGAATCAGAGGACCTGGGTTCAGATGCTGAATTTGGAATCAGAGGTCTTGGGTTTAGATGCTGAATTTGGAATCAGAGGACCTGGGTTCAGATTCTGAATTTGGAATCAGAGGACCTGGGTTCAGATTCTGAATGTGGAATCAAAGGACCTGGGTTCAGATTCTGAATTTGGAATCAGAGGACCTGGGTTCATATGCTGAATCTGGAATCAGAGGATCTGGGTTCAGATTCTGAATGTGGAATCAGAGGACCTGGGTTCAGATGCTGAATGTGGAATCAGAGGACCTGGGTTCAGATGCTGAATCTGGAATCAGAGGACCTGGGTTCAGATTCTGAATGTGGAATCAGAGGACCTGGGTTCAGATGCTGAATTTGGAATCAGAGGGTCTACATTCAAATGCTGAATTTGCAATCAGAGGGCCAGGTTCAAATCTTACATCTTCTACTTACTACCTTTGTGATTTTAGACAAATTACTTCATCTCTCTAAGCCTCACCTGTAAACTGAGGAAATTCATAGCCATTTTTTCTTTCTTACAAGGGAGGGCTGATTGGGTAGTGTTTGAGGGAATAGATCCTCCAAATTATTAAGATACAAAAGCAAAATGCATTTGAAGGAAAGATAACACATCACTGTCCCAAAGAGAAATAGGCACCTTTGAAGGGAATGAGTCTGCCATTACATGAAGCCTTCAAGCAAAAGCTGAATGCCCAGGCATCGAGTGCATATGTTATTAGAGGGATTCCTGTACAGGTCAAGGACGGCCTAGTCAGCACATGACCCCATGGGGTGATGAGCCACAGTTTAAGAAGAACTGGCCTAACTTCTGAGGTCCCTTCTCCCTTTAAGCTGCTGTGATTCAGAACTTCAGTCATGGTATCACCTTCTGGGTGCCAGGGTCCTTTTTGAGAATGAGATAAACAACGACGATGATATTGTATGAGATACCCTGTGTGGGAGGATGGGATTTCTGGCCTCAGAAAGACTCCAAAGAAGTGGGGGAAGTAAAAAAAAAACAGCAAAGATGGAAAAATGTAAATGTAAAATGCTTAGCACAGAACCTGGCTCAAATACCACATGGTACAAAACAACGAAGCCAACAGCCCTCCCTCTATAGCTAACCAGTTTTTTGACGGTCATTGTTGCCATGCTGTCTCAAGTGCTGGGACTGTGTGACCTTCATTTAGCACAGTGGGGAGGCCTAGTGACCTGGGAGCTCTCTGGCTCACAGGATGCACCGTGCTTTTGCAGTAATGGCAAGCTAACAGCCCCCTTTCCTGATTGTGTTCCTTTCAACTCAACCTTGGCCTCTTCTTCCTGGCTGTTCTAACTTTATACATAGTTTATCTACCCATTTTCCTGACCTGTTGCTACATGTTGCCAATCAAGCCACTGGCTGCCCAATGGTCATTGTTATGCCTGATTTCTTATCTGTGACTGGTCCTACAGAATCACCCTTTGCCTTCACTCTATGGTCATTTTTTGTCCAACTGGCTTACCAATGACTTTCCTGTGCTGACCTCTGCCTGGTCCTTTCTATTGGTTGTTTATACTGACTAGAGTTCCCCTCATTCTTTTTTCTTTCTTTTTTTTTTTTTTGCTTTTTTGGAGGTCAGTTGGGGTTAAGTGACTTTCCCAAGGTCACACGGCTAGTTTTTGTGTTAAGTGTCTGAGGCTGGATTTGAACTCAGGTCCTCCTGACTCCAGGACCAGTGCTCTATTCACTGTGCCATCTTGCTGCCCCAAGTTCCCCTAGTTCTTAAGCGTGCCTTGAGGTTTATCATCATTCCAGAGGACAGTTCTGGGGTCCATGAGCCTCTTGGGCTCATCCTATTGTCCTCGGCCATGATATAGACTAGAAGATAATAGGGACGATGACGTAAAAGAGGCTAGAAGCCTCAGGGAGCAGGTAATACCCTTGACCCACAGATTTAAATTTGTCTCTATGCCTTCTTAGGGGCAGCTGGGTGGTGCAGTGGGCTCTGGAGCAGGAAGACTGGAGTTCAAATCTTCAGCCTTTTACAAATATAGTTTAATTTAATCCTCACAACAACTGTTGTAAGGATCAAATTAAACTATATTTGTAAAAGGCTTAGCATGAAAACCAGCACATAGTAGGCACCTGATAAATGCTTGTTTCCTTCCTTGCCTCCCCCCTTACTAATATGCAGAAGAAAACAGAAGGGGGCAGCTAGGGGGCGCAGTGAATAGAGCACCAGACCTGGAGTCAGGAGGACCTGAGTTCAAATCCAGCCTCAGACGCTTAACACACAAAAAAATTAACCCTGTGACCTTGGGCAAGTCACTTAACCCCAATTGCCCTGCCTTCCCTCCAAAAAAGAAGAAGAAAACAGAAGGGGTTTTAGAACAAAGAATATGAGGGGACCCAAAGCTCAGACCCTTTGGCAACTGTGGAGAGTATTTCCTACAGGAATGCTGATGATCCAAGGTCTAGGCCTCAGGAGTTAAAATTGGGAAGCACTTAGAGTTCTCCCTCCCCCACCCCAAGTCAGAGTAAGTCCTTTCTAAAAGAGGGATTCAAGCCCTGGGTCAGGTTTAACTCAAGGAAAACTCTTAATGTGATGATAGCCGGTAGGGAGGACCTGCTCTGAAACATACCAAGCCAATGACTGGGGCAGAGACTCTTCCATCTTCTGCTGAAGATGGAAGGTATGTATTAGGGCAGCTAGATGATGTTCTCTCTATCCACTATTGGACCTGGAATTCAAATTCAGCTCATACGCTTTCTAGCTGTGTGACCCTGGGCAAGTCATATAACCTCTGTCTACCTCACTTTCTTCAACTATATCAAATGAGATAATATTTTAAGCACCTTTAACATACTATGTAAATACCAGTTATGATAAGCCAAGGTTCTGGAAAGGGACCCAACTTAAAGGAACAAAAAAATGGACATGGTTTATTGTTTTTTTCCTAGGGAGGAATTTTGATGGTGGCTGAGGATTGTTGCTTTTTTTAAAATTAATTTATTAGTTTAGTTTCAGTTAACAAGATTCAATTCCATAGTTCCTTGATTTTCAAATTTCCTTTACGTCCCTTCCCCCCTCCCCCCACAACAGCATGATTGTTGTTTTTCTAAAAGACCTATAAAAAGCCTACGTGTTTTCAACTAAGAGAATGTGGCAGAGTCCACTGTTTTCACAAGGAAGGAAAAGCAGTGTAGCTAAGAACTTTAGCTCAAACTAGAAATGGGCAAGAGAGACAAGTTCCATAACCATGTACCCAGTAGCCTGGCAGTGACCCAGCAGTAACCAACAGAGAAGGAGCCAACAGAGAAACTGCTTCAGACAGACACTATATGCCTTATGGAGACCAGTGGGAGGGCAGGCCTAGAGGGAGCATTGCAGGATACATCAGCAACTCTGCAGTGTTAGAGGTGTTTTCCACACATGTGCTCTGGGTAAACCCTACATGTATGTGCCTCCATGTATATATCCTGACCACACGTGGCCACTACATATGTACTTTTCCCTACATGTGTCCCTTCTTCCCACTATGTGTGTGACAGTGTCCCAATGTTTATGTGGGAAATGGTTACTGCTAATTGTCTTGCTACATTATTTCATAAAATACCCTTACTATGTCTTCTGTCTGACCAATAAAAGCAAGCACACTTGTGGGGGCTCCTGAACTAAAATTTTCACTGTATGGAGACCTATAGAGTAACCTGAAACTGGGGCAGCCTTATTCTGCAATCTGGGGCAGGGGAGGTAACCACAGGTGCTATAATCTCATTTTACAGATGGGAAAATTGAGGCTCAGATTAAATGACTTGAAAGGTGAAGGTAAGTAGAAAAACAAGGACTTAACTCAATCTTTTCGCACCATTTCCATAACCCCCTGAAAAGGTGAAGTTAGTCAGAGAAAGCTTCTTAGAGCTGAGTCTCGAGCCAAGTCTTGAACAAAATGGGACTCAATGGACTACCAGATTTGTTGTCCTTAACTTCAGTGATGTTTAATAGAAAACCATCTTTGACCGTCTTTAAAGCAATTCATGGTCTTGAATACAAATTTGAGGGTGGCCCACACATTTTACAAAATCAAAAGGAAACAGGGCTGATTTAGAAGACTTTTGGAAACTTCAGAAACTCAAGAAATTTGTCCATGCCATTTGACAAATAGTTAATATTGTAGGGACTGAAGATTTCATTAGTAATTTAGAAAAAAGCAGCTGATGGAGAAATTAGGGCATCATTTTTGAAAGTCTGTGCTGAAGCAGGAGAATGAAGGGGGCAGGAGGGAGGGAAAAGTCAGTAAACTTATAGCAAAAGCATGAAGCACCCCCAAAATGTTATGTTAAAACAGTAAAGATTGGGGTGGCTAGGTGGCACAGTGAATAGAGCATCAGCTCTGGAGTCAGGAGGACCTGAGTTCAAATTTGACCTCAGATATTTAATATTTACTAGCTGTGTGACCTTGGGCAAGTCACTTAACCCCAATTTCTCTGCCTTCTCCCCTCCAGAAAGCAAAAAAACTAAAACTAAAACAGTAAAGATAGCTCTTATCCTTTCAGTGGTCCTAATGAGGTGCCTGAAAGATGATGAGGTTTTCCTTAACTTTAAGAAAATTTTCTGCTGCTTTAGAATGCTGAAATTGCACTACCTTTAATTTTCTATTTGTGAAACTTTGCACCCAATAAAAGCATGCTGTGTATTTAAAAGGTCATTGTTGTTACCTTGAAAATACAACTTTTCTCCAGAACCATTAATCTTCTCTAGGAGGTCTGCATAATCAAGCAAGTGATTTTCAACTGGATATTTACCAGCGCTTTCTACCTTAGAGTTTTTTTTCTTTTTCTTAGCCAACCAAAACTACAATTAAGGATGAAAATCAAAAATCATAATCACTTAGGGGCAGCTAGGTGGCGCAGTCAGTAAGAGCGCCGGCCTCGGAGTTGGGATGACCTGAGATTGAATCCAGCCTCAGAAAATGAGCACCCACACAGAAATAATGACTAGCCGTTTAACCTTGAGCAAGTTACTTAACCCCAATTGCTTAAAAAAAATCATAATCACTTTATATAACCACTTATGAAATACTCTTTCACTGTCTTTTCGCATGTGGCAAAGAGAGGGAATTTAAAGAACCGTTTTCCAAAAAACAACATCATTTTACACCCAATGCAGATGACAATTTATCCTTAGAGTTTCTTGGGTCTCAGAGGGGTTAAGCAACTTGCCTCAGGTGATTTATCTATTAAGTGTCAGAAGTAGGATTCCAACCCAGACTTTTGCTGGCTCCAAGTACAGCATGGTGCCATACTGTACCTTTAAAAACAACAAAAACAGAAACAACTAACCATATGAATTTTAGACTCTTTGGGTCATACGTAAGAGTGGCAAGCATTTGTCATTCAGCACATGGTGATTATGTTTCTGTAATCCCCCAAAATCTAGATGTTGAGAGAAATATTCACTCAAATCATCCAGATGTTTCCAAATAGGCAGATATTCAGAATCATTTAACAAAAAATTCTGATGATTTACTACATATTTGACTTGACTTCATTCTTGTGGCATTGAACATATGCTATCTTGCATTATGCTTGATCCTTTCTGCCTCTATCTTCTTATCCCAACCACATTCTAAGTCCCTCAGGGGTCCTTGAGAACATAGGCCATGTCCTATCTTGTTAACACTACAAAAAGTTTTTGAGCAGACTTCCATCAGGTAACAATCCTATACTAATCTTTGACATTTTGCATGTAGATGTTAAACCAGAAATAGCTGCTTAGATTGATCTTAGGAATACATGAAAGCTACCTAATTGTCTTACTCAGAATTCTTGGAAACACACAGCCACACTGAGAAACTCTTCTTGCTGCTGCATAAAATCAATAAATAAAAATGTGACTCTAATCATCTTTTTAAAGACAGTTTAAAGCTTCCCCCCATGATGAGAAAGGAAGGAAAGACTAGAACACACCAGAAAGCAAAAAATATCAGCGTCCACCTCCAAAATAGTATAGTCTACAAAGCTGGGAATAATCCTCTATGAAAAAAAGATGGATTTTAATATTTAGTGATTCCCAATAATTTTTTAGGGAAAGTGAGGCATTTGACAGGTAAATTCAGCAAACAGAAAAAAGTTAACAAAGATAACAAAACCCATATGGTAGGAAAGATCTAATTGATAAATCAATTTCTACTCGAGCAAAGGAGGAAACAAGACCCCACCTTGTATGAAGGACAGTGAGAGATCAAAGAGAAACAATTTTGGGGTAAGTCCACAAAGTAACCTATAGGAAAGAAGTTAGGAGGGGAAGGAAGTAAATTAATATTTCTTCAAATTCAGGTGCCAAGTGAAAGTCTTTACAACAAAGAAGTGAGCGGAGAGGGGGCCAGGGAGAAGATCCTGAACCATATTCTTATGTGGACTGAGCAAGAGAAGTATAAAAAAAAACAACATTGAGAGTAGAATAAAGTGGTTTGGGTCTGTACTAGATTGAGGGGTATAGGGGTGTGTGTGTGTGTGTGTGTGTGTGTGTGTGTGTGTGTGTGTGTGTGTGTGTGATTGGATGATATTTTATAGATAAGAAAGCTAGAATCCAGAGAAATTAAGTGATTTGCCCAATATCACACAAGTAGTTGAGTGAGGATTTGAAATTAGATTCTCTGGCTCCAAACAAAACACTCATCCCAATGTACCACAAGACTGGGCTCAGATTCTTTTCCAAGCAAAATAAATTACAGTTATTTAATTCTATCTCGAAAAAAAGTTTGAGATTTGAGTCTGGGCTATATAGGGAAAGGAGATAGGGAGTTTGGTCTGTGTGTAAGAGTGAGACTGGGATCAGATTGTTTCAAGTAAAGCAAGTTCTAGCTACCCAGTGATTATAATATTAGGATTTAATTGAAATAAAACAAACTTAATTATAGCTTTGAATATTAAGGTGCTAAAATTTCCTGTCAAAATAAAAGGGAGCTGCACAATTGGTTAGCATAGAACTCAGTGATTTGTTGCATCATCATCATCAACATTACTGACATTTATATGGCACTTTTTTCTTTTTTTTATACTTAAATACTAAAACAAATACACAGGGGCGGCTAGGTGGCGCAGTGAGTAGAGCGTTGGCCCTGGAGTCAGAAGGACCTGAGTTCGGATCCGGCCTCAGACACTTAACGCACACACAAACAAAAACCTAGCCGTGTGACCTTGGGCAAGTTACCTAACCCCAATTGCCCTCCAAAAATAAATAAATAAATAAATAAAAAATAAATAAATTTAAAAAAAATTTAAATACACAATGAGAAAAGAAAAAGAAACATTATAAACTTAAATACTAAGATTTAAATAGAAAATAAGAAAAGAAAAAAACATTGTCATGTGCACAGCAGAACTAAGAGAGGATTCAAATTATACAACAATAAATTTCCATCTCAAGAAAGCCTATACAATAAATACTACAAAATGGGTTCCAAGCTGTCTATTTTTCCTTTCCTCTCTTGTAAGTTTTCTTTTGTTCTCTGTTGCACTTTAAAGCCTACAAAAGTCTCTACATATTTTATCTCATTTGCATCAAAGAAACACACTAAATACCATCCAGAGTAAAAGCGAGAGACTGGAATAAAAATGGATTCAGCAGAATCCAAAAAACAGGAGTTGCAACTGATGATTCCAGGTACGGCAACAGTAAAAATGGATACAGTCAAGGGAGACATTGGGAACATTACATTTTGCTTAAAGTCATAATACATAATGAAATAATAAAAATATCAAGCTTATGTTCACCAAATTACACAGCATTTAACTACTTAAGGAAAAGACTAACTGAAATGCCAAAAGACCTAAATTAGTAAGGCAATAATTATAGTCTACTTTAACATTCCTTTTCCAGAAACTGGCACCTCTAATAGAAAGATAAACAAGAAAGGAATGATGGATCTAAACATAATGTTGGGAAAAAAACAGATTTAATGGATCTAAAATGATTGTTGTAAATGGGAATTTTTTAAAGTGTTAATGTTGGGAAGATAGCAGAATCAAAGGAAGCCTAAAATCAGCTTTTCTCTCATCACACAAAATAACACAAATTAAAAGCCCCCATATACAGTCAGTTCAACAATGATAGGAAGAAAAGTAAAATAATCCATCCCAAAATAATTCTTACAGAAAAAAACCCAACTCACTGGCCTGAATTTAAATACTTCAGTGATGAGAATGTCACTTCATCAAGATTCAAGATTAGATCCCTAGAGCTCCTAATCATCAAACTCAATACCCTTTTCTCGTACTTCAATCTCCTTGGTTTTTCTACAGCATTGGACACCATTGACCACCTTCCCTTTCCAGATACTCCCTTCTCTCTTGACTCACAGACACCACACCATCCTGGATTTCCTCCTGTCTCTCTAAGCATTTTAACTCTTGTCTTTTCTCTAATTCTCTTCCCAGGGTCTTAAGGTGAGTGGTTCCCCAAAGTTTGTCCCTATCTCTATTTTCCTTTTTTTTATTTTTTCTTTCACAATTTCAATAATTAACTCTAAATTATAAACAACCTCCAAATTGCATTTCCAACTCTCATCTCTCTTCTCAATTCCAAATTTGCACCTCCAATTGCCGATAGGACAGATGTACTTGTTTGATCCTAGCAATGTGGTTTGGTGAAAAGATCACAGGATTTGCAAGTGGAGGATATATATTCAGATTTTCACTCTGCTACTTAATGTGTGCCTTGTACACTTGACCTCTGTGGGATTCAGTTTCTTCATCTCTAAAAAGAGGGGTTCTGTTTAGTTATCTCTAAGGTCCTCTCCACTTCCAAGTCCTATATTTTAGGATATAGATCCATCAGCACCTCAGACTTAACATATTCAAAACCAATCTTCAGAACATGACCCTAGGGGTGGCTAGATGGCACAGTGAATAGAGCACCAGCCTTGGAGTCAGGAGGACCTGAGCTCAGATCTGGCCTCAGACACTTAACACTTACTATCTGTGTGACCTTGGGCAAGTCACTTAACTCCAATTGCCCTGCCTTCCCCCCTCCAAAAAGCAAAAAAAAAAAATGACCCTATACCCATTATCTTTTTTATTCTAGTACATTGTACCATCATTCAGTCTTTGTCCATTTTTGAAACTACAGGATTATTGTTCATGCTTTGGCTCCCTCATCCCACCAATATTTAGTCAGTTGCCAAGATCTGTCCATATACTCCACAAAATTCGTAGCATCCATCTTCTATTTCAGGGGTGAGGAACCTGAGGCTTCGAGGCCACATGTGACCCTCTAGGTCCTCAAGTGTTGCCCTTTGACTGAATCCAAACTTCACAGAACAGATCCCCTTAATAAAAGGATTTGTTCTGTAAAACTTGGACTAGGTTCAAAGGCCACACTCAAGGACTCAGAAGCCCACATGTAGACTCGAGGCCCCTGATTCCCTACTCCTGTAATCTGATCTTACTACCACCATAGACCCTCATTATAACCTGCCAGGACTATTGTATTAGCCTCTTAATAGGTCTTTGCCTACTCAGCCTAGGTTGGCCATTGGCTGCTGCCCAAATGATATGAAAGCACTGAGTTTGAGCCAAGAAAGTCTTTCTTTGGTAAGTTTCCTCAACCCTATTCTCCTATTTGTTTTATCCTACTCCATGTTTGGCCACACATCTCCTGGTTCCCCACTGTTGGACTTTAGGACACCAAACCTATTTTATCTTGCACTGTTTGCATTCTCAGGTCTTTACCTGGTATTTGATCCACTATCTTCCTTGATCTTTTAATCTTTTTTTAAAAATATAATTTTTGGGGTGGCTAGGTGGCACAGTGAATAGAGCACCGGCCCTAGAATCAGGAGGACCTCAGATACTTAACACAAAAACTAGTAATATGACTTTGGGCAAGTCACTTAACCCCAATTGCCTTGCAAAAAGCATCAAAATAAAATAAAATAAAATTTTATTGAAATATTTTAGTTTATTTGTATCCCCTACATTTTTAAATTTATCTGCCCTCCCCTTCCCAAAGAGCTGTACTTTGTAACAATCAAAATGAGAAGAATTTTCATCAAAACTAACCAAGATAACTGGGTCTTGAAGATGTTAGAGAAAAGGCAGGGACTCAGCTGAACTCTTCCAAATGCCCTTCTAAATAATGTTAAAGTAACACCTCAAAATGAATTCTGAAATAGCAGATCACAAAAGGATGGGGTTAAACAATGTTCTAGCACAAGACAACTTAGAAGGTTGGCAGGAAAGGTCTGTAGCACCTGGGTGAGAGTGGGGAGCAGTCCAGGGCAGGCAAGGCCCCAACAAGCCAGCAACAGGCCTGGAGGGCAACTGAATCAGCAGTAGCAGCTTCTGGAACTCTCAACAAGAGGGAGGTCAGACAACTGGTCAGAAGAAGATGACAAGGGTCCCTTTGTTGGCACCAGGAGCAGGACTCTGTTGAATTGCCCATACTTGGATCTGGGTCACAGACCCAGGTCTCATTCCCAGGGAAAGGATAAGCATTAGCACACCAGAGTTTACAGCCACCAGGGAGCCTGCAGGCCCTCCACACAGTTCCAAGGTGGAAAAGAGTGCTTGTGGTCGCTCACAGGCCAGGAAAGTAGTAAACACACCCCTCTTTAGATCATACTACCTTGGAAGAACTAAAAACTTACAGACTCTCCGACCTAGTTTTGAAAACAGCTTCACAAAACCCTGAAACTTGGAAGCTTAGGACAGTGCCCTCTCCACTCCACATAGATAGAGGACAAAGGTGTGAGTTGACTATGATGTCATGATATCTTAAAAAATTAAATTAAAGGGTGAGAAAGAGAACTGCACTGGGAAAGGGGGAAGGGAGAGGTAGAAAGGAATAAATTATTTCACATAAAAAAGAGGCACAAAAGAGCTTTTACAGTGGAGGAGATAGGGGTGGCTAGATGGCACAGTGAATAGAACACCGTCCTAGAGCCAGGAGGACCCGAGTTCAAATCCGGTTTCAGACACTTAACACATACTAGCCGTGTGACCTTGGGCAAGTCACTTAACCCCAATTGCCCCTCCAAAAAATGTACAGTGGGGGAGATGATGGGAATAATGGGGGAGATGGGGTGGCACTTGAACCTTACTCTTATCAGAATCGGCTTAAAGAAAGAAACTCATACACACTTAATTAGTCATACAAATTTATCTTACCCTACAGAAAACTACTGTAGGAAGGGGATAAGAGAAGAGGGTGGAATGATAGAAAGAAGGGCAGATTGAGGAAGGTGGTAGTTGGAAGCAAAATACTTTTGAAAATAGACAGGGTGAAAGGAGAGAGGTAGGGAGAAAAGAAGGGGAGAGAAGGAGAAAGAGAGAGAGAGAGAGAGAGAGAGAGAGAGAGAGAGAGAGAGAGAGAGAGAAGGATAAATGGGGAAAACAGGATGGAAGGAAATACACAGTAATGATAACTGTGAAAAATGTTTGTAGCAAGTGTCTCTGATAAAAGTCTCATTTCTCAGATATATAGAGAACCGAGTCAAATTTATAAGAATACAAATCATTATCCAATTGATAAATGGTCAAAGTATATGAAGAGGCAACTTTCAGATGAAGAAATCAAAGCTATCTATGATAATGTGAAAAAATGCTCTAAATCACTATTGATCAGAGAAATGCAAATTAAAACAAGTCTGAGGTACCACCTCACACCTATCAGATTGTCTAATAGGACAGAAAAGGAAAATGCCAAATGTTGGAGGGGGATGTGGGAAAATTGAGACATTAATGCATTTTTGGTAGAGTTCTGAACTGATTCACTACTAGATCAGCATCCCAAAGAAAAAAAGCAAAAAGGAAAAGGATTTATATGTACACAAATATTTATAGCTGCTCTTTCTGCTGTGGCAAAGAATTGGAAATTGAGGGGTTACCCATGGTTCAACAAGTTGTGGTAAAGGGTTGTGCTGAAATACTATTGTGCTATAATAAATAACAACCAGGTTGCTGTCAGAAAAACCTGGAAAGACTTACATGAAATGATACAAAGTGAAATAAGCAGAACCAGGAGAACACTGTACACAGCAACAGCAATATTGGATGATGATTGACTGTGAATAACTTGGTTATTCTGATCAATACAAAGATCCAAGAGAATTCCAAAGGATTTATGAGGAAAAACGCCATCCACCTCCAAAGAAGGAACTGATGGAGTCTGAATGAAGATTGAAGCATATTATTTTCAATTTTTGTTGTTTTTTATGGCTTTTCCCTTTTGCTCTGTTTCTTCTTTCACAACATGACTAATGTGAAAATGTGTTTTACATGATTGTACATGGATAACATATCAGATTGCTTGCCATCTTGGAGAGGGGGGAGGGAGAAAAATTTGGAACTCAGAATCTTGTAAAAAATGAATGTTGAAAACTATCCTTGCATGTAGTTGAAAAAAAATACTATTGACAAAAAAAGCTCACACTCTAAAATGAGAGATATCGTGTAAATAACTAGGTCCAAATGAGATATAGAGTAGATGCGAAATAATCTCAATAAGGAAGGAGGAAGGAAGCTGAGGGAATGAGAAAAGGTCTCTTGCAGAAGGTGAGATTTGAAATGAGTCATGAAGGAAGCCAGGAAAGTTAGGCAAAAAAGGAGGAAGGAGAGAAATCCATGAATAGGGGAAAAGGCATGGAGATGGAAGATGGGAGTGTCATGTGTAAGGAACAGCAAATTGGGCAGGGGAGCCGGATTGGAGAGGGTGTATGTATGGAGGGAAGTAAAAGATGGGAAGACAGCAAAGGTGTAAAGGGGCCAGACTACAAAGAGCCTCAAATGGCCGAAGAGTTTAAATTTGATCTCGGCGGTATTAGAGAACCACTGCAACTCACTGAGCAAGGGGATGACCATGGAGAGCAAATTTGTGCTTTTGAAAAGTCACTTCAGAATTGGAATGGAGAGGCCTGAGGTAGGGAGATCTATCAGGAAACTATTGTTATAGTCAAGACAAGAGGTAGTAAGTACCTGGACTAGGGTTGTGACTATGTGAGTGGAGAGAAGACATATACAAGAAATGTTGCACAGACAGACAAAATACTCTTTGGCAAGAGATTAGATATGAAGAGTGAGTGAGAATAAGGAACTGGGAAAGACATCTAGGTTATAATCATGAGTGACTTGGTGAACACTAGTGTCCTCCACAGTAATAGGGAAGTTTGGAAGAGGGGAGGGTTTGGGGGAGGGAGGAGATGAAAATGAGATCATTTTGGACGCATTGGATTTTTATCTCCCTTATCAGTGTGCTATCCCACTCTTCATAGTGGCTTTTCCAAACCTTTTCATCCTTCCTCATCCCTCCCATATCTCCCTCTTCCTCCATCCTCTCAGTTGAGAATCTTGCTTCATATTTCACAGGAAAAAAGTTGAAGCCATTCTTAGAGAGTCTTCTTCTTCTCTCCTCATCTCAGATTACCAAGATGCCTTCTGCCACAATCTCCTGCTTCACCCATATCTCATATAATGAGGTGGTCTTTCTCCATGCCAAGGGAAACTCATAGGGGTTTAATGCTTATATCTTCCCTCTGTTGATTACCCCCAATTCACCCTGTATGCATTTTGCTTGTAAATGTTGTTGCTCAATCATTTTCAGTCATGTCTGACTCTTTGTGACCCCACTTGGGGTTCTCTTGGCAAAGATATAGGAATAGTTTGCTATTTTCTTCTCCAGCTCATTTTACAAAGGAGGAAATTGAGGCAAACAGGACAAAGTGAATTGCACAGGATCACACAGCTAGTAAATATCTGAGACAGTATTTGAACTCAGAAAGATGATTCTTCCTAACTCCAGGCCAGGTGCTCTATCCACTGTGTCAGCAATAATAGTTGTTTGCATATCGTCTCTTCTATTAGACCATGAGCTCCTTTAGAACGAAGATTGTCTTTGGCCGTATTTTGTATTCTATTTGCAGTACTTAGCACAGCCCCTCACACATAGTAAGTGTTTAATAAATGCCTTTTGACTGACCAACTGAAATTCCTATAGAACATTCAGTTTGAGATGCTCAAAAGGTAGTTGGTGAAAGGTTAGAGCTGGGTATATAGATCTGGGATTCTTCTATATAAAGATAAGTAAACTAATGAAATATGATGAGACTGAGTGAGACTGCACAGATGGGTGGATAAGGGAAGATAGCCCAGGATGGACTCTTGTAGGACACCTTCACCTGGATGAAGATCCAGCCAAGGAGACTAAGAAAGAGGCAAATCAGATAGGTAGAAGAAGAACCAGGAAAGAGGAGTGCCCTGAAAACCTAGAGAGAAGAAAAAATCATGGAGGAGAGAGTCATAGACAGTTTCAAAGCTACAGAATGGTCAAGAAAGGTGAGGGCTGAGAAAAGGCCACTGGATTAGGCAACTGAGAGGTCATCAGTAAGGTGGAAGAAAGAAGTTTTGGTTGAAGGATGAGGCCAGAAGTCAGACTGTAGAATGAAGAATAGAGAAGAAAGAAATTAGAGGCACCTAGTGTAGATGACCTTCTCAAGGAGTTTAGCCAAAAGAAGAAATATGGGGAGATAGCTAGAGAGAATGGATCATATAAAGCATTATGTGAGAGTTTAAGACTAGGGGAATCGTAGATGTGTTTGTAGGAAGCAAGGAAGAAGCCAGTAGATAGGGAGAGATTAAAGATAAAAAGAAAGGAGGGATGAGAATGGGAGCAATATTCTGAAGAATGCAGGAAGGGATAGGATAAAGTATATATTTAGAGGGGTTTGCCTTGGTAATCTACTCATTAGAGACATGTATGAAGGAAGAGATAGTGGGGGAAGGCATCAGAGTGAAATGAGATGTGAGATGAAGGGGAGGGGATAAGAGGGAGATCTCAGCTAGTGAGGCAAGATCATCAACTGAGAGGGTAGGGATGAGGAGTGTCTTGGGAGACTTGAGGAAAAACCAGAAGGTTTGGAACAGTGACTGTGGAAAGCAGGGTGGTGACTCAATTATGGAGGAGGAATAGAATAATTCCCTTGCTGTAGCAAGGTCCCAGTTGAGACTATGTAATGTAAAAATTCTTAGAAGGCTTAATTAGCATGGTTTTTGTGATTTCCTCCAACTCCATTCAGCCATATTTCAATAGGAGCAAAGGAAACAGATGGTAGGAGTAATCCAGGATGGGGTTTGGCAAGGCAAAATTGGTGATCCGAGAAGGAGGTAAGGGATTTGAGAGCTGAGGATAGTACTGTAGTTGAATCAACTCACCAAAGGATCAAGATAAGGAAGGGAAAAAAGAGTAGTTGGTGATGGACTGGGAAAGAACTGAGGGGTGGAAGGATTGGAGGTCATAGTGAGGATGATGAACAGGGTTAAGAGTTATAAAGCAAATTGAAAATGTAATGATAAAATATTATTATCAAATAAAAGAATGTTGGAGTTCATGAACATGGAAGTAGAACTCTTAAGAATGATGGCAAGATCATTGATATGCCTATCTGTGTGTATAACTGGGAAGTTGGGAGATCTGAGAAAGCATCAATATGTATGTGGAGTGCCCTGGTATGAGGGCAGGAGATAGAGAGGAGAAAAAGACTATGTGCCAGGCACTGAGTTCAATGACAATGGAAGGAGAATGCCCTGGGAGTCAAGAAATAATAGCCACCAGCATATGCACTGGGTGATAAATCCAAATAGATTGAACCTCAAAGGAGGAGAGGTTGTCCAGTGATACCAATAGGGGAAGAGTCTGGAAGTGGCACTGAGGAGCAAGGAATACTCTAACTCTCCCATCAAGACCAGTGGGTCAGGGAAATGAGTCAAAAGGCAACCAGTCCTGGAAATGGTAGGCAGGGAAACTATGTCATCAGGACCAAGATGGGTCCTAGTGAAAGCAAGAAACTGGAATGAATGAGAAAGAAAGTATATATCATTTTCCTGGCTTTGTTTTTTTTTTGCTTTTTTTTTAATTTTGGAGGGCAATTGGGGTTAAGTGACTTGCCCAAGGTCAAACGGCTAGTTTTTGTGTTAAGTGTCTGAGGCCAGATTTGAACTCAGGTCCTCCTTAGCCAGTCCCAATCTACGAGAGTCTACATAGTTTCCACATCTTTGTGACTGCATAAAGTGCTGCTAAGAATACTTTGGTGTATTTGGGGTTTCTCATTCTACAGAATCCTTACTCTTTCTAGATATTCTGACTCCAATTTCTACCCAAGGCTATAATCTGATCTTCAGTCCTGGGATATACTGTTCACTTCAGACTGCTCGCCTTTTCCCAGACTCCACCCTGACCATTAGCCTCCCAGGCCTCCTGAACCTAGCTGGTCTCCTATCCATTCTTGTCTCAGCTTCTCTGGTGCTTTTCATTCTAGAGCAGACTCACAGCCTTCCACTGTCTAAGATCTTGACAGTAAAGGCAAATTCTGGAAGAGTTTCCCTCTGGTCAATAGTGTATTAAATGATAAACAAAGGCCCCGTCTTCAAGGAGTATACCAACAAGTCAGTCACAACAGGATAAATGTGGGGGTCCCAAGTTAAAACCTTAGAAAGGGCCCCCTTTCCTTTCACTAATTGCAAAATAAAGCCATCTCCAGGAAATAAGAGCCCTGATCATTCAACCTTACTTTGATTTGATTCATGTTTGCTTCAGGATCTGAGAGTTGCTGGTGTTAGAAACCAGCCTATGCCATTTGTCAGTGACAGAGTGAAATAAATGTAAAAACAGGGAGAGTTGGAAGGGATCACCAACACACCAGTCTATGTGGATGCAATAGAGGGAAGAGGGAATGAACATTTTTTAACCTACTATGTCCTAGGCACTATGCTGAGCATTTTATACAATTATTATCACATTTGAGGGAGGTGCTTTTATTATCCCCATTATACAGGTGAGAAAGCTAAGGCAAATGACTGATCACACAACTAGTAAGTGTCTGAGTTCAGATCAGAACTTAGGTCTTCCTGACCATAGACCCAGCGCACGAGCTACTCTGCCACTAGCTACCGAGGGTCATAGTGGCCCAATGCCTACTGTCTTGCACACAGTAGGTGTTTAGGAAGTGTTAGCTGACTTGAACTAAACAGTGGACTGGAAGTGTCCTGGGTTCCTTTCTCATAGGTAGGTTTCTCTGTGACTTCTCAAGGCAGCTCTCAGTTTGACAAGACACATCCAGAGAGTTTGTCTCATTTGAGTGTGTTTGTATGTGAGTTCCAGTGGGCAGATATTCTAAAGTGACATTTGTCTTGCCTGTTTGGGGCTACAGAGGCAAGGAGCATCAAAATCAAAGCAATGTGTATGCTGTAGGAATTAGCCATTGACAGAGTTCCCAAAGGCTCAGCTGTCTCTTGCATATCAGAAATTTCCAATCAAGACTTTTACCTTTTCCTTGAGGATGGGATCACTAGAGGAGCTGTGGCCTCTGACAAATCCTGACTCCCATGCCACACCACACACACACGCACGCACGCATGCACGCACGCACGCATGCACGCACGCACCCCGAATATAACTCAATACAATAAAAGTATAATACTCATGCTTAGAAAATGAGTATTAATTAGTTCTGTCCCCTGAAAATAGCATTATGGAAGGCACCCAGTACTGCCAAGAAGATCAGGGCTCTAGGGATGGAATTCTGGTCATTCTAGATTGTCATAGGTACAGTCATACAGTAGGAAAACATATTTTATATATTCATGGGAAAAGCTACTTGCCATATTGGACCATGATGGGAACCTCTCTCAAGGGGACATTATAGCAGCTGAGACTCATAGGAGAAGTCCTGCTACATTCTGCTATAAGGCATCTGTAAAAAGACTCCAGGAAGGAGAGGAAACATCTTTGCTGCATTCTCCCCAAAGGGACATTTCTGTAACCTTTTCTTGACAGACAAATTGTAAGGATTCCTTGAGGAGCACATTGGTTATATTCCCTGGGCAGAGAAAAATCATTTTTGTAAACTGCAGCAGAAAAGCTGGTAGAGAAATGAATGATATATTTCTTGTTCCAATCTCAGTGCCAGATTTCATTGCAGGAGTCAATCCAAAGGCAGAAAATCAACAAAATACATAAAGAGCAAAATAGAAATGGAAGAAAAAACCAAATACTAGGAGGTCAAGGCCATCAATCAGTGAGCATGTGTTAGGCACCTACCATGTGCCAGGCACTGGGCTTGGTGCGAGAGATACAAAAATAAAGGGTGAACACAAAGGATGAAACAGTCAGTGCCCTAAAGGACAGACACACATACAAAACCAGGACAAGGTAGTTTAGGGACAGCATCCAAGCAGTTGGAGGGACAGAGTGGGCCTCAGTTAGAAAAGAAGGTGGAACCTGAGCTGAATCTAGAAGGAAACTAAGGACTCTAAAGGGAGAAAGTAAAGAGAGAACACAGGGGTGTAGCATTCTATTCCTGGCTTTCCCCTAACCTTAAGAAAGTAGCAGAAGGGGGTAGAGTTAGGTGGCACTGTAGTGGATAAATAGAGCTCCAGCTCTGGAGTCAGGAGGACCTGAGTTCAAATGCAACTTTAGACACTTACTAGCTATGTGACCTTAGGCAAGTCACTTAACCCCAATTGCCTCCAAAAATGAAAATAGCATAACTTTGTAGACAATTCATTGTTTAGCTTATCTCTAAAATGTTCATCTCTTCCCATCAATAAGCACAGTTTCATATTTAAATGAACACACACATATCATACATACACATATGCACTATTCATATATCCTGGTGAATGCTCCTTAGCTATCAACATTACCATAAGAGAGACTTCCTGCTTTGACTCTTCAGTCCTTACTTACCCTAATGGTTTATTTCCTTAACTAAGACATTAGGGGATCTTAGAATATCAGAGGACTGTGTTTGGGTTGTTTTTTTTTCATTTTAAGGAACAAGAACATGAACAATAACAATTCTTCTAGTTCAGCAAACATCTGTGCACAAGGCACTGTTTTAGGTACTGGGGAAATAGATGAAGAGGAGGAGACAACTAAAATTTAACCTGCCAACTTGGATCACATTTTTAAGCTGGGGATATCGGACATGGGACATGAGATAACATCTCAGTAAAAGATTTCATTCTATAAGTCAAGAAACAGAGGCCCAGAGAGGTTAAGTGACTTGCCCAAAGTCATACAGTTAAATAGTAGAGATGGTATTTGAACCCAGGTCTTCTCACTTCAAGTTTAACACTCCTTCCCCTACACCATCCTGACCTTTATGCAAGGGATGTTGCCAAGGTAGAATCAACCACCATTTGACAACTACTTGAATGTGGGAGAGAAAGGGAAAAATTGAGAATGACTTCAAGGTTATCAATGTGGGTGACTGGAAGTATGGTAGTGTCCTCCACAAAAATAGAGAAGTTTGGAAGAGGTAGAAAAGATAATGGGGAATAATAATCTTTGGGGAAAAGATAATGAGTTCTGTTTTGGACATGTTGACTTTGTGATGCCAATGGGACATTCACTGGAGATGTCCAATAAGCAGTTGTTGATACGGGACTGGAGCTTAGCAGAGAGATTACAGCTGAATAAATATAGATCCAGGAGTCATCTGCATAGAGATGATAATTGAACCCATGGGAGCTGAGAAGGGCATTGAGAGGGTGTAGGGAGAAAAAAGATGAGGGCCCAGGACAGAGCCTTGGGGGACATCCACATTTGGGAGGGGAAGGGAGGGATGAGGGTCCAGCAAAGGAGACTGAGAAGGAACTGTCAGACAGGTAGGAAGAAAACCAGTAGAAAGCAGTTTCACGAAAACCTAGAGAGGAGACAATATCCAGGAGAGGAGAGTGATCAACAGTGTCCAAGGCTGCAGAGAGGTCAAGAAGGAGGAGGCCTGAGAAAAGGCCATTGGAAACAGCAGATCAAGTAGTACTGGCTCCAAAAGCTAAAGCCCACTGAGTTCACCCAAGAAATGATTCACATATTTTTAAGAGACAAAATCTATAGAAAAAACTCACAACCTAAGACACCCATTAGCAGAAACAATTAAGAGACCATCTAATTATGGGAATTCAAATGGCAAGCCCTTCACATCTCTCTAAGTCAATTGCCAATGTCTTTTCGGTTCACTGTGCTGCCTTCTGAGGATCTGGGGCATAATTAGGCAAAGGCTGTTTGTCACTGAGTGCTTGAAGAGTTACTTGTATTCAAATGCCACCAGTCCCACTCCCCAGGAGCCTCAAAGCAGGTAGAGAGAAGGAGGAAGTCAGGGAGTGGGTGGGGCATGACTCCCACCATCCTAATACATGCCAATATGGTTACCATTTTACTGTCCATGAATATGTCCAAAAATCATCTAGGGGCATCTGGATTCCTTTGTTATTTGAATGTTTTTTACAGAGCCTCAACTACTTAGAATGAGGAAGCTTAAGGGCCAAGAAAAACTTGAAGCTGAAATAGTAGGAGCTGGAGAGCAATTGGAAATGTGAATAAAGCAGCTTGGAAATGCTACTACAAATAATGAGTGGGAAAAGGAGACTGTGTTGATGTATTAAGAATGCACACATATCTGGTTGTCAGACCTCAAAGAACTAAATAATGGAGCTGAAAAATGCCCAAAGGTGGACAACTAGAATGATCAATATGAAAACACTCTGCTCCAGCCAAGCTGGTCTCTGCTCCACACAACTTCTCATTTCTAGCTCATATGCTTTGGCGTAAATCATTCCCCTTCCTGGAACACCCTCCCCTTCTCCTTTACCTTCCCTTGCTTCAAGACCCAGCATTGTTATTTAGTCATTTTTCACTCGAGCCTAACTCTTCGTGACCCCATTTGGGGTTTTCCTGGCAAAGATACTAGAATGGTTGGCTATCTTCTTCTCCAGCTCATTTGACAGAGGAGAAAACCAAGGCAAACAGGGTGAAGTGACTTGTCCAGGGTCACACAGTGTCTGAAGTCAGATTTGAACTCAAGATGATAATCTTCCCGATTCCAGGCTCCCTCAGTGTATCTACTGCAGTGCCACCCAGTTGCCCATAAGACCCAATACAACTCATATATCCTGGAAGCCTGCCCTGACAAATAACAATACTGATAACAATAACATTAATAGCACTTATATGGTGCTTTAACTTTTGCAAAGCTCTTTACCTATGATATTATATGGCTTTTATAGCCCCTCCTGATCTCTCCTTCTTGGTATTTGGACAGCACTTCATCCAAACCACACCCTTCAGATGACTAGCTTATATTTTCTCTGATTTGGTTCTGGGTATAAGTCTTTTCTCTTGTTCAGACTATTTGCCCTTTGAAGGCAGAGATCATGACTTCTACTGCTAGGCTCACAGTCCATTCTCAAGAAAACCTTATTGGTTGATTATCAACTAAGGTTATGGAAACAACATGGTGCAATGTAATCAGACTCTGGGTTCTAATCTTAATTCCGCTGTTTATTAACTGGGTAACCTGAAGCAATTAGGTGGTACTGTATGGGACAGAGCACTGGGCCTGGAGTTAGGAAGACTCATCTTTATGAATTCAAATCTGGCCTGACACTTCCTAGCTGTGTGACCCTGGGCAAGTCAAGTGGCCCAGTTTGCCTCAGTTTGCTCATCTGTAAATGAGTTAGAGAAGGAAATGACAAGCCACTCCAGTATCTTTGCCAAGAAAACCTCAAATGGGTCACAAAGAATTGGACACAGTTGAAAATTGACTTTACAACAACTCCTTTAACCTTTTGGGGTTCTTTCCTTTTTCCTTTTGCCATGATTGCTGACTTTGCGACATTTGTGACTGTATTATTTGGTGCAATGGGGAACAGGGGTGGGGGACTGCTTTTACAAAAACTCATATCCCATATTATCTTCCCAGGGTTCCTCGTGATGTTCCATTTGGGCAGGATGGGGAGATGTGAACTAGATGGTGCTAGATAGATTCAGAATTGGTTAGATGGTCAAACTCAAAGAGTGGTCATCAAACTCAATGGGTTGGCAGTGTCTTGGAAGGAGGTCTCCAGTGTACTTTGCCAAGGACTTGTGTCTGGTCCTGAGCTGTTTTAACACTTTCTTCAATGTTGTTTTGTTTTTGTTTTTTGCTTTTTTTGTTGTTGTCCTTTGTTCTCGAAGAGGACCATGATATCAAGGAAGTGATGCCATGACATGCAAATGAATTGGATTTAAGTGGGGGAGGGCTGTCCAAAGTTACCAGTCTCACTTTCTTCTCCAGAGTCATCTGGGTCCAGTGGCCAGATATAGATCAGGATGATGGGATATGGCTTCAATGACAGGCAAAGGCATGTAGATGATGTTCTCATCAAATGTGAGAATGAGACAAAGCTGGGAAAGCTAGTTCATACAATGGCTGACTGAGTCCAGAGCCACAAAGATCTTGACAGATGAATTCTTTGGGCTGAATTGAATACCATGAAATGCAAGAGGGATAAATGAAAAGTCTTTCACTTGAGTCTTAGATTCAAAAAAGCAACCTCACAGTTACAAGACAGGGAAAGCACAGCTAAATAGCAGCTCAATTGGGAAAGATCTTGAGCTTTTAGTGGAATGCAAGCTCAACATAAGTCAGTGTGATCTGGGAATTAAAAAACTAAGACAGTCTCAGGATACTCTGAGGAACAGTGCCTCAGAATTTAAAAGCCCTGCTGTACTCTGCCACAGCCAGACTACATTTAGAGCATTATAGTCAACTCTGAGTGACTCATTTTGGGGGAGGATACAAGTAGGAGAATTTTCAGAGGAAGAGAGACAGGATGGTAAATTACACATAGAAACTGGTTGAAGAAGTTGGAAATGTTTAGCCTAGAGAAAACTTGGGGTGGACACAGTGATTATATAGCTAAAGGACCATCATAGGTGAAGGGGTGTGGGGTCATACTCATTCTGCTGGCTCCTAGAGGGTGAAACTGGGAGCAGTAGAGAGACATGGCAAAGAGGTACATTTAGGTTTGAGATGAAGAACTTCCCAACAGATGGAGCTATAAAAAATGTAATGGATTGCTTGAGGAGGTTCTTCAAGTGAAGGTTTTTAATAACCTCTTGTCCAAGGTGCTAGAAAGTATATTGCTATTACAGGTGGGACTAAGGTGAAATGGCAGCACGGTACAGCAGAGTACTGGACTTCAAGTCAGAAAGATTTGAACTCAAATCTCCCTTCCGATATTTGCTAGCTGTGTAATACTGGGTAAGTCACTTTCAACTCTCTCTCAGGTTCAATTTTCTCATCTATAACTGAGGGTAAAGTGACTTTTGGGCAGCTAGGTGGTGCAGCAGTGGATAAAGTACTAGGCCTAGAGTCAGGAAGACTCATCTTTCTGAGTTCAAATCTGGCCTCAGACACTTACTAGCTGGGTGACCTTGGGTAAGTCACTTGACCTTGTTTGCCTTAGTTTCCTCATCTGGAAAATGAACTAAAGAAGAACATGACAAGCCACTCCAATATCTTTGTCAAGAAAACTTCAGTATCTCAAAAAGTCAGACATAACGCAAACAACTGAACCTTTGCTACCTACTTGACAGAGTGGTCATGAGGCTCAAATGAGATAATATGACATGTCCCAAAAGTCTTAGTGCAATTTTCAGTTTTAAGAACTTGGTATTAATACTTTAAGCTTTATTGGCTTAAAACTGCACTAAGACCATTATCTCACTTGAGCCTTACAACCACCCTGTGAGGTAGGTACCAAAGGTCATTTTAAGTTTTAATAGCTTAAAACTGCACTAAGACCTTTGGGACAGCCTGTCTATGTAAAGCCCTTTATGAGCTTTAACGCTCTATACAAATGCCAGTTGGTATAACCTCTGAGGTCCCCTTCTGGCTATTCGAGTCTATGAATAGATTAATATTTTGATGCATAACAAGTCAAGCAACTCCTTCATTCCTAATCATTTATTAAATGCCTGCTAGCTTGCAGGTGAGATGCTAGGCTCTGGGGTTCTGAATTGAAAGAACAAAACAATCCCTACTCACAAGGAACTCACATCTAAGAAATCTTTCATCCTGTTCTGGTATTAAATCTCCCATTCCAGCAGAGTGGATGAGTGGCAATGGCAGATGCTGCAATTTTAATTTTACTTAATAGGGAAACTGAGACACCAGTGTAAATGACTTCCTGATTGGGGTAAGGGGTCTCAGTCAGGTAACTGGGATGGAGAAGATTGTGGGACCTTGAGCATGGCAGTGGGAGGACCTAATGATAAGCAAAGCAAAAGCTCAGAAGAAAACTTATTTTTTTAGTAATACTCTTCAATGTGTATATGTATGTGTTTACAAACCTGACTGTACATGTCAGTCTTTCTGTCATCTTCAAGAATACAGAAGAAGTTAGTCAAAGTGACTAAATGAGTCAAAGTGAGTGAATAAAATGAATACAACCAGAAGGACTAAGTGCCTATACCTGTGGTCCCTATAATCAGTCAATTAGCAAATCCTTATTAAGTACCTACTATGTGCCAGTCAGTGTGCTAAATGGGGAAGCTCCCATTTTAGAGGGGGCACCAACCTAGACACAATTGGGAATAGTGGCCAGGGAGAGGAAGGGGAAGAGCTTTTTCTTTTTTTAATCTTGCCAAGCACAGAGCTCATGAGTGAAGTTCAATGGCCTCCCAACACCATTGTCTTTCCAGTAGCGACAAGGGGAAGAGAGTGGAATGGATGGTGATATGCAATGGCCTAGAAGGTCCAAAGATCTTGGAGCTGAGCAAGCCTTGCCATCCTGGTGGATGCTGGGATGGGATGTGGAGCATGGTCTGGGGAGGGTTAAGGTGAGCTTTCCTCCACTCACTCACTGGCTCACTGATCAAGGCAGCTCAGCAGAGCTGAATGAATGAGCTCTCCTTTAACCCCCATAGGGTTAGAGTCTCAGAGGTTCAGAACATTAGTCACTGTCCCTGGTAAAGAGAATGGTGCAGGAACCAATACTTGGAGATATAAATGAACTTGATCGGCCCTGGTGTTTTGGTAGATGGGTAACCTTACCCATAGGGAGAGTGGGTGCATGCTTTGAAGACATCTGGAAATGTTCTCCTTCCTGTAACAAGACAACAAACCCCCAACAAGAACATAAGATCTACTCTTAGTGACCAAAACTCCACCATTAGAAATTAATTTCTTTGTTCATCTCCATCAGGCTCCCATTGATATGCAAATGTTCCCTCAATAATATTAGAATGGATAGGGAGAGGGTAAACCACAAGCCTTTAACAACTCATCCTAAATTCGTTGATCATCTTAGCTCCAGTCACCTACCAAGGCCCTGAATAGGTGATAATAGGATGCAAGTCTGGAAAATTTAGAGTCAATGCCCTGAAGGGAAAAGAGACCCAGACTTGGAGTCGGGAGAGCAAGTTTTCAGTTACTGCTCTGTCTTTTCAGAACTATGTGACTGAACAAGGCACTTCATGTTTGGAAGCCTCAGTTTCTCACCAGTAGAACTGGATATAATAATAACTCATGTTTATGTAGGTTGACAAAATACCTTATAAATGTGATCTCATTTAATACTCACAATGAGCTTGGGAGGTGGGGGCTGCTATTTACCCCATTTTACAGATGAGGAAACTGACACAGAGGTCAAATGTCTTACCCAGAGTCACATAGCTAGTAAGTGTGTGAGGCTGGATTGGAACTAGGATCTTCTAGAAACTAGGCCCATGTGGCCCCATGTAGCTGACTCATAGGTATTTCCTACATATGAAGGCACTATGTACCTCGCAGCGTTGTTGAAGGGGGGAGCACTTTGCAAACAGCAAAGTACTATAGAAATTTGAGATATTACTGATGCTATTCATAGTAACAATAATGAAACAAGGATAAAAATGAACATGCAACCTACCATACAGGATGAGAAATGTGCTGTGTAAACCATAATGTACTATAGAAATGAGAGGCCATAGCAATTTCGACCCTCTCTAGTCCAATCAACCTCCTTTTACAAAGGAGGAAACTGAAACCTAGGGAGAAAAAGTGACTTGCCCAGGCTCACACACAGGATCCTAGCCCTAGAGCCTGGAAGGAGCCTCAGAGACTATTTAGTCCAACCCCCTTGTTTTACAGAGGAGGAAACTGAGGCCCAGGAAGGGGAAAGGACTTAGCCAAGGCCACACCTAGGCTGCTAGGTCTAGAATCTGGAAGGGACCTCAGAGGCCAGCTAGTCCAACCCTCTCATTTTACAGAGGAGGAAACTGAAGTTCAAGATCATACAGGTAGCAAGCATCATAGGTGGGATTGAAACTAGAACCCGACTCCAGGGTCAATTGATGCTGTTGCTGGTATTATTTACCTTGTTCATCTCATCTACCTTTTAAAGTTCAGATATAAGTAACCCTGGAACTCATACTTTATATAGTCAATGTATGCAATCTATTGAATAGATAGAGAAAATGACCTCTTTCTATAGTTGAATACAGGTACTGGGATATCAGCTCATTTCAGGGACCTCTTCAGAAGTAGACAGGATGCTGTTGTTGGATTGATGGAGGGGCTGAGGATGCACCCACGGTCATAGAAGCATGGAAGCTAATGTGTGAGGAGAGAAAGGCAGAAGCCTCTATTGCACTCTAAGACTGTTTATAGGAAGATGAGAAAAGCAGAGAGCATCAAAGCTGCAAATCCAAGGACTCTTAACCTGGGGTCCACAGATCTCCCAAGAGGTCCATGGAGAGATTCCAGACCAGCAGAGGTGGGGAACCTGTGACCTCAAGACCACATATGGTCCTCTAGGTCCTCAAGAGCAGCCCTTTGACTGATTCCAAACCACATGTGGCCCCCTAGGTCCTCAAGTGTGGACCTGTGACTGATAGCAAACCACATATGGCTCTCTAGGTCCTCAAGAGCAGCTCTTTGACTGATTCCAAAACACATGTGGTCCCCTAGGTCCTCAAGTGTGGCCCTGTGACTGATGGGAAACCACATATGGTTCTCTAGGTCCTCAAGTGCAGCCCTTTGACAGAATCCAGACCACATGTGGCCCACCCAGGTCCTCAAGTATGGCCCTGTGACTGAATCCAGACAGGGTCACACTTGAGGACCTAGAGGGCAACAAGTGATGGCCATAGGTTCCCCACCCCTGTTCCAGGGGAATGGGGATGGGGAAAAACAACTCTTTATTTTCACTAATCTCTATCTGAACTTTAACATTTTCTTCTGTCATTTAAGATCTTATTCTGAGAAGGAACCATAGGTTTCACCAGACTGCTAAGGGGGTCACAACATAAAAACGGTTAAGAAATCCTGGCCTGGCTGGTGTCTATTATATAGTAGGCTTGCCCACAATAGTGTGGGTGTGAAGCTTTCTGTATTAGAAGGTAAGAGCAGGAGGGGAAGGTCTGATCTCTGTTTCAAAGCAGTGACAGCATAGGGTGGGCCGTGGTGCTCCTTTGTCCACAGCATTCCCTATGTCTGGCTTTGTCTTTTCCGTATTGTGTGTCTCTAGGGAAGCCTCATGCACCAGTCTAAGCTTTAAGCTGCCTGAAGGCTTTGGGGCTGAGTGGTGATAACTCCTTGACAGCTGCATTCCTGACTGAGCCCTTACTTATTCCTTAAGGACTGCCTGCATCAGAGGTCATAGGACCCTGACAGTTAGAAGTGATAGGAGCCATCAGCAAAGCCCAGGGCAGCCTAGCCTGGGTAGGGTGATAGGGGGTGGAGGGGGTAGTAATATGCTGCCACTGGTTGCCAGGAAAGGCTCTCCAAAGACAATACCAAGCCTGGGGTAACACCTGTTATAGGGATATACTCCTGTAACCACAAGAGAAATAATCTAGTTCTGATCTTGCCTCATGTTACTGTCCAGAGAGCATAGATTGATCATTTTCATTATCTTAGACTAGTAGAGATTTAAACACCTGTTTCAGGTGTTCAATAAGTATTAGAAAAATAATCCATTTTTCTTTAAACCAATGACTTGATTTACAGGTTCCTGCTCATAGGGAAATACCCTGTAGCCAATTCTGGAGAGAGAGCGAGCTTCAGAGCAAAAGAGGAAACACAATTAGCTAATGATTAATTCTGTTTTGTTTGCCTACATGAAATATAACCACTCTAGAAAGTACTAAGTCATTTAATTACCATCAATTTGGATGTGTTATTCAGATCTTGAGACTGAAAATGTTCATACCTATTCTATATACACATTTCTTGCAGACAGCCCCAGGATCTTGATAGCACAGTGACCAAATAGTAGCCATTAGCGTCTTAGTCTGAATTTGCAAAAGATTGGAGCAGACTAGTCAGCCAGCAACTTTTATGGAGCTACTGGTGGCTGTGCAGGCAGATAGCTTTGGAGGCGCCTAGGCTAGCATGCCAATGAGACAAACGCTTTCACCTCAGACATCCTGTTTCCATGTGTGATATTAAAATGACAAAAAACTATCCTAAGTATCAAACCATAAGTAACAACAAGATTTGTTACTGGAAAATCAGTAGAAAAGAGCCCCAAAAAGCAAGAAAAAGAAGGTACTTCCTCAAGCCCTGTCAATGAAGTCATCATTCAGTCAAGGCAAAGAAGGATATTGTGTACAAAGGACACTTTGGCTACTAGGAATATGCAGCCCCAAGAAGACTGGTTTGTAACTCAGGAATCCTGAGTTCAAATCAATCTATCAACAAGAATTTTTTTCCTTAATAGTACTTTTGTTTCCAATTGCATGTAAAGATAGCTTTCAACATTCCTTTCTGTAAAAATTTGAGTTCCATCTATGCTCAGAGGGCTATAAAAATGTACATGCCCTTTGACTCAGCAATACCGCTTCTAGGATTGTATCCCAAAGAGATCATAAAAATGTGGAAAGGACCCTCATGTGCAAAAAAAAATTTATAGCAGCTCTTTTTGTGGTGGCAAAGAATTGGAAATTGAGTGGATGCCCATCAGTTGGGGAATGGCTAAATAAGTTGTGGTGTATGAACGTAATGGAATACTATCGTGCTATAAGAATTGATGAAGAGGTGGACTTGAGAAAATCCTGGAAAGACTTATATGAACTGATGCTGAGTGAAGTGAGCAGAACCAGGAGAACACTGCACATAGTAACAGCTACAGTGTTTGATGACTGACTTAGATAGGCTTAGACCTTCTCAGTAATGCAAGAATCCAAGACAGCTCCAAAAGACTCATGATGGAAAATGCTATCAACATCCACAGAAAGAACTACAGAGTCTGCATGCACATCAAGCATACTACTTGTTCTCTTTCTTTTTGGTTTGGTTTTGTTTCTTCTTTCTCATGGCTCATTCCATTGGTTCATCCTTTTTTACAACATGACTAATGTGAAAATATGTTTAATATGAATGTAAATGTAGAGCTTATATCAGAATACATGCTGTATGGGGGAGGGGACAGGGGAGGGAGGGAGAGAAAACTGAAAACTCAAAAACTTGTGGAACTGAATGTCGAAAACCAAAAATAATTTTTTTAAATGTTGAATTAAAAAATTTTTTTGAGTTCTAAATTTTTCTCCCTGACTCCCTCTCCTCTCCCCTCCCCAAGACAGCAAATAATATAGTCAACATATAGTCAAAATATAGTCAACAAGCATTTATTAATCACCTACAATTTATCAGGCTCTGCCACATAGAGGTAAAGAGAACTCAGAGATTCTCTAGTCTAGTGGTTCTAACAATGCAGCTAGGTGGTGATGTGGATAGAGAACCAGACCTGGAGTCAGAAAGAAGACTCAACTTCCTGAGTTCAAATCTGACCTCAGACTTACTAGCTGTGTGACCCTGGAAAAGTCACTTCCTCAGTTAACCTCAGTTTCCTCATTTGTAAAATGAGCTAGAGAAGGAAATGGCAAACCACTCCAGTATCATTGCCAAGAAAATCCCAAATGGGGTCACCAAGAGTCAGATATGACTGAAAAAGCTGAACAACAACAATAGGGATCCTTAACCTGTGATCCGTGAACTTGTTTTTTTTTTTTTTTTGGAGGGCAATTGGGGTTAAGTAACTTGCCCAAGGTCACCCGGCTAGGTTTTTATTTGTGTGTGCGTTAAGTGTCTGAGGTTGGATCCGAACTCAGGTCCTTCTGACTCCAGGGCCAACGCTCTACTCACTGCGCCACCTAGCCGCCCCCGTGAACTTGGTTTTTAAAAAATATTATTTTAATTTTATTTTAATATAACTAGGTTCCTTTGTAATTCTATGCATTTAAAGCATTATTTGGGGTGGCTAGGAGGTGTAGTAAATAGAGCACTGGCCCTGGAGTCAGGAGGACCCAAGTTCAAATTCAGTCTCAGACACTTAACACTTACTAGCTGTGTGACCTTGGGCAAGTCACTTAACCCCAATTGTCCTATCCTCCCCCCTTCAAAATGCAAAAAAAAAAGTATTATCTTAGAAGGGGTCCATAGGATTCATGAGACTGCCCAAGGCAGGGGGCGGCTGGGTGGCACAGTGAGTAGAGTGCTGGCCCCTGGAGTCAGAAGGACCTGAGTCCGTATCTGGCCTCAGACACTTAACACACACAAACAAAAAACCTAGCCGTGTGACCTTGGGCAAGTTACTTAACCCCAATTGCCCTCCAAAAAGAAAAAAAAAAAACAACAAACAAAAAAAGACTGCCCAAGGGGTCCATGAGTTCAGAGTTCAGATATAAGCAACTCTGGGACTCATACATAGTCAACATCCCTAGACTTGTCTCATCCCTTCACTTTACAAAGGAAAAACTGGAACCTGAAGAAAACAAGTGACTTGGCCAAGATGAAACAGATAGTAAGGAACAGACACAAGATTCAAGCCCAGGTCTTGCAGATTATAATTCTATAGGGGAAGGAAGCCCAGGAGAGATCAGAGACGTCTGACAATAGAATTCTGAAGACACCAAGAAAACAATTCCAATGAGGAGGGGAAAAAAAGAGTTGTCTGAAGAGACTAATGTGAATTCACAGGATTGCACAGCAACCAACGTAAATTTTTAAAGGATTTCCAAAGGATGGATGAAAGAGAAGGTAATAGGGCATGAATACAAAAGCGTGGCACTGTCTGGTGAGAAGAGCGTCAGGTGAAAGAGAGCTGAGAATGTGAGGATGCTGGTGGAGAAAGCCAAGGGCAACAAAACAGAGTTTTATCGATGCTGGGGAAAAAAAGATCAAAGATGACATAGGACGACAGTTGCTTTGGAGTGGATAGAGTGATAATGATGAAACGTTATAATTTCGAGCGAAATCTAATCAAATGAAATTTACTAAATCTTACACTCAGATTGCCAAAAATCACCCTCACAAACAGCAGATGTGGGAGGTGTGGCTAGACATAAGTGCATCTGGGAAATATCTGGGGGGGGGGGACATAGTAAATACAATAGGAGTGACCAATGTAATAGGGCAGCCAAAAGAGTTAAGGCCACCTTAGGCTACACTGAGAGAGGCACAGTGCCCAAGACTAAGGTGATAATTTGCCTGTCCTCTCTCCCAATAAGACCAAATCTAAGGGGCTGTTTGGGTCTGTATTGTATAAAGACCAGTGAAAAGCAGGAGAGGGCAAGAAGAATGGGCAAGGGCCTTGAGATCATGCCATGAGGGTCAGATGAAGGTCCTAGAGATATTTATCCTAGAAAAGAGAGGGCTTCAGGGATGCTGTCATAGTTGTCCCCATATTTGAAAGACTTCTATAGGGAAGAAGGCTTAGGTTTGTTCCTCCTGATCCCAGGAGGCAGAGTTCAGAGCAATGGGGCAAAGGCTTGTTGTCATGAACAACTTCCTAATAATTAGAGCTGTCCCAAAGTATAGTGTACTTCCTCCAGAGGTCGTGAGCTGCTCATCACCAAAGGTCTTCACATAATGGATGAATAGCCATTTGGCAGGTATGTTGGAGAGAGGATTTTTTAGGTACGGAACACTGGGACTAGAGTTAGGAAGACCCAAGTTCAAATCTAACTTTAGACACTAATTAAGTGACCCAGGGCAAGTCCCTTAACCTCTATTTGCCTCAGTTTCCTCACCTGTATAATGGGAATAATAATAGCTCCTACCTCCCAGGATTGTTATGAAGATCAAATGAGAAAACAATTGTAAAGAACTTAGCACAGTGTCCAGCACATAGTAGGTGCTATGTAAATTATAGTTGTTATTACTAGCTTTTATTACAGATTAACACCAAGATTGATTACAACTCCAAGAGACTGTGGGTCTGGGGTAGAGGACTAATGAAAACCCTAAACCTGACTCTACTCTATGGGTGTCCGCAGAAATGTTATATACTCCAAGTATCCCTCACCAACAAAGGTAGGAGACTTACTGATGCTAACCTACTAAACTAACAACTAAGCTCTCCCCCAACTCTCTTTTCTCTTTCCCCTTCTTTGTTCTAGTCCCAGAAGTATTCTCTACAGCAGGGAGCCTAGGGTCACAGAACGAGAGCTAGAAGGGACCTCAGACACCATCTAATCCAGGCCCTCCATTTTAAGGATGAAAATACTGGGACCCAGGGAGATTATTAAGCATAATAATAATAACTTATTTTTATAGAACACCTTATGGTTTGCAAAGCACTTGACATGTATTTGTCTTATTTCATGCTTACAATAACCCTGCTATTATGATCCCAATTTTACAGGTGAGGAAACTGAGGCTGAGAGAGGTAAAATGAATTGCTCAAGGTCACACAGCTAGAAAATGCTTGAAATGGGATAGATCTCAGGCCTTCCTAAATCTAAGTCTGACATCTGGCCACTATGTCGGAGGCAAGACTCTAACATAGGCCTTGAAGGCCAAATGGTTCTTGGAGATTCGGTTTCCCTGCCAACCTGGATACAATGCTCATCTATGATAAACACTAGGGACTAGGCTATGTGGGTATGCTCCAAATCAAGGCTTTTTACTATCTGTGAAAAATGGAGACAATACTGGACACTGCTGATTTATTTCTTGTCTTTGTTCAACTATGTTTTACTGACAATTTCCCCCATCCCTCAAATTTCAAAATAAAAACCCCTTATGTCTAAGACGTCCCTATCCTACCAGTTGAGGTGGCTAGGTGGCACCGAAGGGGACAGAGTACCTGGAATCAGGAAGATCTGAGTTCAAATCCAACCTCAGATATTTATTAGCTGTGTGACCCTGGGCAAATCACTTAACCCTTTTTGCCTCAGTTTCCTCATCTGTAAAATGAGCCAAAGAAGGAAAAGGCAACCCATTCCAATATCTTTGCCAAGAAAACCCCAAATGGGTTCATAAAACACAACTGGAAAAACAACTGAACACACACACACATCCTACCAGCTGTCATCCATTGTATTCTGGAACTGTATCAGTCAACTGTTGCCTTGATGGCTACTAGATCCTATAGCTATCAATATTCATTTGGAAAATTGTGGAAATGATGAGCACATATATAAGAATAGCTTATCATCCACATGGTACAAGATGGCAGATTGGTGGCACAGAAGATAGAGCACTAAGCTCTAGAGTTAGGAAAACATGATTTCACATCTGACTTCAGACACTAGCTGTGTGGCCCTGGGCAAGTCATTCGACTTCTGTCTGCCTCAGTTTCCTCATCTATAAAATAGGGATAAGAAAAGCACCCACCTTGTAGGGTTGTTGTGAGGATCAAATGAGATGATATTTGTAAGGCTCTTTGTAAACCTTAAAGTACCATTTAAGTACTAGATACTGCTGCTGCTGCTACCACTGCTGCTGGTGCTGCTGCTGCTACTACTACTACTACTACAGGCTTGAACAGGACTAGATACATCAGCATCAACATAGACTCCACTTAGACCCTGTAACACCAATGCAATATTTACAGCATCCACTATCACTATAAATATACCTGCATGGTGCTCAATTGCAAAATATAACAGGATCTCCATATAGAAGATAGAAGCAAAACACTTATTCAGACACCAGAAAACCAAATCCCCAAACTAGTAAGCTGATTCCCTCTTAGTAGAAAAGAAGTTAATAAGCCACAACAGCGCAGAGAGCCACAGCATTCTTTAGCCTTCCTACAAACTAATATTTGACCAATATTTACTCACAAGCCTGTTTCCCTCAGAAACAAACTCTCCTCCCAATCATCTAGCAGGCTCTGACCCCCAGCTTCCTGTAGGCTCTTCAGCACCCTTCAGCAAACTCCTCCCACAATAGGCTCCATATGAATACATTCAGCCTATTAGGGGGCAGAATATATTTTCAAAGTAGGGAAGGTCTTCAAATTCACTTAGACTTATTAAGGGACAGGGAAGATCTTCGAATTCCCATTACCATTACATACCCCAACATGATGAGTAGTAGTTATAACATCAATACTTCCCCATCTCTATTTGGTTTTTAAATTTTTCTTTTTTTCTCTCTACCCTTTTAGGTAAATGAGGAATTGTTCTCAATTATCTTTTCCTTTGTCAGTGTCCCTACTGTGAGACACCTCACCATTGAAGTGGTTATTTATGACCTATCTCATGGTTCAAATGCTATTGGTATGTGAATTCCTGCCTATAGAAATAGGGCTAAATGAAGGAACAATCACTGTGTGGGATTGGATTTATTTATCATTTATTCTATACTGAAACTGTCAGTACAACTCCCATATGGGGAGATTCCTTTCCTATATAGAAAAAATTTATTAATTATGGCGTATTGTAATGGTAGTAGCTTGCACACTGAATTTGTAGTTATAGTAGCTGTTTGTGAGTTCATAGCTGAAATGTTAAAAGTCCAATCGCTTCTCCCCCTTTTCAAGAAGCTGAACAGGCTTCTTCCATCTCCCCCATAAGACAATAGCAGCATCTTCTAAGATTGTTCTCAGAATAATTATTAGCATCTGTTCTGGGCAGATTGCCCATTCTCAGATCACAGCTACCTCTCAAGGTCACTGAAGGTGTATCATCCTTAGACAAATTATGAGAAACTTCCTGCTGTAAGCTTTCCCCCACCTCCCAGATAAGTCACCTGTAGCTGAGGCCATTGAGGGTTCTGAGCTATTTGAAGGACCCTCACAATTGTAGTAAAGACTATCCATAAGCTCAATGACATGTATCCTGGACAGTTACATCTCCTAAATCTCCAAGGCTGATCATGAAGTGGAAATTTGCAGCTAAGTGATGCCAGACATTAAATTTTTTTCTATAACAAGAGCAACTCAGCTTCTAATCATACTCTGCCAAAGACCCACTCTGCTGATTGCTTGCCATTGAACATTGTACAGAAGAAAACCATTACTAAAAAGATCTATTGTTTCCTGCCCTCCACAGACATGGAAGCTAACAAGACATGAAGGCTCATGATATGCCTGGGACAAATATTCAAAGCAGTTGTTTTCCAGTACCCTTATCTAATCATTCAGTCAACAAGCATTTATAAAACAGCAACTATGTGTCTGGCAAAGTGCTAAGTGCTGGGGATACAAAGAAAGGCAAAAGATAGTCCTTCTTTTCAAGGGCTTCATGTTCTAGTCACTTCAGAGAAAGGCCTCCTGCAGAAGGTAGAATTTGAGCCAAATTGTAAAGGACATCAGGAGGTGGAAATAAGGAGGGAAAGCATTCCAGCCATGGGGGAGAGCCAGTACAAATACATGGAATTGGGAGATAGAGTTTGGTGTATGAGAAAGCTCAGTATGAAGCCAGCATGGCTGGATCATAGCATGCTTAAAAGGAATTAAAGTGTAGAAAGAATGGAAAGGTAAGAAGAGACCAGGAAATGAATATCTTTAAATAACAGAGGACTTTATATTTGATCGTGGAGTCAATAGGGAGCCAGGGAAGTTTATAGAGTAGAAGAATGACATGGTCAGATCTGTGTTTTTAAAAGATCACTATGGCAGCTAAGTGGAAGATGTTTGGAGCAGGGAGAGATAATGCAAGGAGACCAACTAGAAGGCCATTACAACACTATAGGGTCGAGATGATAAAGGTCTGCATGATGGTAGTAACTGAGTGGACTGGAGGGGATATATAAGAGAGATGCTCTGAAGGCAGAAACAAGATTTTACAACAGATAGGACATGTGAAGTAAATGAAAGTAAAGAGTGGAGGATGACACTGATGTTGAGAGTCCAGTTACCAGGAAGATGGTGGTGTCCTCAACAGCGAAAAGATTCAGAGGAGGGAACATTTGGGAGAAAAGATAACGCTCTATTTTGGACACGTTGAGTTAGAGATTTCTGTAGGACATCCATTTCTAGAAGTCCAAAAGGCAGTTGGTAATGTGAGACTGCGGATCTGAAGAGAGATTAGGGCTGGGTATGTAGATTAGGAATCGCCTGCACAGAAATGGTAACTGAACCAAATGGTAAAAGATGCATTTTCAGAGAAACCTTGTGAGAACCAGGAGAATAATTTATACAGTGACAACAACATTGTAAAGACAAATAACTTTGAAAGACTTAAGAACTCTGATCAATGCAACAACCAGCTAGGATGTAAGAGGACTGGTAGAACATGCTAACTACTACCTAACAAAGTATAAGAAGACTCAAAAGGTAAGAATAGACCAGATGATGAAGAGCTTTGAATAACAAACAGAGGACTTTATATTTTATTCTGGACCTCATAGGGAGCTACTGGAATTTACTGAGTAGATCAATCACATGGTCAGACCTGCATTTTTAAAAGATCACTTTGGCAGCTAAGTAGAAGATGTTTAGAGCAAGGAGAGACAAGGCAAGGAGACCAATAGGAGGGAAAGAAAAAAGAAAAACAAATGCTTGCTTGTTTGTTTGTTTTTGCTTTTTGGAGGAGGGAGGGCAGGGCAATTGGGGTTAAGTGACTTGCCCAAGGTCACATGGCTAGTAAGTGCTAAGTGTCTGAGGCTTCATTTGGACTCAGGTCCCCCTGACCCCAGGGCCAGTGCTCTATTCACTGCGCCACCTAGCTGCCCCAGAAATAAATGTTTAACTGAAAACATAAGTAATAATAGCTAGGATTCATATAGCACTTTAAAGTTTACAAAGTTTGATATGAATTATACCTCATTTGATCCTCACAAAAACTCTGGGAGCTAGATGCTATTATTATCCCCAGTTTATAGATGAGAAAATTGAGATAGACAAAGGTGAAGGGACTTAAGTGTCTGAGGTTGGATTTGAACTTAAGTCTTCTTGTCTCTAAGTTCAGTACTCTAGTCAATAAAATAAAATTAAAAAGACATCATTGGCAACTTTGCAGAGAGCAGTTTTGGTTGAATGATGATGTAGCCACAAAAGGAAGGAGAAATATGAGATGATAGGTAGTGGGAGTAGATGAATCAAGTGAAGGTTTTCATAATAGTGGGGGAGACATGGGTGTGTTTTGTAAGTAGCAGGAAAGCAGCCAATAGATAGGAAGAGATTGAAGATCAGAGAAAGATTGGGGATGATCGTTGGGACAAATTGGCTGTAAAAGATGGAATGGAGTGAGAACAAAGGTTCATGTAGAAGGGCCAACTCTTCATGTGACTTGTGGTTGAAAGAGGAGAGAGTGGAAGAAGACACCCTGAGCAATGTGAGGTGAGGAGAAGATGCCAATAGAGATCTCTCAGTGAATTGTCTCAAACTTTGAGGGGGAAGTATGATGCGATATCCTGAGTTAAAACAAGGAATAGGAGACCTAAGAGGCAAGGAGAGATTAATAATAGCCATCATGTTGAGTGGGACAGCAAATCTATTCAGGAGATGTAAAAGCATTGCCTTGCTACAATGAGGTTCTAGCACTGGAAAAGGCCCTGGAGTAAAAACAGAGGCTTAGAGGCAGGTGATTCAGATCCAGGGCTGACACTAGACTTGTTGGGAAGTCTCTGGAAGAAAGAGGTCAGAAGTGGTAGCCTAGATCCAGTACTCACACAGGGCTCCCTGAGAAGGCCCTGGAGTGAAGATAGAGGCCAGGAGGCAGGTGGCTGAGATCAAGGGCTGAAGCTGGGCTTTATGTAAAGTAGACAGACCAGAAGTGACTGGTATGGATCAATCATCTTGGCCCTTGGCCAGTTATTACACACTTCAATAAGTTATACATCAAGCTTTTCTTTTACTTTTTAGCATTGAATTGGTAAAACTTGCCACATAACCATTCGTATGGAGAGCAATTGCTATTAAATGTTGGGGAATGTTCAAGAAGCTGTAGCACTATAACAGCCTAGAACAGGGGTTATTAACTTTAGGTCTGTATACTAGCTTTTTTTCTTAATATTGTGATAACTGAATTTCAGTATAATTAGTTTACTGTGTAATACTATATATTTTACTTTATGCATTTAACAACATTATTCTGAGAAGGTGTCCTTAGGTTTCACCACACTGCCAAAGGAATACATGACACAAAAAAGATTAAGAACCCCTGGTCTAAAGCATGGGTAGCTAGGAGCTGACTTAGGAATTCACCCTTGTTTAGGGAGCCAAGACCAATGGGGACAACCATGAAGCAGATCAAGATCTCTATTAGGGGCGGCTAGGTGGCACAGTGAATAGAGCACTGGCCCTGGAGTCAGGAGGACCTGAGTTAAAATTCAGCCTCAGACACTTAACGCAAGACTAGCCATGTGACCTTGGGCAAGTCACTTAACCCCAATTACCTTGCCCTCCCCACTCCAAAAAAAAGCAAAAAAAAAAAAGATCTCTATTAAACCCAGCTACATCAGGTCACTGACATATGCCCAGTTTGATTTCCTTCTTATCTTCTTCAAAGTACCTTCCCTCAAATGAGAACAGAGGGGGCAGTCTTCATCCTGGGATAAGTATGAGATCATGAGAAGAACCTAGTCTGAGAGGCAAACGTCCCAGCTCCATTATGTATTAGCTATGTGACCTTAGGCAAGTCACAACTTCTCCCTAATCTTTTAGAATTTAAGGAGGGTACCCAGGGAATTTACCTTATCATTTTCCACTCAGCTACTCTCCTGGGTTTAATGATTTCTAGGCATTCATCATTCTGTGAGATAAAAAAATCTCTGAAACTTATACTTCTTTAGATAATTTCCTGCCTTAGAAATTAGTAGAAATTAGTAGAAATCTAGAAAGATGGCAGAGTAGAAACAGCATTTCTGCGGCGTTCCGGCTCAACCACTTCCAAATTCATTTAAAAGGGGACTTTGAACAACCCCTGGAGCTACAGAACCCACAAAATGACACAGAGAAGCTAACCTCCCATTGAGGAAAGCCGGGCAGGCCGGCAGGGAGCTGCCAGCACAGTGCTCTGGGAGCTGAGCCCAGGCCTGCATGAGTGGTGAATTGGAGGTTTTAGCCCCAGGGAGGCAGGATGAGCAGCCAGCTGGAGGGACCCCAGAACACCAAGTGCTGTGGCTTTTCCAGAATTATCAACACATAAATGCCTAGGACAAAGTGAGAAGTCAGTGCCCTATGGATTTTGGGACTGGTTGGGAGAGTGCTTTGGCCTCTTTCCCTGGGGGCAAGAAGCTGCTGAGAGGCTTCAGCATAGCCACAGACACACGCTGCAGCTTCAACTCCTGGCCTGCAGACTGTGTGGGGACCAGGCCATCAGTCTTGGGGGTAATCGCTCTTGCTTTAACCTGCTTGGATCTGGATTGTGGTCTGGGGTGGAGGTCTTGGGGTGTGTGACCAGCTTGCCAGAGTGTGTGGAGGCTTCAGAGAGGGCACCCAACTAATACCTCTGGCAGCTGAGAAAACCCCAGTGTTTGGGATGGAAGTTCCCTTGGCTCGTGGCAGAGTCCAACTGTGGCAACAAGCCCAAAAGTCAAGTAATTGAGTGGCAACATACCTAGGCAAAGCAAACAAAATAAACAGAAAAATTCAACATTAGACTCCTATTTGGGGGGCAAAGAGGATCAAAGCATGGAATAGGAGGAGGATTGGGAGGTCAGAACTCCTGCACCAAAAGTCCCAAATGAAAATGCAAGCTGGTTACAGGCCATAGAGGACCTTAAGAAGCAGGTAAGAGAAGTGGAGGAAAAATTGGGAAGAGAAATGAGAAAGATGCAAGAAATGTATGAAAGGAGAGTCAACAGCCTGACTGAGGAAAATAACCCCCTAAAAATAGACTAACTCAAATGGCAAAAGAGGCTCAAAAAGGCAATGAAGAGAAAAATGCCTTAAAAAGCCAAATTTTCCAGATGGAAAAGGAATATCAAAAGCTCACTGAGGAGAATCATTCCTTCAGAATTAGACTGGAGCAAATAGAAGCTAGTGACTTTATGAAAAATCAAGATGCTGTTAAGCAGATTCAAACAAATGAAAAAAAATAGAAGGCAATGTGAAATATCTCATGGGAAAAAACCACTGACCTGGAAAATGGATCCAGGAGAGATACTTTTAAAATTATTGGAGTACCTGAAAACCATGATCAAAGAAAGAATGTAGAAATCATCCTTCAAGAAATTCTCAAGGAAAATTGCCCTGATATTTTAGAACCAGAGGGCAAAATAGAAGTTGAAAGAATCCACCAATCACCTCCTGAAAAAAGATCTCCAAAAGAAAACTCCTAGCAATATTATAGCCAGGTTCCAGAATTCCCAGATCAAGGAGGAAATATCACAAGCAGCCAGGAAGAAACAATTTGAATACTGTGGAAACACAATCAGGATAACACAGGATCTGGCAGCTTCTACACTGAGGGATCAAAGGACTTGGAATATGATATTCCAGAGGTCAAAGGAGCTGGGATTAAAATAAAGAATCACCTACCCAGCAAAACTGAGTATCATGTTTCAGGGGAAAATATGGTCATTCAGTGGAATAGAGGACTTTCAAGGATTATTGATGAAAAAACCAGAGTTGAATAGAAAATTTGACATTCAGATATAAGAAGCAAGAGATGCTTGAGAAAGTAAACAGGGAAAAGAAATCATAAAGAACTTATCCAATTTGAACTATTTACGTTCTTACATGGAAAAACGATAACTGTAACTGATGAAACCTTTCTCAGTATGAAAATAGTCAAAGAAGAGTATATGGGCATATGAATAAATATGTGAATGTGTGTATATATGTTTACAGGTATACATAGATAGAGGGCACAGGTCAAATTTAATAGGAAGGGGTATACTTAAAAGGTGAAATTAAGAGGTGAGAGAAGAATATAAGGAGAGGAGATGGGGAGAGACAGAATGGAGTAAACTCTCCCATATAGATGAGGCAAGGAAAATGGTTACAAGGGAGGGGAACAACAGGAAGGCAAAAAGGCAAAACCTTATTCTCATTGAATTTGGATCAGGGATATCTCACCCTACAGGAGAGTAGGGGGGAAGAGGATGAGAGGGGGGATGATGGAGGGGAGGGCAGACTAGGGGGGAGGGAAGTTGGAGGCACCCACTTTTGAAAAGGGACAGGATCAAAGTAGGGAATAGATCAAATGGGAGGTGGGATAGGAGGGAGGTAAATATAACAGTCTTTTACAATATATCTACTACAGTAATGTTTTGCATAGCTATACATGTACAGCATAGACTGAATTGCTTATCTTCCCAGTAAGTGTAGGTGACAAGGGAGGAAGGGAATGAATCTGGAATTCAAAGTTTTAAAATCAAATGTTTAAAAATAATAATATAATAATAATAATAATAATAAAGAAGTAGGAATCTATTACATCTCCATATAAGTGTCCTCCCACCCACGCCTGCTTCCCACTTACCAATTTCTTTACACATGTTGTCTTGCATCCCTTAGACTGAGGGGATGTACTGAGGGAAAGGACTCTTATACCTTTATTTGTATCTCCAGAGCTTATCACAGTGCCTGACACATGGTAGGCATTTAATAAATGTTTACTGACTATGGACTATTGATTTTGAGCCTGTTTTCTTGTGCACTAGATGGAAATAATATTTGCCCACACTTCACTGACATGCTGAGAATCAAATGAGATAATTACATTTTTAAATTATTTTTTCATTAAATATTTCTCAATTACATATAAAACATTTAAAAATTTTTTTTTATTAAGTTCCAAATTCTCTCCCTCCCTTCTAACCTCTCCCTTTTTTAAGAAGGCAATTTGATATCAATTATATATGTGAGGGGCAGCTAGGTGGCACAGTGAATAGAGCACTGGCCCTGGAATCAGAAGGACCTGAGTTCAAATCCTGCCTCAGACACTTAAGACTTACTAGCCGTGTGATCTTGGGCAAGTCACTTAACCCCAATTGCTCTGCCTTACCCACTCCAAAAAAAGTATATATGTGAAGTCATGACAAAAAGAACACAAACAAAATAAAACAATACAAATAAAATGAAAAAACTATGCTTCACTCTGTATTCATTCTCTCTTCAGAGGTGCATAGAATCTTGTATCATGGGTCCTTTGGAATTTTCTTGATCAGAGTATCTAAGTCTTTCATAGCTGATCATTCTTACAATATTGCTGTCATTGTGTCCAATGTTCTCCTGGTTCTGCTCACTTCACTTTGCATCTTCCCAGGTTTTTCCTGAAAGCATCTACTTGCCATTTCTTATGGCACAGTAGTATTCCATCACAATCATATACCACAACTCATTCTCCGATTGATGGGCATCCTCTCAATTTCTAATTCTTTGCCACTGCAAAAAGAGTTGCTAGACATATTTTTGCACAATTATATCCTTTTCCTTTTTCTCTGATCTCTTTGGGATACAATCCAACTAGTGATATTACTAGATCAAAGGGTATGCACAGTTTTATAGACCTTTGGGTGCAGTTCCAAATTATTCTCCAGAATGGTTGGACAACTTCATAATGCCATCAGCAGTGAATTAGTGTCCCAATTTCTTCACATCCCCTCTAGCATTTGTCATTTTCCTTTTCTTCAGTGTTAACCAATCTGACAGGTAAGAAGTACTATCTCAGAGTTGTTTTAATTTGCATTTCTCTAATCAGTAGTGGTTTTGAGCATTTTTATGTGATTATTGATAGCTTTGATTTCTTTTCCTGAAGTTCATGTCCTTTGACCATTTATCAACTGGAGAATGGCCCTTATTTTCATAAATTTGACTCCATTCTTTATGTATTTGAGAAATTAGGCCTTTATTAGAGAAACTTTATTCCCAGTTTCCTGTTTTCCTTCTAATTTTGGCTGTGTTACTTTTGTTTGTGCAAAAGTGTTTTAATTTCATGTAATCAAAATTATTTTTTTTACTTCCTATAATCTTCTCTGTCACTTGGTTTATCAAAAACTTTTCCCTTATCTATAGATTTGACAGATACATTTTCCCATGCTCTTCTAATTTACTTATGTCATTACCATATATGTCTAAATCACATATCCACTGTGACCTTATGTTGTTGTATGGTGTGAAATAGGCTTAGTTTCTGCCAAACTGCTCTTCAATTTTCCCAGCAATTTATGTCAAATGGAGAGTTCTTACCCCAAAAACTTGGATTTGGGGTTTTATCAGATACTAGTTAACTATAGTAATTTACTACTGTGCATTATGTACCTAATCTGTTCCACTTATCCATGACTCTATTTCTTAGCCTGTACTAGATTCTTTTGATGATTATCACTTCATAGTATAGTTTGAAACCTGGAACTACTAATTCACCTTCCTTAACCTTTTTAAAAATTAATTCCCTTGATATTCTTGATCTTTTTTATATTATATATATTTATATAAATTAAATTACTATTTTTTCTAGCTCTATGAAATAATTCTTTGGTAGTTTGGTATGACACTGAATATGTAAATTAATTTAGGTAGAATTGTCATTTTTATTATATTGGCTTGGCTTACCTATGAGCAATTAACATTTCTCCAATTGTTTGGATCTGACTTAATTTATGTGAAAAGTATTTTGTAATTGTCCTCATATAATCCCCGAGTTTATCTCAGCAGATAGGTATTTTATATTGTCTGCAGTTATTTTAAATAGAACTTATCTGTCTCTTGCTCTTCAGTTTTGTTGGTGGTAAATAGAAATTCTGAGGATTTATATGGGTCTATTTTATATCCTGCAACGTAGCTGAAGTTAATTTTCTCAACTAGTTTTAAAAATCATTCTCTAGGATTTTCTTTTTTTCATTTTTTGGGGGTCTTTATTAATTTGTTTACTTTTAGTTTACAAGATTCAATTCCACAAATTTTCTTTCCCTCCCTCCCCTCGCCCCCCATGACGGCATACAATCAAGTATAGGATCTGCAAATACTTTCACATTAGACATTAGTCAAGTTACAAAAGCGGATTGTACCAGATTGAATGAAAAATGATAAAGAGGAAATAAAAACAAACAAGAAAAAGAAAAAGATCAAGTAGTTTGCTTCAATCTGGATTCAAACTCAGTTCTTTCTAGTTATTTCTCTGGATGTCGCGTCTCTCTCCTTCATGAGTCTTTCGGGATTGACTTATATCACTGCATTGCTGAGAAGAGTCCAGTCTGTCATAGTTGGTCATCACACATATGTTGTGTCTGTGATTGTGTACAAATTTCTCCTGGTTCTAGTCTCCTCATTCAGCATTAGTTTGTATAACCCTCTCCAGGTAAATATGAAGTCCGTCTCCTCCTCATTTCTTATAGCACAATAGTATTTCATTACATGCATAAACCACAACTTGTTTAGCCATTCCCCACTTGATGGGCACCCCCTTAATTCCAATTCTTTGCCATCACAAAAAGAGCTGCTATAAATATTTTTGTACATATGGGTCTTCCTCCCACTTCTATTATTTCTTTGGGATATACCCCTAGAAGTGGTATTGTTGGGTCAAAGGGTTCTAGGATTTTCTAAGTGTACCATCACATCATCTGCAAAGAGTCATAACTTTGTTTCCTTGTGCGCATTTTATTCCTTCAATTTCTTTTTCTCGTCTTATTGCTAGAGCATTTTTTTTTCTTTTTGGAGGGCAATTGGGGTTAAGTAACTTGCCCAAGGTCACACGGCTAGGTTTTTTGTTTTGTGTGTGCGTTAAGTGTCTGAGGCCGGAACTGAACTCAGGTCCTTCTGACTCCAGGGCCGATGCTCTACTCACTGCGCCACCTAGCCGCCCTAGCTAGAGCATTTCTAATACAATATTTAATAAAATTGGTGATAATGGACATCCCTGTTTCACTCCTGATTTTATTGGTAAGGCATCAAGTTTATCCACATTATAACTAACAATTGCTCTTAGTTTTAGATAGATGCTACTCATTATTTTATTCCTATGCTTTCTAAGTATTTTTAGTAGGGATGGGAATCATATTTTGTCAAAGGCCTTTTCTGCACCTGTTGATATTATCATGTGATTTTTGCTGTTTTTGTTATTGATATGGTCAATGATGTTGATAATTTTCCTAATATTGAATGAATCCTGTATTCATGGCATAAGTCCCACCCAGTCATAGTATATCATCTTTGTGACATATTGCTGTAATCTCTTTGATATTATTTTATTTTAAAATTTTGTATTTATATTCATTAAGGAAATTGGTCAATAGTTTTATTTCTTTGTTTTTGCTCTCCTTTGCTTAGGTATCAAAACCATATTTATGTCATAAAAGGAATGTGGTAGGACTCCTTCTTTACCTATTTTTTCAAATAGTTTATACACTATTGGGATTAATCATTCCTTAAATATTTGGTAGAATTCACTTGTGAATCCATCTAGTCCTGGGGATTTTTTCTTAGAGAGACCATTAATGCCTTGTTCAATTTCTTTTTCCCAATTTAGGGTTATTCAAGTATTTTATTTTCTCCTTTGTTAATCTGTTAATTTATGTTTTTAAAAAATATTCATCCAGTTCACTTAGAGTGTCAGTTTTACTGGCATATAATTGGGCAAAAAAAAAACCCTCCTAACAACTGCCTTAATTTAATCTTCACTGGTGGTGAATTCACCTTTTCCATTTTTGATGCAATTTATGGTTTTTTTTCCTTCTTTTTTAATCAAACAACGGTTTATCTATTTTATTGGGTTTTCCCCCCATAAAATCAGTTCCAAGTTTTGATGATTAAGTCAATGATTTTTTAAAATGTTCACTTTTTAAAAATCTCACCTTTGATTTTCAGGACTTTAATTTTGGGTTTAATTGGGGATTTTTAATTTGTTCTTTTTCTAATTATTTTAGTTGCATGCCCAATTCATTGATCTGCTCTTTCTCTTTTTATTGATGCATACATTAAGAGATACAAATTTTCCCTTCAATACTTCTTTTGTTTTATCCTACAAATTTTGTAATGGTGTCTCATTGCTGTCATTCTCTTTAATGAAATTATTGATTGTTTATGTGTCATTCTTAGACCCACTTATTTTTAGGATTAAATTAGTTTTCAATTAACTTTCAATCTATGCTTCCATAGTTCTTTATTAAATGTAATTTTACTGCATTATGGTCTGAAAAGGATGCATTTAATATTTTTGCTTTTCTGCATTTGGTTATGAGGTTTTATGCCCTAATATATGGTCAATTTTTGTGAAGGTGCCATGTGCAACTGACAAAAGCCATACTCCTTTCTATTCCCATTCAATTTTCTCCAGACATCTATCATATCCAAATTCAATTCCTCTCCTTAACTTCTTTTTTATTTACTTTGTGGTTAGATTTGTCTATCTCCGAGAGGAGAAAGTTGAAGTCTTACTAGTATAGTTTTACTGTTTCTTTCCTTCTATAATTCATTTAATTTTTCTTTTAAGAATTTGGATGCCATTTAGTGCATATATGTTTAGCACTGATAGCACTTCATTGTCTATAGTTCCTTTTTAGCAAGATGTAGTTTCCCTGTTTATCCCTTTTAATTAGGTCTATTTTTACTTTTGCTTCATCTGAGATAAGGATTGGTATCCCTGACGTTTAAACTTCAGCTGAAGCATAATAGATTCTGCTCCAGACCCTTGTTTTAATTCTGTACGTGTCAATCTGTTTCAAGTGTGTTTCTTGTAAATAACATATTGTTGGATTCTGGTTTTCAATGCATTCTGCTATCCACTTCCATTTCATGGGTTTATTCCATTCACATTCATAGTTATGATTAGTAACTGTGCAATTCCCTCCATTCTATTTTCTACTGTTTATCTTTTTCTATCTCTTTTTATCCTGCTCTTCCTCTAAAGTCTGTTTTACTTCTGACCACTGCCTTCTTTTATCTACCCTCCCTTTTATCACTCCTCACCTTTATCTTCTCCTCTTCCTTCTTTATTGGGTGATATATATATATATATACATATATATGTATGTATATATATGTATATACACACACATATATATACATACACACATAATACATATATACATAGACATATGTGTGTGTTTTGCCTCTTTGAATCAATTTAGGTGTGAGGTTCAAGCACTGCCCACCTCCTCTTACCATAAAACTTTTCTTTGCATATCTCTTTTATGTGAGATAATTTTCCTCATTCTTCCCTTCCCTTCCCCCTTCTCCTAGGGGATCCCTCTTTCTCACCTATCCATTTTTTACATAATACCAATATAACTGACTCGCTCCTGCATCCTTTTTCTATGTAGAATCCTTTTACCTGCCTTAATAATGATAAAATTCTTAAAAGATAGATGTCATCTTTTCATATAGAAAGGTAAGCAATTCAACCTTATTGAGTCCTTTATGATTCTCTTTCATGTTTACCTTTTTATGCTTCTCTTGAGTCTTTTATTTGAAGGTCAAATGTACTATACAGCTCCGGCCTTTTCACCAGGAATGCTCGAAAGGTCTCTATTTCATTAAATAACCATTTTTCTCTTGAAGTATTATATTCAATTTTGCTGGGTGTGTTATTCTTGGTTGTGATCCCTGCTCTTTGGCCTTCAAGAATATCATATTCCAAACCACGTGTTCCTTTAATGTTGTAGTTCCTAAAGTTTGTGTGATCCTGACTGTGGTTCCACAGTATTTAAATGGTTTCTTTCTGCCTGCTTGAAATGTTTTCTCTTTGACCTCGGGGGTCTGGAATTTGGTTATAATATTCCTGGAAGTTTTCATTTTGATATTTCTTTCAGGTAGTGATTAGTGGGTTCTTTCAATTTCAATTTTACTCACTGCTTTGAGACTATCTGGGCAGTTTCCTTGCCAATTTCTTGAAATATGATGTCTAAGCTCTTTCTTGGATCATTTTTTGTTGTTTAGCCCTTTTAGTTGCATCTGATTCTTTATGTCCCCATTTGGGGTTTTCTTTTTTTTTTTTTAAACAAATACTTTATTAACTTCTGTTTTACATCATTCATTTCCGCCAGATTTTGAGTTACAATCATTTTCCCCCCATTATTCCCCTACCCAACCTCCCAGAATAGCAGTCCCACAAGATATCGCTTCCTCCAATCTGCTCTCTCCCATACCTTCTCCCATACCCCCATCGACTTTTCCATTAGAGGAAGATGAATCTTTGTGTCCCAATGCCTGCACATCTTATCTCCCAATTATAGGCAAAAGAGTATTAATAATAGTATTTATATATATATTTGAAACATTTAATGTTACGACCTCGAATTTCAGATCCATTTCCTTCCTCCCTTGTCACCCATTCCTTCTTGGGATATAAGTAATTCAGTATATGTTGTACATGTCTAGCTATGCAAAACATTATCATAGTAGATATATTGTACAAGGCTGCTTATAATTCCCTCCCACTCATCCCACCCCCCACATGGTCCATTCCCTACATGATCCTGTCCCTCTTCTATAGTGGGTACTTCCAACCTCCCCTCACCCCAAGGATGCCCTCCCATCCATCATCTCTCCTCTCATCCCCCTTCCTCCTATCCTGCTGCAGGTTGAGATATCCCATTTAGTATGTATGTCATTTTCTCCCTGAACCAAATTCAATGTGAATGTGGTTTTGCCTTTTTAGCCTTCCTTATTCTCCCCCTCCTTTGCACCCACTTCCCCTACATGAGATAGTTTACCCTACCATGTTTCTCCCCATCTCCTCTTGCCACTTTCCTCTCTCACCTCATAATTTCATCCCTTGAGTACTCTCCCTTCCCAACAAAATCAACCTATGCCCTCTATCCATATATAACTGTAACCATATACACACACATTCACATATGTATTCATATGACCACACCCCCTTCTTCCATTATTTTCATAGTGAGAAAGATATCATCAGTCACAGATATTGCTTTTCCATATAGGAATGTAAATAGTTCAACTTTGATAAGTTCCTTTTGATTTCTTTTCCCTGATTACCTTCTCAGGCATCTCTTACTTCTTGCGTCTGGATGTCAAATTTTCTATTCAACTCTGGTTTTTTCCTCAAGAATGCTTGAAAGTCCTCTATTCCACTGAATGACCATATTTTCCCCTGAAACAAAATACTCAGTTTTGCTGGGTAGGTGACCCTTGGGTTCATTCCCAGTTCTTTTGCCCTCTGGAATATCATATTCCATGCCCTTCGATCCCTCAGTGTAGAAGCTGCCAGGTCCTGGGCTATTCTGATTGTGTTTCCACAATATTGAAATTGTTTCTTCCTGGCTGCTTGTAGTATTTTCTCCTTGATCTGGGGATTCTGGAACCTGGCTATAATATTTCTGGGAGTTTTCTTTTTGGGATCATTTTCAGGAGGTGATTGTGGATTCTTTCAACCTCTATTTTGCCCTCTGGATCTAAAACATCAGGAGTTTTCCTTGAGAATTTCTTGAAGGGTGATTTCTAGGTTCTTTCTTTGATCATGGCTTTCAGGTAGTCCAATAATTTTTAAATTGTCTCTCCTGGATCTATTCTCCAGGTCAGTGGTTTTTCCCATGAGATATTTCACATTGCCTTCTAATCTTTCATTTGTTTGGATCTGCTTAACAGCATCTTGATTTCTCATAAAGTTACTAGCTTCCATTTGCTCCAGTCTAACTCTGAAGGAATGAATCTCCTCAGTGAACTTTTGAGATTCTTTTTCCATCTGGCAAATTCGACTTTTTAAGGCATTCTTCTCCTCAATGCCCTTTTGGGCCTCCTTTGCCATTTGAGCTAGTCTATTTTTTAAGGTGTTGTTTTCCTCAGTCAGGCTGTTGACCCTCATTTCATACTTTTCCTGCATCCTTCTCATTTCTCTTTCTAATTTTTCCTCCACTTCTCTTATTTGATTTTTAAAGTCCTTCTTAAGGTCCTCTATGGCCTGCAACCCACTCATGTTTTCCCCTGGGGCTTTTGGAGCAGGACTTCTGACCTCACAGTCCTTTTCCCGCTCTATGCCCCCAAAATAGGAGTCTAGGGTTGCATTTTTCTGTTTCCTTTGCCTTGGCATGTTGCCACTTAACTGCTTGACTTTTGGGCTTGTTGCCACACTATGGCTTTAAGGCCAGATAGAGGAATTTTCGTCCCGAACGTGTGGGGGGCAACTTCCGTTTCTGGCAAGCTATAAACCCACCCACAACTTCCACCCTAGATCACAATCCAGATCCAGGGAGGTTAAAGCAAGAGCGATTACCCCCCAAGACTGATCGCTGGATCTCCCCACGATTTGTAGGCTGGGAGCCGGAAATGCCTCTGAAAACTACACAGTGGCCTGTCTCCTCAGTGGCTTCTAGCCCCCAGGGGAGGGAGCTGACGCATTCCCCAAATACAGGTCCCAAAGTCCATAGGACACTAACCTCTTACTTAGTCCTAGGCATGTCTATGTTGATAATTCTGGAGACTCCACAGTTCCTGGTGTTCTGGGGTTCCTCCAGCCGGCTGCTGGCCCTGCCGCCCTGGGGCTAAAACCTCGGCTCACGTGGACCTGGGCTCAGCTCGGCTCCTGCGCTCTGCGCGCTGCTGGCTCCCAGACCACTGCGCTGGTCCTTCCTGCAGGGTGCTGGGCTGTCCTCAGCGGGAGGTTAGCTTCTCTGTGTCGTTCTGTGGGTGCTGGAGCTCCAGAAGATTTTCAGAGTCCTTTTTTACATAGTTTGTGGAGAATCTGGGGGCAGAGAGGCTTGGAGGAGCTGTTTCTACTCCGCCATCTTGGCTCCGCCCCTCCATTTGGGGTTTTCTTGACAAAAATGTTGGAGTGGTTTGCCATTTCCTTCTGCAGTCCATTTTTAAAGAGGAGGAAATGAGGTGAACAGGGTTAAGTGACTTGTCCAGCTAGCAAGTGTCTGAGGCCAGATTTTAACTCAGGTCTTCCCAACACCAAGCCCAGTGCTCTACCCACTGTGCCACGTAGCTGCCCTTCTTTGATCATGGCTTTTACATAATCCAATAATTACTAAACTATCTCTCCTAGATCTATTTTCCAAGCTAGTAATTTTTCCTATAAAACATTTCACATATTCTTTTATTTTTTCATTCTTTTTATTTTGTTTTATTGTTGTTAGGATTTTTATGTCTCATCTGGTCATTAGCTTCTACTTGTCCTATTCTAATTTTTAAGGAATTATTTTCTTCAGTGAGCTTTTGTACTTCTTTTTCAATTTTTCCAAATCTTCTTTTTTTAAAATTTTTGTTAAATTTATTTTTTTATTTTTAGTTTACAAGATTCAATTCCAGAGTTCCTTGAGTTTCAAATTTCCCTTCCCTCCCTCCCCCCACATCCCACTACGGCATATAGTCCAGTATAGGATCTGCAAATACTTTCACAATAGACATTAGTCAAGTTACAAGGGTGTATTGTACTAGATGGGATGAAAAATGGTGAAGAAGAAATAAAACCAAACAATGAAAAGAAAAAGATCAAGTAGTTTGCTTCCATCAGGATTCAAGCTTAGTTGTTTCTAGTTATATCTCTGGATGTCACATTTCTCTCCTTCATGAGTCTTTTGGGATTGACTTATATCACTGCATTGCTGAAAAGAGTCCAGTCTGTCATAGCTGGTCATCACACATATGTTGTGTCTGTGATTGTATACAAATTACTCCTGGTTCTACTCTTCTCACTCAGCATCAGTTTGTATAAGCCTCTCCAGGTAAATATAAAAACTGTCTCCTCCTCATTTCTTATAGCACAATAATATTCCATTACATGCATACACCACAACTTGTTTAGCCATTCCCCAATTGATGGGCACCCCTTTAATTTCCAATTCTTTGCAACCAGGAAAAGAACTGCCATAAATATTTTTGTACATATGGGTCTTCCTCCCAATTCTATGATCTCTTTGGGATATAACCCTAGAAGTGGTATTGCTGGTTCAAAGGGTATAAAATTATTTATAGCCCTTTGGCCATAATTCTAGATTGCTCTCCAGAATGGTTGGATCAGTTCACAACTCCACCAGCAATGCATTAGTGTTCCAATTTGCCCACATCCTCTCCAGCATTTGTCATTTTCCTGTTTTGTCATCTTAGCCAATCTGACTGGAGAGATGTGGCACCTCAGAGTTGTTTTGATTTGAATTTCTCTCATCAATAGTGATTTAGAGCATTTCTTCATATGCTTATAGATATCTTTAATTTCTTTCTCTGAAAACTGCCTGTTCATATCCTTTGACCATTTATCAATTGGGGAATGACTTGTATTGTTATAGATTTGACTCAATTCTCTGTATATTTTAGAAATGAGTCCTTTATCAGAGACATAGGTTGTAAAAATTCTTTCCCAATTTCCCACCTCCCTCTTGATCTTGGTTACATTGGCTTTGTTTGTATAGAAGCTTTTCAATTTAATGTAATCAAAATTATCCATTTTGCATTTTATAATGCTTTCTAATTCTTGCTTGCTCCTAAAGTCTTTCCCTCTCCACAAATCTGAAAGGTAAACTATTCCTTGCTTTCCTAGATTGCTTACAGGATCATCCTTTATACCTAGATCATGCACCCATTTAGACTTGATTTTGGTATATGGTGTTAGATAATGGTCTATGCCCAGTTTCTGCCATACTGTAATCCAGTTTTCCCAGCAGTTTTTGTCAAATAGTACATTCTTATCCCCAAAACTGGGGTCTTTGGGTTTATCAAACAATAGATTACTATACTCATTAATTGCTGGATCTCATTGACCCAATCTATTCCATTGATCCACTACTCTACTCCTCAGCCAGTACCAAGCAGTTTTTATGACCACTGCTGTATAATACAGGTTAAAATCTGGTATAACTAGTCCACCTTCCCTAGCATTTCTTTTCATTAATTCCCTTGATATTCTAGACCGTTTGTTCTTCCAAATGAATTTTGTTACTATTTTGTCTAACTCTATAAAGTAGTTTTTTAATAAATTGATTGATATGGCACTAAATATATAATTTAGTTTGGGTAAAATTGTCATTTTTATTATATTAGCTCGACCCAGCCACAAGCAATTGATATTTTTCCAATTAGTTATATCTGATTTTATTTGTGTGAGAAGTGTTTTGTAGTTGTGATCATATAGGTCCTGGATTTGTTTTGGCAAGTAGATTCCCAAATATTTTATAATGTCTACAATGACTTTAAATGGGATGTCTCTTTCTATCTCTTGCTGCTGAATTTCATTAGAGATATATAGGAATGCTGAGGATTTATGTGGGTTTATTTTATACCCTGCAACTTTGCCAAATTTATTTATTGTCTCAAGTAGTTTTTTACTTGATTCTCTAGGATTCTCTAAGTATATCATCATATCATCTGCAAAGAGCGATAGCTTAATCTCTCCTTTTCCTAATTTGATTCCTTTGATTTCTTTTTCTTATGTAATTGCTACTGCGAATGTTTCTAGTACCAGACTGAATAAGAGGGGTGATAGTGGACACCCTTGTTTCACTCCTGATCTAATTGGAAATGCTTCTAGTTTATCCCCATTGCATATAATACTTGTTGATGGTTTTAAATGGATGTTATCAACTATTTTAAGGAAGGCTCTATTTATTCCTATACTTTTTAGTGTTTTTAATAGGAATGGATGTTGTACTTTGTCAAAAGCCTTTTCTGCATCTATTGAGATAATCATGTGGTTTCTGCTAGTTTTATTGTTGATATGATCAATTATACTGAATGGTTTTCCTAGTATTAAACTATCCTTGCATTCCTGGAATAAATCCTACCTGATCAAAGTGTATTATCCTTGTAATAAGTTGTTGTAGTCTCTTAGCTAATATTTTATTTTAAAAAATTTTGCATCTAGATTCATGAGGGAAATTGGCCTATAATTTTCTTTCTCTGTTTTATCTCTTCCTGATTTAGGAATCAGTACCATATTTGTGTCATAAAAAGAATTTGGTAGGATTCCTTCTTCACTAATTTTCCCAAATAGTTTGTAGAGTATTGGAATCAATTGTTCTTTAAATGTTTGATAGAATTCACTAGTAAACCCATCTGGCCCTGGGGATTTTTTCCTAGGGAGTTCATTGATCGCTTGTTTGATTTCTTTTTCTGAGATGGGGTTATTTAGGTAATTCACTTCCTCTTCAGTTAATCTGGGCAACTTGTATTTTTGTAAATATTCATTCATTTCACTAAGATTGTTATATTTATGTACATACAATTGGGAAAAATAATTCCTAATTATTGTTTTGATTTCCTCTTCAGTGGAGGTAGATTCACCATTTTTATTTTTGATACTCATAATTTAGTTTTCTTCTTTCTTTTTTTTATCATATTGACTAAGGGTCTATCAATTTTGTTGATTTTTTCATAAAACCAGCTCTTAGTTTTATTTATTAATTCAATGGTTTTCTTAATTTCAATTTTATTAATCTCACCTTTGGTTTTCAATATTTCAAATTTAGTACTAAATTGGGGATTTTCAATTTGTTCTTTTTCTAGCTTTTTCAATTTCATGTACAATTCATTGACCTCCCTTTTCTCTGCTTTATTCAAGTATGCACTCAGGGATATAAAACTTCCCCTAAGAACTACCTTTAAAGCATCCCACAGATTTTGGTATGTTGTCTCATTATTATCATTCTCTTGAATGAAATTACTGATTGTTTCTATAATTTCTTGTTTGACCCATCCATTCTTTAGGATTAAATTGTTTAATTTCCAATTGGTTTTTAGTCTGTGTTTCCATGGCCCTTTATTGCATATAATTTTTATTGCATCATGATCTGAGAATGATGCATTTAATATTTCTGCCTTTCTGCACTGAACTGTGAGGTTTTTATGCCCTAGTACATGGTCTATTTTTGAGTATGTACCATACACTGCTGAGAAGAAAGTAAATTCCTTTTTATCCCCATTCAGTTTTCTCCAGAGATCTATCATATCTAGTCTCTCTAAAATTCTATTCACCTCAACTTCTTTCTTGTTTATTTTGAGGTTAGATTTATCAAGTTCAGAAAGGGGGACATTAAACTAGTATTGTTTTGCTATCTATTTCTTCCTCTAATTCCTTTAACTTCTCCTCTAGGTATTTGGATGCTATACCACTTGGTGCATATATGTTAAGTAATGATATTGCTTCATTCTCGATGGTGCCTTTTAGCAGGATATAGTTTCCTTCCTTATCTCTTTTAATTAGATCTATTTTTGCTTTTGCTTTATCTGAGATAAGGATTGCTACCCCTGCTTTTTTTACTTTAGCTGAGGCATAATAAATTCTGCTCCAGCCTTTTACTATTACTCTGTGGGTATTCCTTTGTTTCAAATGTGTTTCTTGTAGACAGCATATTATAGGGTTATGTTTTTTTTTTTTTTATCCATTCTGCTATCCGCCTCTGTTTTATGGAAGAATTCATTCCGTTCACATTCACAGTAATGATGACTATCTGTCTCTTCCCCTCCATCCTATTCCCTCCCCTGCTTATGCTTTTGTTTCTTCCTTCTCCCTTCACCTCCTTGAAGTTTTCCCTTCTGACCGCCCCCTACCTCAGTGTTCCCACCCAGTGAACCCCCTTCTTAACCTACCCTCTCCCCTTATTACCATTTCCCTCCCCTCTAATCCCCCCTTTAGACTCCTCCTTTTTATCCCCCCTTATCTTTCTACTGCCTATAGGACACAATAAGTTTTTATACTTATGAGAGCAAGTTACTCCCCGTTTGACTCCAAACCAATGAGAGTAAATTTCAAACAGTGCTCCTCTCCCTCCCTCCTTTTCCTCTATTTAATGAGTGTATGTGTCTATTCACGTTAGAATCTTAAACTTTACTGATTTAGTTTAGTGTTTAAATGTTGAACCTCTCCCTCTTTCTTTTCCCTCTACTATAGTGTGTTTAATGCCTCTTTGAAAGGCATATTTTACTTTTTTCTTTCTCATCCTTTCCTTTTATCCCATTACAGTCACTTTGATCCCCTTAATAAGGTTTTTTTCTTCTTTTTTGGTTTTTTTTGGAGGGCAATTGGGGTTAGGTAACTTGCCCAAGGTCACAAGGCTAGGTTGTTGTTTGGTTTTTGTGTGCATTAAGTGCCTGAAGTCGGATCCGAACTCAAGTCCTTCTGACTCCAGGGCCAGCTCTCTACTCACTGCACCACCTAGCCGCCCCATAAGTTTTTTTTTTAATCTTCAGGTTAGTCCATTCATACCCACACCCTCTATATATAACCCTTTTGAAGATCATGATTATCATAAAAATTTCAATATTGACAGTTATGAGCTCCTCCTATAGGGATGTGAACATTTTGCTCTTGTTGCATAGCAAGTTATGTGCATGTGTGCATGAGTGTGGGTGTGTGCATGTATGTGTGTGTGAGTCTGTGTTTTCCTTGTTTACCTTTTTATGTCTTTCTTGAGTCTTGTAATTGGAGATCAATTTTTCCATTGAGCTCTGGCTTTTTCATCAGCAAAGTCTCGAAGTCCCTTATTTCATTAAACGACCATCTCCTTGCCTGAAAGATTATGCTCAGTTTTGCTTGGTAGTTAACCCTTGGTTGTAGTCCTAGCTCTCTTGCCCTTCGAAATATCAAATTCCAGTCCCTCCAATCTTTTAATGTAGAAGCTGCTAGGTCCTGTGTGATCCCTACTGTAATTCCGTGATATTTGAATTGTTTCTTTTTGGCTGCTTGCAGAATTTTTTCCTTAATCTTGTAATTCTGGAATTTGGCTACTATATTTCTTGGAGTTTTCAATTTGGTATCTCTTTCAGGAGGAGTCGGGTGAATTCTTTCGATAACTATTTTATCTTCTGATTCCAGGACTTCAGGACAGTTTTCTTTGACAATCTCTTGGACGATGTTGTCTAGGCTGCTTTTTTCATCATGGCTTTCTGGTAGACCAATAATTCTTAAGTTATCTCTCCTGGATCTGTTCTCTAGGTCAGTTGTTTTTCCAGTGAGATATTTTACATTTTCTTCCAATGTTTCTATCGTCTTGTTTTGTTTGATTGACTCTTGGTGTATCATAGAGTTCTGAGTTTCAATTTGATTGATTCTAATTTTTAGCGAATTATAGTCTTCAGTTAGTTTTTGAAGTTCCTTTTTAGGGAAGTATTTTCTCCAATAACTTCACTAATTTTACTTTTTAAGGATTTGTTTTCTTCACTGAGACTTTTTTCCAAGTTGGTCACTGCCTCCTTGATTTGGTCTTTAAAATCTTTCTTAAGCTCCTCCAAGAATGCTATTTGGGCTTGAGACCAGTTTATATTTCCTTCTGTGGTCTCAGGTCTGGGTAAAGAGTCCAAATTGTCCTGTGTATTTGGTTGTTCTTGACCTACATAGTAAGCTGAGATAAATTTTCTTGCCTTCCCCTTCTTCTCAGCTTCCTTCCTTCCCATTGTGATTTCCTATTTCTTAATTTCTCAGGCTGTGAACTAAGGGCCTGGTTGTTGACTTTGAATGCTGTAGCCTCTGGGTGTCTAGCTTGTGGATAGGGCAGGAATCTCAAAGAGGTATGTTGTATGTGCACATACACATGTGGGGGGGAGGGGTGGTTTGGCCAGTTCAGATTTCTACCTCTATACCCCTGGGCTATAACTCAGGAAGGCTTTTGCTGGTCAGGTGAGGTGGGGCTCGTTGGGACCCTTCCTTCTCTTCTCTTCAGACTCCTGGCTGTCTCAGTTACACCCCTTCTTGAAGACTCCCAAGTTTGAGGCCATTTCCACTAACTTGGGATTTCAATCTGGGTGGGAGACTTATCTTTGGGTTTTCTACTTCATGAAGGAGGGATGGGAGGATCAGAGCAACTAGAATTTACTTTGCCATTCTAGCCCCTGTATTATACAGGCAGGCAATTTCTAAACTTTTAGGCTGGGGGCCGATAGCTGCAGGAGAAGTTGCTGTCTCCGCTGGAGGCCCAAGCACTCTCCTACCAGGCTCCAATGATCTGTCCTATTCCCTCATGAGATGACTGCAATTCGTCCTTGGTAAGTCTGCAGGCTGGGGCTTCTTCTCTCTCTGGTGTAGTCTGCTTGTCTGCTCTTATGTCTGAGCTGTGCAGACCCCACCTGCTCTGTGCTCACCCTGTCCGTACGCACTGGGCACTTTCCTGGGCTGGATTCTGCCACGCTCCGTCTGCAAGTGGATTTTATCACTCCAGAATCCATTCAGATTCACTTTTTAAGGTTTAGTGACAGGATTCATGGAGGAGCTTAGAGAAGTTAGTGCTTCCTTTCCGCCTTCTTGGCTCCACGCCCAATTCTTCTTTTTAAGGAGTTATTTTCATCAGTGAATTTTTGGACTTCTTTTTCCATTCTGTCAATTCCTTTTATTAAAGTTTTATTTTCTACAGCATTTTTGTACCTTTCTTATTAAGTTACTAATTGTCTTTTCTTAATTTTCTTCCTTTGCTTTCATTTCATTGCCTAATTTTTCCTCAACCACCTTTACTTGATTTGGAAAATCAAAGTGTTTTTAGCTTTTCCAAGAATCCTTTTTTGGGGCTGTGTCCAAATCATATTTTTCTTTGAGGTTTTGCTTGTAGCTATTATGATTTCATTGTTTTCTGAGTATGTGTCTTGATCTTCCCTGTGACCATAGTAGTCTCTATGGTCAGGTTCTCTTTTTTGTTGTTTATTTTTCCATGCTATTTCTTGATTTAGAACTTTATGTTGGGCTCTGTTCCCAGTTCTGGGGGTGGAAGGGCACTGTCTCAAGCTTCAGACTTTTTCCCACTGCTCTTTTCAGAGATAGTTCTGGGGGTTTGGAAGTTTTCAGCACTTCCAAGATAGTGTGATCTGGGTAGAGGTATTGTCACTGTTATCCTGGTCTACACTCTGGTCCTTGCCCAGGAAAGACCCTTGATCCCTTGTGTTGCAATCAATACTGCTTCTTGGGGTCTTTAATCACTTGGAATTGAAAGTGATACTATCCCTCAGGGCTTCCACTCCCTCTTGACCAAAAGCATTCCTTTCTGCCCTTAAACCACGACCCAGAAGTGTGCATAGATAATGTAGTCTCTTTTTGACCAGTTACTGGCTCCCAAAGCTGCTGCTCCTTCTTTCACCACCACCTACTCCTACCACTGGTGCTTCATCTACATGGGCCTCTACCCTCGTGTCAAAGAGCTCTCTTTCCAACCCCTTAGCTGCCTTGGGCTGGAAGAATATCTCACTGTGACCTTTTATTGGTTCTGCTAATCCAGAATTCTACTTGAGGCATCATTTTAAAGTTGGTTGGTGGGGAATATTGGGCAGGCTCGGCTGAGTGCTTTCTCTGCTCCGCCATCTTCAGAGTGTAACTTTCTTGAAAATAGAAAGTATTTCATTTTGTTCTTTGTACCCCTAGGGTCTAGCATTAGGCCTAACACATAGCAGTAGCTTTATCAATGTGTGTTAAATTTAATGGAAGTAATAATGCACGCAAAAACATTTTGAAAAACATAAAGAGAACTGTAAGGGCTATTATTCTCCTGAGATCAACCATGCAAATTATTCAGACTCTCTGAGTTAGAGTTAGAATACTGAACTGTGGGCATGTAGTGACTTAATTAAAACTTGAGAGACTGACAGGTTTCTACTACTACTGCCATTAATGGGTTACAGATGTTCATTGCCATCAAAGGCAGCATGGTCTGCTGACATTAAGAAGGCTGGTTACCGATGCAAGCAAAGCAAGGAGCAGCCATTAATGAATCCATCCCATTATCTAAGGATCATCTCTGACATCTCCATGGCCCATCCATAACTCCCCTCTCCCTAACAGACATCATTTGCCTTGCATATAGTAATGAACACTCATTACTAATGAATAGAAATCTAGAAGAAACATGTTATAATGAATAAAGCATCGAACAGAGAGTCAGCAAACCTGTCTCCTGTCTTGGTCTTGCCTCCCATCGTGCATGCCCTCACCACATTATGTTTCTTCAGTTTCTCAAGCATCTGACTAGAATTTTAACACTGACACCAGCAGGTGTTCTTTGTGTTGTGAGCCCTCTCGTTGGAACATTCTATGTAGAACTTACCAGTGGTTTGTGGCAAGCTCAGTTTGATTCTGTTCAAAGGAAATTTACAAAGGAAGCTAGTCTGCACAGACAACTTGGAAATCAAAAAGGCATTATAATGAAGAAATATAGAGACATCAGTCTCTACCTTCAGCAGGATAACTCACAACAAACAACCTTTCAAGGGAGTCTAAGGTATGTATCATCACCCCACTTGTCAGCTGAAGAAACAGCCAGGGATGTGCTAGAGCCAGACTTATCAAAGTCAATTGTTAAATTTGCACTGTGATCATTTACACCTCAACAAATCAAGGCTTAATTTATTGTTTTATTGATTCTCCAGATTTAAGAAAGTAGTGGAGAAAACTTTTTTTAAATATAGATTAAACTTTAAAGTTTCCCTCTTTTTTTGGAAAGCTGGTTGTTAAATATTTACCAGCATACTCCTGACAGTATGGTTTGAAACTAGCCAGTGGACTCAATTCAAGTGTCACCTATATGAAACCTTTTCTGACCTCCCCCTCTTCCATCATCATGTCTTTATTTTGTATATATTTCGCTTACACTTGTATGTGTACATGCTATTTCCTCCAGTAGAATATATGCTCCCTAAGGGCAGGAATTGTTTCCCTTCTGTCCTTGTATCCTCAGTGCCTGGTCTCATGGTAGTCACTAAATGAACTTGCTGATTGACTGACTGATTGCAAGAAAGAAAGTGTCCTAGATTAGTTCTAGCCACATGCTAGTCAAGAATTACTTATGTACTTTGTGCTAAGTCCCTAGCTGTCCTAAGTGCCAGGGATAAAAGCATAAACCAAAAGAAAGACAGTATCCTACCCCAAGTAGCTTTATGGCATGATGGAAAAGTCCAGTCTGGTGGGAAATAAAGGGATGACTGGCCTGGGCACCCTTCTTAAATAGAGGTTCTGGAAGGATCCCCACACCCTCCAATCAGAAGGAGCGGCCTCAAGGGCAAAGGGCATTTCTGAGGAGTGAGTTCCATGTGTACCACACTTACAAAAACTAGAGGAGAAATGTTCAGTTCCAGAGAGCTATCTACCATGGGAGGTAGTGGCTTCCTTCTCCTTGAAGATTTTTAAGCAGAGGCTAGATATTGTAATGGGATACAGGTTGGGCTAAATTCCTGGGGTCCCTTCTAACTCATGATTCTGTGAGATTATATTTGCATCGGGATGTGAGGCTGAAATGAAGAATAAAGAGCAGTGACCCAGTGGGCAATGCAAAAAACACGTCCAACCATGGGGATCAGCTGATAAATGCCAAACTTTGGTTCAGCACACCACAGATGTCTTGGGAGCAGGTTATCGTGGGAAGAGACACTGGGTGGGTCACAGATGGAAGACAACAGACAAACATACTATCCAACTTACAGACTGGATAGCTGGGGACCGCCAATGGAAAGACAAAAGGTTCCATGAGATGAGACAGTAGTCCAGCTGTTTGGCCAGAGAGAGTGATCAATGCAGGTAACAAGAGATCTTTGATCATGGCTCAAACCCTGTTGAAACACAAGTGGTCCAAAAGGACAAAATAAGTTACAGAGAACATGTAACAGAAGAGTCAGATAGAAAAGGGTGTCTCAATGTCTATTTTATCAAGGGATAGGAATGATAAAGAAATTTTTGGTATTTATTCAATTGCCTGTACTAAAGTGTGTTGTAGGGTAGGTTTGTTAACAATACATTCTGACTTATTAACTCTGACAGTCTAAGTACCATGGTCTCCCTGGCGGTGACATATGATTGGCCTCATTGATGTGTGTTTGATTCCCTCGCAGTGAAAATAAACAAGCCTTTGGAATATGCAAAGTGAAATCAGCTAGAAAGACAGTAGAACAGGAAGTCTAAAGAACAATATCCCAATTATTCCTTCAAATTCTGACAGCATAAATGCAAACCTACTTTGGGCAAAAACTTGTAAAAAAAAATAACAGGCAGATGGTAAGTGAAAATTTATAGTTTCTTAAAATTGCAAAAATATTGTGCTTTGTGTTGACAAGAACCCTGCCTTGAAAGCAGCTCAGCTCTCTGGGCTTGGGTTATCTGCTTGGGCCTCTGTGCCTCATTTTGAATTATACCAAATTGGGTTGGGAGCATCTCAGTCCATCAGAAAAAGTCTCTGAGCTGAAGTGAGGGAGGAGGGCAGCCACTTGGGAAGGCCTTGGGATAATTCTCCTACTCCAACCACCATGTCTTCCAGATGATCAAAGTAAGGTCCAGGATCCAACAGGAATGGTACCTAGGCAGGTACTCATGGGAGTCTGTGGAGATGGAACAAGGAACCAAGACACTTGCCAAGTTGGCTCTGACCTCAGGTCTACCCTGGTTTTCATTTCGGGGCCAAACAGTGAAGGTTGCCATGGGAAGAAAATGAAGACATCATTTGGTTGGACCAAAGAATTGATATTTTCAAAACAAGAACCACAGGACCTGGGGTGGGGGTTAAAGGGACATGTCAGTCAAGTCAAAAAGTATTTATTAATTACTTATCATGTGCTCAGTGTCATAAGCCACAAAATCAGAGGATTTAGAGCTAGAAGGGGTCTCAAAGGACGTCTGGTCACACAGAGCCAGGATTAGAACCCATGTCTTCTGACTCTAAATCCATTGTTCCACTACACCATGTCTCAGGTCCTTGAGAAGTTCACCATCTAGCTGGGTAAATGACTGGGGGTTTTTTCCTCTGTGATCTCATTGATATGGAAAAATCCCAATGTGTAAACTCCTTGCCTCAATGTAGATTGGCAACTCATCTATAACTTATAGTCTTAGAGTGTTTCTTAGACACTGAAAATTTAAGTTATGTACCCAGGGTCATATAGCTAGTGTCCCTCAAGAGACAGGACTAGAACCCAGGTTTCCCTGACTCCAAGGCTCGATGATAATTTACACCATCACCACCACCACCAAAACTAGAGAATAAATGCCATAGGAATTCCAAGAAGGAAAAGGTCAATGTGGCCTGAGGTGTTTGGGAAAGGATCAAATGCTCCATATTGGAGAAAGGACATGGCCTGGGCCTTGAAGTAATAGATGGGATTTGGAGTAGTTGGTGGAGGGTTCTGGGGCGGGGGGGGGTGGGGTTTCCAAGTGAGAGAACAGCATGAGCAAATACTCAGAGACAAAGATGGTCTGGTTCTTTCCTACATATTTTTCTAGAAAGTAACCCAGCAATGATGCCACTTCCTAGTCTGCCCTTTAGAGATGGAGCTTCATGAGCCTAGTGACATGCAAATCACTGAAAAATGCCTACCCTACCAGAAAGACTATAGCCAGGATCTAAGAGCCTCTGAGGGTAATCAGCAATGGGTCACATGGGCTTTGAAAGACATTGCCCTCCTGACCAGCAGGAGAAGCCAAGATGGGAAACCTGGTGGGCCTGCCCACTGTCCCTCCACCATATCAGAGATGGGAGAGGATGGGTTGGGGATGGGGAGGGCATACATGCAGTTGTAATGAAAAGATCAGAACTTTGGGGATTTAGTTCTGGCCTCCCTGGTCACAAGTTTCTTATCAGCAGTGGGTCTTATAGCTTCTCTAAGTTGCTATAGATCTTAATAAATGCCAGCTTGACTTATTCTTAGTTTTGCTTTTTATTCATTCTCCTCCCAACTGGGCTCCACCTCCTCTGTCCCAGGTGGGGATTGTCATTCTCTTGGTAATGTTGGTCCCACCACAGGTAGAATTTCTCCTTATATTTCTCTAGGGACAAGATGGAGTCAGGGCAGCTGAGATGTCTAGAAGTGCTATTTCAGAAATTTGTCTAGAATGGTTTTTGAGGTTTGTTCATTCTGCCAACCATGACTGAACGAGGAGCCTTCCATGCAAAAAGCTCAATTTTATAGCTTTTGGGTATTTCTAATGTGAAATTTCAGGGTCACTGGGATGGAGAAGGCTAAGGAAGAATATTCACATTCCTACGTGATCCTGAGATGTGAAGATCAAGGACAAGAGCAATTAGCAAATTCATTCATTCATTCAAGTCCTCTTGGAAAGTCCCTATATTAAGACACTGTTAACATATGGTAACAGGTTAACATGGTAACTAAGTCCAAGTTCCTGCAGTAAGCTGTGAAAATCAAGCCTGCTCATTATCACAGTAGGGGACCTTTTCCTACAGTAGGTGCTTCATTAAAGTTGAATGCAAATGAAATTTCTAATAGAAAATAGTAGAGGTCCAGGGTTCAAATCTAGACTGTTACTTAACATCTGTGTGATCTTGGACAAGTCATTTAAATCTCTCTGAACCTTAGTTTTTCATCTGTAAACCAAGGGGGTTACATTAGATGGCCGCTAAATAGTCCTTGGAAGCTCTAAAAATCCAGGATTCTATGAAAACTAAAGGTCAATAAAGAACAATTAGAAAAGGCACTAATGAATGAACTGCTAATTGTTCTTTCTTGTTTGGACATTGGGCAAGGAAAGTTAGAATCTTATTTAAATGGCATCTAGGATTCTGGGGGTGTAAGGGCAGCTCTTACAGAGATGGCATTTGAGAAGAAGCATTTTTAAGACAAATTACCTTTTGAACTAATAGTCTATTATTCCCCTCAAATGGCCCCTTTTCTTTTAAAAATAAAAAGTCCTTCATTTATATTTAAGGTATAAAAGACCATTTATTCTGCTCCCACCTGGTAATCAATTTTTAACAATGCCATTTTCTCCTCCCCTTGTAATTCTGCATGTCACACAAAGCCCAAAGCTTTCAGCTTTTGGAAAGTTGAAACAAAATCCATGACCATTTCCCCCATCTTATCCCTACCCACCCACACACTTACCCCAAATACACTGAAAATATGTAATCAGGGCTCCCTGTTGTCCTCAGCATGGGGCTGAATTGGAAGGCATTAAGAAATAACCACTTCTGAGTCACATTTAGATACCACCAAGTTTTGGCATACATGTGTAGTCATCAGTCCTGTTCCCCCTTTCCGAGCCAGGAGGCCTTGGCTATGTATCCTCCAGGCTTAGAATGGCCGGGGGGTTCCTTTGACAGGCACAGAACAGGGTACAAGGTTTCTCTTCTCCTCTCTGTGCTCTAGGGACCTGAGGGAAAGGAGCCAGGGAGTCCCACACCTTGAATTGAATGCTCTCCCATTAGGATTCTAGTTTTTCTTTAAGGTACTAGCTGGGGGCATGGCTACCCTACTGGCAACTGGCCATTGAGCCCTCTGTCCCTGCCACACGATTGCCCTTCTTCCCTTCACCAAACCTAGATGGAAATTTCTGGTCTTGACCCCTTACTCTCTGTCCTTTTTAAGCCCCTCCCCTTTTGTTTCCCTTGTGACTATTCTCTTCCCAACTCTACCCTTCACCCTCCTAGTACCCGCCAATTTCCCTCTTGGTTTAGCACTCTTTAATTGGGTATTCATTTGCTCCTCCCACAATACCCCTCCCCACCCCCCCTGTCCATTTATTCTTATTCTGATGTACTCCAATTAGGAGGAAATGTGTTCTTTTTTCCTCTTTCCTTTTCTTAAAAGAAATTAAACTGCTTCATTTGGTAGCAGGTAAATAGGCAAGTTACTTCCTGCCCTGGGACTCAGTTTCTTCCTCTGTGAAATGAGGGGATTGATTGTACTAGGGTAGATGGCTTCAAAGGTCCCTACCCTCTATAGATCTATGTGTCGTTATGTTTCTGGCTTGGCGAGGGAGTAGGGATATATGTGGAAATGAATATGATGTAAGGTATTGGTCACTTTAATAAGAATAATAATATAGATAGACAAAATAAACCAAGCTGTATCCAATGCAGAATTAGAACCTTTAAGGTGGAGTTCAACTTCTTACCCAATTTAGTTAAGTCCTCTAAAATATTCCCAAAGGATGACTGTCTAGGTGGGGGTGGGGAACCTGTGGCCTGCAGGCCACATGTGGCCTTCTAGGTCCTTGGGTGAGGCCTTTGGACTGAGTCCAAGTTTTACAGAAAATATCCTTTCATTAAGGGGATTTGTTCTGTGAAGTTTGGATTCAAAGGGCCACACTTGAGGACCTAGAGGGCCCTGTGTGGCCTTGAGGTCGCAGGTTCTCCACCCCTCTAGCCTCTGCTTGAACACCAACAAGTCAGTCCATTCCAAAGTTAGGCAGCTCTAACTATTCAGAAGGCCTTTCTTGTATGTGGCCAATATCTTCTTCCCTCCCACTCCCATCCACACTCTCCTTAAGTGGGCCAGTCAGTACTTGGCTGCATATAGGCTGAAACCCTACGTAAAAGGATTAAGACTGATTTTTCTGTGTCCTGCTGAGAACCAGTCTCATTACTTTAGAGACATTTCATGCACCCCCATGCAGGAAAGGAACTCCAAGAGCATGTTGCTTTTTTGAAGCCAATACAATTTTCTATTCTGATCTGCCACAAATGTTCTCTCCCTAAGGCACAGGAAGGACGCATGGAGTGCATCTCGGATACAGCATATGGTGCTAAAATAGCAGGTTGAAAATCTTTAGCAACATTTGACAGTAGTAAGAGATCAATTATTTCAAAATAAATATTCAAAAGCTCTCCTGGTCCTCTGTTGAGATGAGATTGTATCTAACCATAATAACGACTTCCCTGCTAATAGTAGTCAAGTTTGCCCACAAAATGGTGTCAATTAAATGCTCAGTTGGCCAAGGTTTGGTCTCTGCTGCTGCTGTCACTTTTGGAGATTCCCACATATAGTGAAACCTAAACACTAAATAAGTAACTGTCACCTTCCTCCAGTATCTCTTCCATCTTCTTGGAGATGGTGAGATCAAAACTTCGAGGTATACACTCTCTAGGTGAAGCTGGTCTCCATTCCCTAAAGCACCAGAAGGATTCTGACTTGCTATGATGACTGCTGGATTCCAAAGCAAAATCTCTAGTATTCTCAGGATTCTTAATCCTCCAACAAGCACGTGTTGATACTAACTATGTGGCCAGGCCCATGCCGAAATCCAAACATTACATATGGGACCCAGCTGCCTGACATAGTTTGGATTTGGCTGGGCTTTCATAGGACCTTTGTGCTAAAATGTCCCCCGGGGAGCTGGAGGCCAACATTGGGAAAGCCCAGCACCTAGTACAGTGCCTGGCACACAGTCAGAACTTAAATGCCCTTGCCTGATTGAGTAATGCATGGATGTATGCCCATTGAGTGGGGATGGACCTGGGGGCTAGCAACTGAGATGTCTCGTGGAAATCAACAAACTGACGGACTGAGAGGAAAGAGACAGGAATAGGATGCTGGTAGGCAGGAAAAAAACCAGACAGATACGTGCCAAGGAAGGATAGAGGAAATGGAAAGACCTCAATCAGAAGGTATGGCCAAAATCTCTCCCAGGAAGGCAAGTGGTGCTGAAGAAGTTACCCATGGGAAGAATTTGAAGTAAAGAAGAAAATGGGGGGGGGGGGGCGGCTAGGTGGCGCAGTGAGTAGAGTGCCAGCCCTGGAGTCAGAAGGACCTGAGTTTAGATCCAGCCTCAGACACTTAACACACACAAACAAAAAAAAACTAGCCATGTGACCTTGGGCAAGTTACTTAACCCCAATTTCCCTCCAAAAGGCAAAAAAAAAAAGAGAAAAAAAAGAAAAGGGAAGGGGACAGTGATGGGGAAAACAGAAGACTAAGAAGACAAAAGCATTGATGGAAATTTAAAAATACACAGATGAGAGCAGAGAAAAGTTCAAAAGGGGGTATGATCATGCCACATTTACTATATACATTTAATGAACCAAACTACATGTAATAGAGATTTACAGTTTAGTATTTTTTTAAGTTTCCCCAAAAGAACCATCTTTTAATTAGCCCCACCCTGGGTAAGGGGTAGTCTGTTCCATTTTTAAAGAGGGTTGGTCATTTAAGATGATCTAACTTCCCCCAAACAGGATGTTCATCTTCCTTAACCCAGGAATCTTTTTTTTTGGAGGGGGGAAGGCAGGGCAATTGGGGTTAAGTTTCTTGCCCAAGGTAACACAGATAGTAAATGTGTCAAGTGTCTGAGGTCTGATTTGAACTCAGGTCCTCCTGACTCCAGGGCTGGTGCTCTATTCACTGCACCACTTAGGTGCCCCAGAATCTTCTAACTCATAAGACAGAGTGTTCTACCAGATACAGCATGAACACAACCTTCCCTGAGACCTTGGGGTCATCACTGTCTTATTTGCCTACCATGGTTGGGGCTTGGAGAAGGGGGGATGTTACAGGGTGTTGTCCCTAGGCTCCCTCTAATAAATAGGAGAGGGTCTGAATTTGGTGGTAGAAGGTACTATTGATAGAATGCATTTCATCGACAGAGGGGCATAGATGTGAGCTTCTGGCCCATATCCTTTCTAGTCTGTGAAGTAGCATAATATCTTCCTCTGCAGTCTAGAGTACAGGATAGCAATAGCTTAGGGATAAGAGGATGAAACTAAATGAAAAGAGGGGGAAAGGAAGTCTTAATCACAAGTCAGTTCTTTTTCTAAATCGAACTTTACTGCTAGGTCTCCCATGGTTCTGTTTGCCTCAGACAAGTCTAATCATTCCCCATAGACTTGGTGATGGATCTACAAACACAAGATGACATCCTAAGTTCCCTGACACAATAGAACAACCAACAACAGTCAATCCATTAACAACCCCCCAACAGACCCTAGGAAACATGTATGACAAGGTAGCCCTGTTCTCAAGTAGGAACTGAACTCTCTGACCTTGTCCCCGTCATACAAGAGCCACAAACCAAGAGAAGAAGGTATGTCCTCCCCAAACCTAAAAGAACAGTATATTTGGGGTCCTAGCAGACAACCACATTGCTAGATAGTTCAGCCTCAATGCCTACATAGCCAACAACTTTATCCAAATGAAGCATCCAGATCGAAGACAATAAATGAAGCAACCAGAGATTGAAAGACAATGATCAACAGCGTGGGGGACCCATTAGTTGGTTGTTATAGTCCCTGGCCTGAGGTGGATGGGCAGAAGTCACCCCCTTAGGACCAATGCTGTCCACTCTCTGTTGCTATGCAAAGATAGCTTTTGCACAGAGAGCAAGTCAACTAGCAATGGCAGTTATCCAGTGGTAGGGAAGTCAGAGGGAGCTGAAAGATAGGACAAGATGAATATGGCTGGACACAAAACCCAAGATACACATGAAGAAAGATGAATGTAGCAAATGAAAGAAACCCTCTGTTGAAAGTGTAGCTCTGGAAAAGTATGGAACTCAAAACACGTTTGCTTGCTCTCTCAGATGTTTTTAAAGCATGTTCTTTATTATACAGCCACTGCAAACACTGGTCCCTAGCTTGGCACCTGGATTGCAGTCATCAAGGGTAGTAGATTCTGCAATGCTTTTAGCCCCTGAGTGTATGGGAAATTTCTGGTGACACTATTTCCTTTTCCTCCCAAACATGGAAGCTTTAGACTGGAACTTGACCATTCTCAGCTCATTTCTCTACACCGCCAAAGGGCAGGTCAAACAGGAAGAACCATGCCTCAACACCAAGAAATCTGTGGCCTCTGGGGTAGTTTCTGTTCATCCAGATGCTCAGCAAAGCTGGGACACATCTGGGCAAAGTATGTCTGATAGGACCTGCTTTCTTGAAGTGGACTCCACACCCTTCCTCAGGCCATGAGTTAAAGTACTCCAAGGTGCCCTTGCTAAAAAGAAGACATTCTCAATGCTGACAGACTTAGGAAAAGACCATTCTTTTCCCCACAAAGTGTTATTAATTGTTCTGACACATGCCTCTGGCGTCTGCACCTTTTTGTGTAAATAAATGATTAGCTCCATCAGGATGCAGCCTGGGACAAGTTGATTAGAAGAAAGAGCAATGGCTCTACCACACACAGCTCCCCTATAACTTTCTTCATTAGGAAGAATCTTTTCTTTCTGTCTCCACCCTATCTTTTCTTCATATTCTCACTCCAGCTGCTGTTTTTTCCTTCTTCCTTTTCCTTCCCCCTCACTCCACTCAAAAAGGAAGAGCTGTGAAAAGAGGAAATAGAAAACTGGCTTCCAAGCAATTCAAAGAATCTTGTAATCATGCAGTCTGGATGAGACCTTGGAGAACATGTATCCCAATCAATCCATCAATCAATCAGTCATTCAGTCACCAAATATGCTTAAGTGCTTTGTTCTAGAAAGCAAAAATGGGACAGTCCCTACTCTCAAGCTTACAGCAAACCAGCTGCTACCTGAAACTTTAATCTTTTGCTTCATGGATATATATCTACACAGATCAATAAGTTGGAGGTGGATATATGGGAACATTGAATTAGGTGACCACAATGACTGTAATAAGAGGAATCATACACATTTATATAACACTTTATGGTTGCAAATCACTTTACGTTTAGTATCCTAGTTGATACTCACAATCCTCTGAGATGAGACATTATTATTGCCATTTACAGATGAGGAAACCAAGGCCCACTTGTCCAAGGATTATACGGTTAGTCAGGGACAGAACTGGGACTTGAACCCAGTTTTTCTAACTACAAATCTCATTGCTATTAATTCAGTAAAACAATCACTTGCTACTATTCGATTCAATTCTCAACAAATATGCATTAAGCAATTCAATCCAATTAAGTTTCGAGTAAACACCTACTATATAACCAGATGATGCATTATATTTAGTCTGGGGATATAAGGACAAAATGAAAGTGCCTGACCTCGAGGAATTTGGAACATTTGGAACACATGTAAGCAAATACAAAGCACAAATAACTTTTAGGCTGAAGGTACAGTTCTAATGGGGGCCACTACGTAACTCTACAGTGGATATAGTGGTAGGACGTAAATTCAAATCTGGTCTTAGACACTTTCTAGCAAGTCACTTAACTCTGTCTGCCTCAGTTTCCTTATCTGTAAAATGAGCTGGAGAAGGAAATGGCAAACCACTCCAGTTTCTCTGCCAAGAAAACCCCAAAAGAGGTTGTAAATAGTCAGAAACAACTAAAAATGACTTAACAACAACAGCACAATTCTAATATGAAAGTCAGTTTGTCAAAAAAAAGTAAGGCTTCCAGAAGGCACAGTGACAGGGTAGAGAAGAGTGGGAGGGAGCGGTAGTCAGGATAGGAAGGGAGTTTCAATGATCGTCCATTCAAAATCCCCAAGATTCAGAGCGCACCTACAATCCAGCCCTTTCCCAACTTTAACTGTGGCAAGATCTGTGTAGAATGCAGTGGGATCTCTGAGTTAAAGCCAATGAGACATGCTTTGCAAAGTCTTTAAACTTCCCTCAAAATGCAGTTAAAGAAAACAAGGCTTTTTTTTTAAATGGGAGAACAAAATTAGTGCTCATGGGAGTGGTCTGATGCAGAGAGTGAAGCGCTGAGGCTTCACAGTTTCAGCTCTGCCAGTCTCAGCCTTAAATACCTTTGGTTATTCTGGGCCTGAGCCTCTCAGGAACAGATGCCACCAATCACAGACCATGCTGGGCTGGATCTTTAACAAGTGAAAGAGACAAAACATGGCCCAGTAACTACAATAACCCAGAGGAATTAAATGACCCCCCTCTTCTCTGACTGCATCATATTACATTGGCTTCAGCAGACTAACCTTGTCTTAGGGGCTGACATTACACCATCAGGTTCTCAAGGTTCTTATGTTAAGAGATGAGCTGTCCAATGCGAACAGTCTACTGCCAAGAGATAGTGGGGCCTGACTTATTGAAAGTATTCAGCCAGAGGTTGGATGACTCTTTCTCCAGGATATTATAGAGAGAATTCCTGTTTGGATATGGATTGGACTAATGACTTCTGAGGCCTCTTCCTACTCTGAAGTTCCAGGATTTGGGGATACTGGAACATGAATGGCCTAGTCCATCTTACTCAGAAGCTCATAGATAGGTTTAAGATGCAGAGTTACAAGGGATCATAGAGGCCATCAATTCATCCCCTCTCATTTTCCAGATGAGGAAACCTATTTAGTACTTATTCCAAAACTGTCTTAACTCTTCACCTTGGTTAGTTTATCATCACCTTGAAAGAAAGAAACTGTTCCCCCACAGTACCTAGAACACAGTTACTGTTGTTGCTGTTCATCCTTCCTTTTCTAAGAGGACCAATGACATCACAGGGTGATGCCATGATCTGCACATGAATTGGATTTAAGTGAGGAAGAGTTGCACAAAGTCATCAATCTTCCTCTTTCTTCCAGAATCATCAAATTCCAGGGGGCAGCTAGGTGGCTCAGTGAACTGGCCCTGGAGTCAGGAGGACCTGAGTTCAAATCTGGCCTCAGATACTTAACATTTACTAGCTGTGTGACCTTGGGCAAGTCACTTAACCCCCAAATTGCCCTGCCTTCCCCCCTCAACAAAAAATAATCAAATTCTAGTGGCAAGACAAAAGTCAGGACAACAGGTAATACCCTGCAATGCAGCGGATGAACTTGGCTTCTCTGATGTCTGACTGAGCTCTAAGCACTCCACAGCCCCAGTTTCAAACACCCTCATGGCCATTGGAACAAATTGTTCTGATCTGCCCATTCTGCTGGGACAGGTCTTCACATGCTTCACACCAGAGGTGCTAGGCCTCCTTGAGCTAGCTCTTAGCAGGGCACCATGTTTTGGTTGATGGGTCAATTCATTGCTTGGTTAGGTGAAGCATGTTGTTTCTCAGGATAGACTTTTCTCCAGACTAAGCTATTGCTGCTCCTGCTCTGGTGGCCTCTGCTCCCAACTCTGCTTTCTGAGGGAGCCTCTGATGTCTCTTCTGACTTTCTGAGACAGCACACAGTATACCATCAGGCAAGACACAGTTGCCTGATGATTTGACATATGTAATAATACATCATCTCTATAAAGCCATTCCTGATTTCCCACCCATCCACCCAGTTACTACTCTTTCTCTCAAATGACCTTGTATGTATTTGTGTATGTGTATGTGTATGTGTATACACGCAGCATATATGTATTAGCTCCCCTGATAGAATGGAAGCTCCCTGAAGGCAGGGACTGTTTCCTGGCTTGTTTTTGTATCTCTAGGGCTTACTAAAAGCTTGTTGGTTGATAGGGTCAGAGATGCAACTCAGAATGGTGTCAAATTAGAAGGCAATGCTGCTCAACCTACTATGCTTTTTCCTACATCCCTGAGACTTAAGGGGAGAAACTCTCTCTGATGTTACTCTGTGGCATGCACCAGGCAGCTGATCCTAGGACAAATTCTGCTAGTGAAATTCCCTTAGGAATTTATTTGATATCCCAGTCCTCCTTCCCTTAACTACCCCCCATACACAAATAAATGAGGATTTCTAGAGTTTTTCCCTCCCTCAGAGAACACACCAATAATGCTTCCCTTCTCTGCTGGTGATTCCTAAAACCAGGAACTTCAGGGAACAAAACCAGAATTCCCGTGAGGTTGAAAGTAAATGAGATTCCATTCCTCAGGCCTGACCAGCTTACCTGCCACAAACTTTTAGCCAGTGAAACCACTATACCTGCTCAACAACATTTTGTTAGGGTCAGCGCTAACTATTGAGAAGTTACATGAGATGGATTTGTATGTCTGCAATTACTCCACAGGGCAACACTACACTTCCCCTGCAACTTTGAAAAGTATAGGGAGAAGGGGCAGCTAGGTGGCTCAGTGAATAGAGCACTGGCCCTGGAATCAGGAGGACCTGGGTTCAGATCTGGTCTCAGACACTTAACACACACACACACACACACACACACACACACACACACACACACACACACACAAACTAGCCATGTGACCTTGGGCAAGTCACTTAACCCGAACTGCCCTCCAAAAAAAAAAGAAAAAAGAAAAGTATAGGGGGAGGAAAGAGGCAGCTCTGCCTAACCTCAGCCTCTCCATAGCTCCAATAATGGCTTCTATAGGTGATATATGGGACATGTCTACCGTTGACTCAGCAAGGCTCTTTTTAACATATTAATTGTATTAATGTTCATTGGAATTAATTTATTCTACATATTATTAATAACAATAATTCTCATTAGCTTTCAGGTTAACAAAATGCTTAACCTGGGTGGTAGCTAGGGCAAGTGTTGTTATTTCCATCCTAAAATGAAGAAATCAAGAGGAACTTGCCCAGGGTTATACAATTGTAATTGTGTGTCTGAGCTGGGATTAGTATCCAAGGCTCCAGAGTTCCCTACTGCCTCTTGCTAACAATTAATGGGTAGAGATATTCTAAGCATCATGATGGGGAAAGAAAGCATTCTGTCCCTAGAGTCTGAGAATGTGGGTTAAAATCTCACCTCTGATACTTATTTACTCAAAAGACCTTGGACAAATCATTTTACTTTCCTCTTCTGTAAAATGGGGGGTGGGGGTTGGATGGACTCTGTGGTCTCTGAGGTCCTTTCCAGATCTAGATCTAGGATTCTGAGTGTGATGGTGGGCAAGTCATTCCCCTCCCTGGGCCTCCGTTTCCTCCTCTGTAAAGTGAAGAGATTGGACTCAATGGCCCATGAGGTCCCTTCCAACTCTAGAACGATGAACCCGGATGTCCTAACACTGACATTGGCCTAGGTGTGCCAGCAGAGGTGGCAGCTCATGGAGCCTTAAACCTCCCTTAAAGGCTTGGCTCAGATGCTGCCTCTCAAATGAGACTTTTCCTGATCCCCTACTGGTTTGAGTTCTCCTACCCCGACCCCCAAATTATCCCATATTTATTTTGGATGGATACTGTATTAAATTCTCTTCATCTGTGTCTTCTCCCCCGAAGAGAATGTAAGCTTCATTTCTGCTTTTGTAACCCTTGTGCTGAGCACAATTCCTGGGACGTCACAAGAGCTTCATACATACTGATTGAATTCAGTTGAATTGATGTTCTTGCCTCATTTGTAAAATGGGGATAATAATCCATGCATTTCTTCCCTCATATGCATGTTGTGGTGAAAATGCGTTTTTGCCTCTTTTTGAAGTGTCTTAAACATTACACCTGGGATCATTACTGAGATAAGTTCTTACTGCATAGGGGGAAGGGGTCATATTGTGGAGCTGAGGCATTCTGGGAGGCTCACAGAGTAATTAATGTGCAGAGAAGGGGATAAGCAGCTCCAAAGTACCATGCACTGTACTAAGGATGTCAACCTTCACAATAACCCCAATAGGAAGGTGCTATTATTATCCCTATTTTAGAGGTGAGGAGACTGAGGCCGTTGGAGGTTATGTGACATGCTTATAATCACACAGCTAGGGGGCGGCTAGGTGGCACAGGGAGTAAGAGCACTGGCCTCGGAGTTGGGATGACCCAAGATCGAATCCAGCCTCAGAAAATGAGCACCCACACATAAATAATGACTGGCCAAGTAACCTTGAGCAAGTTAACCCCAATTGCTTTAAAAAAATAATCACACAGCTAAGGGAATGACTGAGGTCATATTTGAACTCAATTCTTGACACCAGACCCAACATACTTCACTGCTGTAGTTGCTGATTGTTAGAAAACTGCCTGCTTTGAGGTCAAGGTGCTCAAATTCTTCGAAAACCTCAACACTTTTGTTTTGTTTTTTTTTTTGCTTTTTGGAGGGCAATTGGGGTTAAGTGACTTGTCCAAGGTCTGTAATGGAAATGCAAATTTAAAGATTTTCCCTGCCCCTAAGCCCTTTGATAGGCTTAAGAGACTCTGAGAACCTTTCTTGATTTGAAAATATACTCTGCCTACTAATAGTCTGAATGTGGTCACATGGAGCCTGTGGCCGGAGGCTTGGTTTTCAGGAATGCCCACCCTTTGGTGCTTTGTGATTGGGCAATGGGTCAAGAGGGTGGTTACATTCTCTAAACATGGAGAAGGCTATATAATCCCTGATGTGAGGCTTTGCTTTGGGGCTCACTTTGAGAAGTGTTATGTGATTTGACCAGATGAGACTCTGGGCAGCCATTGAGAGAGCCCCCTGGCTTTGAAAACCCAGATGTTGATGCTTCCCTCTCTGGTAACTGTGATTTGGTACTGATGTAATGGTTGGACAGTTTGGAAGCCTGTCTGCTTGATCTGTTTGTTTCTCTGTCTTGTAAGTTCTGTCTATATACTTTGAAGTTCAGGGTGCTGACCTTTTTCCCCTGAACTAGGTAAATGACATATGTTTGATTGATTAAAGTAAGCTTGTTAACCCATTTTGAGTTGCTTTCCTTTAGAAAAGCAGATCTGGGGGGGTGGAGCCAAGATGGAGGAGCAGAAACAGCACTTCCACAGCACTCCAGCCCACACCACTTCAAAATCATGTAAAAGGGGGACTCTGAACAACCTCTGGAGCTCCAGCACCCACAGAATGATACAGAAAAGCTAACCTCCCACTGAGGACAGTGCAGCAGCCTGGCAGGGAACGGACAGTGCAGCACTCTGAGAGCCGAGCCCAGGACCACAAAAATCAGAGGATTTAGCCCCAGGGCGGCCAGTCCAGCAGGTGGCTGGTCCAGCAGCTGGCTGGAGGGACCCCAGAACACCAGCAGCTGTGGCATTTCCAGAATTTCCAACACAAAGTGAGAGGTTAGTGCCCTATGGACTTTGGGACCAGTATTTGGGAGTGCGTTGGCTTCTTCCCCTGGGGGCTAGAAGAGGCTGAGGAGACACGACACAGATGCCATTTTGCAGCTTCAGTTGAAGCTTCAGCTCCTGGCCTGTGAACTATAGGAGGATCCAGCGTTCAGTCTGGGGGGGGTGGGTGGGTAATTACTCTTGCTTTAACCTCCCTGGATCAGGATTGCTGTCTGGGGTGGAGGTCTTGGGGAGTGTGTCCAGCTTGCCAGAGTGTATGGGGGCTTCAGGGAGGGCACCCAAATAATACCTCCAGCAGTTGAGAAGACCCTAATGTTTGGGACAGAAGCTCCCCTGCCTGGTGGCAGAGTCCTATTGTGGCAACAAGTCCAAAAGTCAAGTAATTGATTGGCAACATGCCTAGGCAAAGGAAACAAAATAAACAGAAAAATTCAACATTGGACTCCTATTCTGGGGGCAAAGAGGATCGAAGCATGGAACAGGAGGAGAACTGTGAGGTCAGAACTCCTGCACCAAAAGCCCCAAACGAAAATAAAAACAGGTTACAGGCCATAGAGGACCTTAAGAAGAATTTTAAAAACCAAATAAGAGAAGTGGAAGAAAAATTGGGAAGAGAAATGAGAAGGATGCAGGAAAAGTATGAAATGAGAGTCAACAGCCTGACTGAGGAAAATAACATCTTAAAAAATAGACTAACTCAAGTGGCAAAAGAGGCTCAAAAAGGCAATGAGGAGAAGAATGCCTTAAAAAGCCAAATTTGCCAGATGGAAAAAGAATCTCAAAAGCTCACTGAGGAGATTCATCCCTTCAGAGTTAGAAACAAATGGAAGCTAATGACTTTATGAGAAATCAAGTTGTTGTTAAACAAATGCAAGCAATTGAAAGAATAGAAGGCAATGTGAAATATCTCATGGGAAAAGCCACTGACCTGGAAAATAGATCCAGGAGAGATAATTTAAAAATTATTGGACTACCTGGAAGCCATGATCAAGGAAGGGACCTGGAATTCATCCTTCGGGGGATTCTCGGGGAAAATTGCCCTGATGTTTTGGACCCAGAGGGCAAGGTAGAGGTTGAGGGAATCCAGGGATCACCTCCTGAGGGGGATCCCAGGGAGAGGACTCCTGGCAATGTTGTGGCCAGGTTCCGGAATTCCCAGATCTGAAGCGGGGGGAATACTACAAGCAGCCAGGAAAGAATCAATTTCAATATTGTGGAAACACAGTCGGAGTGGCACAGGACCTGGCAGCTTCTACATTGGGGGATTGAAGGGCATGGAGTGTGATGTTCCGCAGGGCAAAGGACCTGGGATTAAAATCAAGAATTACCTACCCAGCAAAACTGAGTATCTTTTTTCAGGGGAAAATGTGGTCATTTGGTGGAATAGAGGACTTTCAAGCATTCTTGAGGAAAGAACCAGAGTTGAATGGAAGGTTTGACATTCAGACACAGGAAGTAAGGGATGCTTGAGAAGGTAAACAGGGAAAAGAAACCAAAAGGAACTTATCAAAGTTGAACTATTTACATTCCTACATGGAAAAACAATAACTGACTGATGAAACCTTTCTCAGTATGAAAATAATTGAAGAAGGGTATATGGGCATATGAATACATATGTGAATATATGTATATATGTTTACAGGTATACATGGATAGAGGGCACAGGTTGAATTTGGTGGGAAGGAATGATACTTAAGGGGCGAAGTTAAGAGGTGAGAGAGGAATGTGGCAAGAGGAGATGGGGAGAGACGGGGGTGGGGGTAAACTATCTCATGTAGAAGAGGCAAGGGGAAGTAGTTGCAGGGGAGGGGAAGAACAGGAAGGCAAAAAGGCAAAACCATATTCTCATTGCGTTTGGCTCAGGGAGAGAATGACATACATACTAAATGGGATATCTCACCCTGCAGAAGAATAGGGGGGAGGGGGATGAGAGGGGGGAGGACAGAGGGGAGGGCATGCTGGGCAGAGAGGAGGTTGGAGGCACCCATTTTTGAAGAGGGATAGGATCAAAGTAGGGAATGGACCAGGTGGGGAGTGGGATGGGTGGGAGGGAAATTTAGCCATTCTTTTACAATATATCTACTGTCGTAATGTTTTGCATAGCTATACATGTACAACACATACTGAATTGCTTATCTTCTCAGAGGGAGTGGGTGACAAGGGACGAAGGGAATGGGTCTGGGATTCAAAGTTTTAAAATTAAATGTTTCAAATATATATAAACACTAGTATTAATACTATTTTGCATGTAACTGGGAGATAAGATGTGCACGCATTGGGGCACAGAGAATTCACCTTGCCCTAATGGAAAAGTCGAAGGAGGTATGGGAGAAGATATGGGAGAGAGCAGATTGGATGAGGGGATATCCTGTGGGACTGGTGGGTAGGGGAAAAATGGGGGAAAATATTGTAACTCAAAATTTGGCGGAAATGAATGATGTAAACCAGAAGTTAATAAAGCATTTGAAAAAAAAAAAGAAAAGAAAAGCAGATCTAAGAACCTGTGTTGGCAGCCACCCTGGGGATGTTGCGGTGCTTGCTGCTACAAGGTCACACAGCTAGTTTTTGTGTTAAGTGTCTGAGGATGGATTTGAACTCAGGTCCTCCTGACGCCAGGGCCAGTGATCTGTTCATTGCACCACCTATATCCCCCAAACCTCAACACTTCTTTGCTTGGCTACTAATCAGTAAAGCAACTAAAAGCAAGAAAGGCAGCAGTCTGCTACTGGTTCATCTCTGAGAGGCAGCATCGCCAAGATGGGGGATTGCACTTTCTGTTGATGCTCAGAAAAGACCTCTCTGATCCCTGTCTGTGGCCAGACAGCCCTGGAATGGGATGATCTGAAGATCTGGCAGAGAGTTCAGACTATGGAAGGCAATTAAGGCAAACAGAGGTTAAGTGACTTGCCCAGGGTCACACAGCTAGTGTCTGACACCAGATTTCAACTCAGATCCTGACTCTAGGCCCAGTTCTCTATGTACTGAGCCACCTAGCTTCCTCATCCATCACATAGTAACCATTGAATAAACGTTTGTCTAATTGATTTTGAAGCTCCCTAAACCTCAGTTTCCTCATTTGTAAAACTCGAATAATCTGCACCTAACTCCCTCACAAATTAAGACAAATCAGGAAAGCAGGAAAGCCTCCTACCTCAGTCTGAATTGGCTGTGCTGCTCCCTGTGGTAGGAAGAAGAGAAAGGGGTGAAAAGAGCAGCTCAGAGGTCCTGAAGTTAGAGCCAAGAAAGACCCTCAGAACCAGTCTCATCAACACCCCAATCCTCTGGGTCTGCTCTCTCTACAAATTCTCCTGGAGCTAGCTGGCCTTAGCTACAGAACTTGCAACAAGAATGCCATCAGCTTCCAGTGAATCCTCAAATCTTAGAGTTGGAAGCCACTATGGTGGCCATCTTGCCCAACCTCTACTTAAACAGGACTCTCCTCTATCAACGAGTTGTTATATAGCTTCTGCTTTAAGACTTCAGTGAGAAGGGACTCAGCACCTCTAAGGGCATCCCACTCCATTTGGAGGCAGCTTAAATTGTTAGGAAATTGCTCTTTACATCAAGCCTAGGTTTTCTTTCTTGTAACTTCCTCCCATTGCATCCTGGATGGATTGCACCAGACCTGGTATTGTGGGATTCCCTTCAACCTTCAGAGATCTCTCTGGGCTAGTCAATGTAACCAGTGGAGGTCAACAAACAGGAATTATATTCATGTCCACTGTTGTCTCAAGAGTTCAGATTGTAGGGCAGAACCCATTTTCATCTTGCTCACTGAAATATTCTGCCGTGGAGTTTATCCAATTGAAATTGGTAGAACAGCAACCTGTGTCAGAAATGAGGGTAGCACTCAAAGTAAGCTTCCATTTCAAGAGGGAAAGAAAATGGGGCACCTTTCCAAAGAAGCCCCCTCTCCAATGAAGGCTAGTTTATTTTGCAGTTGACAAAGACAGAAGAGGAGGAAATTTCATGAAATTTTGTCTCAGGATGATCAGGGATTAACATTCTAGCACAAGCCAAAGGTCTTGGTCAAATTATTTCCTTTCTCTGGGATTCTTCAGTTTCCCCATCCATAAAATGAGAGAGTTGGATTAGACAATATTAGAGGTCTTTTTTATCCCTTTCCTTCAGATTCTTGGGTTGTCTCTGAGCTCCCCTTTGGAGTTTATTTGCTTTACCCTCATGGGACCAATCTATGAAAATCCAAAGAATAGCATTGTGTACATATAACCACCTGGAACTAACTCCAGGAGTAAATCTGACCTGGTTGACCTAAGCATCCTGTAGACTTCTCTTTACTCTAAAACACCTTCTTTTCATTATTAGATTGGGTCATCAACATGGACAGTACTTCCTGACAACAGACCCCCTGGAACTTCACCTATAAACCTCCTCCTCCTCTTTCTAGTTTGGATTTAGTATATTTTCCATCCATGGGTCTTTAAAAGGACTTTTATATTCATCCCTCTCCCCAATCTATATCTTCTAAACATTTCTTTTGGAGGGGGGAAGGCAGGGCAATTGGGGTTAAGTGACTTGCCCAAGGTCACATGGCTAGTAATTGTTAAATGTCTGAGGCCAGATTTGAATGCAGGTCCTCTTGATTCCAGGGCCGGTGCTCTATTCACTGCATCTTCTAGCTGCCCCTCTAATTATTTTTAATAAAGCCATCTTTAAATATGTTTTCCCAATAGAGTCTTCCCAGGTCCTGAATGCGCTAGAAATAACACCTAATAGTCTTAAAAGGACTTTTTTTTCATTTTTAAAGAAATCAAATGGATTACAGATTAGATTATCATCAATCTGTAGCTAAAAGAAACCTCAGAGGTCATTTGGTTCAACTTCCTCATTTTACAAGTGGGGAAACTGAATCCATAGAAGTTAAGTGACTTGTCAAAGGTCCCAATCTATAGCATCATAGATTTAAGGCTGGGAATGACCCCAAAGGTCATCTAGTTCAACCCCCTTATTTTTTCAGATGAGGAAATTGAGACCCAGTGAAGGGAGGGGACTTCCCCAGGCTCACACAGCTAGTAAATGGCAACGTCTACTTTTGACCTTGGACCCCATGACACCAAGTTCAATGGTCCTGGTTCAGTACACTCTGTTGTTTTCCATGCTATGTCTGGGTCTTATGGCTTAAAGATATTTAAAATCTATACTTGACAGTTTCTTCATTTTCTCTAAAAACCTAAAGATTAGCATGAAAATCTGTGAAAACACAGTGGGTTGTTTTTTTTTTTTACTGGATCAACAGTGACACTGATTTATAACTTAATAGAGATTCCCCCCAGTGCGTAATAACAAAGGTTACACCCTAATAAATGCATTTCCTGGAGGGTTATGAGACTAAGTCTCTAATCTAGTACTCTTTAGAATAATATGGGCAATTTTTCTGGGTTACTGGGAAATTTCTAAGGAATTGGCACCTTCGAAAATAGAAATATTCAACAAACATTTTTATTGGAGGATTTTTTCCTACAAAGTAATTCCTACCTGAGAAATAGACATGCATAATTTCATGTCCTCAGCAAGTATCTATTAGAAATGTTCACCATATGTAGCTTAAAGCATGAGCTGCCTTTTGGGCTGTTTAACTTTAATTATCCTTAAAACCTTCAGGATCATTAAGAGAATTAAGCTGTACAATACTCTTCTAATGTAGTCCCTCACGTCAAGATTCCTGTGTCCCCTTTTTTTGCTGGTTGTTGTACCCTGGCCAGTACCCAGGCTGCCTGTCACTATCTGAATGTGCTTTATCCTTCCCCTCCAGGCCTCAGGCCCTATTACAGGTTGATCAGTGACAGAAAAAACCTTTACATGCACAGGCTTGTAGCATCTGTCATGAAAGCCCCAGATTAATGAATAGTTGGTTGCCTGGCATGTCCAAATGTCCCAAGACGTGGCTACTGTTTTGATCAGGTTTGAGTGGCCTGGAGAAGAACCTTTCTCTGACAGCTAGAGGGGAGGAAATAATCACATTGAACGGAGAAGACCAGATTCACACAACTCATAATGACAGCTCTCTGCATATTGATTCGGTTTGTTAATAAGCTCAGAAGTTCAAAGCCTTCTTCAGACAGACCCGCTTCCCCCACAGAGTGGCTGTTCCTGATGCCTCCTAAATGGACAGGATTAGGAAAGAGAATTCTTCAAAGCTGCCTCCCACTCCCACCCCCATCCCCACCCTATTTTACCCCCTTTCAAGAGGACATTGGGTTGAACTTTCATTTAAATTCCCTTTACCACAAAGAAATGACACCCAAATCGTTCTGAGTGCCACTAAAAGATGATGTGAGCTGAATCATGCCTTTTTCATAAGAGATTTTTCCCAAAGAAATTCTCTGGTAATGGAGGCTTGATCTTTTTTTTCAGATTTCATTTTTGTCATGCATAAACTCTGGGCTCACTCTCCCAACCCCACTAGCACTTGCAGGTTGAGTCCCCAAAGCTCAGCTACTACTCCACCTAAGGGTTCCAGGGATAATGAAAGGATTATGGGGTTTTCTCTAATGCTGTTGGCTGTAGCCCCCTCACAATGTATTCTCCCTAATATCAATCAACCAGTTATCTCTTCACTAATGAATTAATATCTCCTTAATACTACAAATAAGCAATTAACATCAATTAGTCTTCACAAAGGATTTTTTTTTTTTGCTTTTTTTGGGAGGGCAATTGGGGTTAAGTGACTTGCCCAAGGTCACATGGCTAGTTTTTGTGTTAAGTGTCTGAGGCCGGATCTGAACTCAGGTCCTTCTGACTCTAAGGCCAGTGCTCCATTCACTGTACCACCTAGCTGCCCCCTTGACAAAGGATTTTACTAATTACACTTATATTTTATTGATGCTTTCTGCTTTTCTATCCCACTCATTTTCTAATATGCACCACCCCCTTCTGGCCCAGAAATCCTTCTCTTAAAACAAAGACACTTTTTCTAAATGTTCAGCAAATGTTCATCCAACCCATTAATGCTATAGCTGAAAGCATATACATTTCACATCCAGAATTAACAAAGGGAAGAAGGTGCATTTTCTCATCTCTTCTAAAGGGTCAAATTTGTTTGTCATAATCACACAATCTTGCATTTTGCTCCATTGTTCTTTCCATTTACATTTTTGTAATCATTGTGTATACTTTTTTGCTGGTTCTCCTAATTCTGCATTAATTCATGCCAGATTTTGCATTTTTTTCTGAATTTTTTTATTGACATCATTTCTCTCAGAACAAAATATTCCAATATTCCAATATTCCCACACATGTGCACATTCATGTACTAAATTTGTTTAGTCATATCCCAATCAATGTCACCTACTTTGTTCTGGTCTTCGGCAACTATACACTTTCCCCTGTTGAAAGTGGATTTTGGGGGGTGGCTAGGTGACACAGTGAATAGAGCACCAGCCCTGGAGTCAGGAGGACCTGAGTTCAAATCCAGCCTCAGATATTTAACAAAAAAAAAAATCTAGCTGTGACCTTGGGCAAGTCACTTAACCCCAGTTACCCTACCTTCCCCCCTCCATAAAGCAAAAAAAAAAAGTGGATTTTTTTTAAAAAGTGATTGGGGTTAAGTAACTTGCCCAAGGTTACATGGCTAGTTATTTTTGTATTGGTGTTAAGTATCTGAGGCCAGAACCAATCCTGGGTATTCCCTACTCCAGGACTGGCACTCTTACTCACTGTGCTACCTAGTCGTCCCAAGATATTAGCTTCTTTTTTTGTTTTTTGGAGGGCAATCGGGGTTACATGACTTGCCCAAGGTCACACGGCTAGTTTTTGTGTGTGGGTATGAAGTATCTGAGTCGAGATCCAAAGCCAGGTCCTCCTGACTCCAGGGCCAGTGCTCTACTCACTGCACCTCCTAGCTGCCCCCAAGAAGTGGATTTTTAGGGTTTTACGAGAATAGAACTAACTCTATTTTATGCTAGATTTGCTCTTATATTCCTTTTTCTGTGTGATACTGAATGGACAGAATGTCTCCTTCAGTATTTCCCTTCCCCCAGTCACTTTATAATCACAAATGAAAACTCAAAGGATTTTAAATAGTTCTAGGAACTTAACCACTTCTCTTTATTCTGGCTAATAAAGCACTTAGCAGTTTAACAAATGTTAATTAACTGATTGATAATGAAGATTCTGGGTTTGGGTTTTTTTTGGTCTGGTATAAATATCCAAGTTGGGTGCTAGGTGGCTCAGTGGAGAGAGTGCTGGGCCTAGAGTCAAGGGGATTGAGTTCAAATCAGACCTCAGACACTTCCTAGTTGGGTGACCCTGGGCAAGTCACATAAAGCTGTTTGACTCTGTTTCCTCATCTGTATAATGAGCTGGAGAAGGAAATGGCCAACCACTCTAGTATCTTTGCCAAGAATGCACCAAATGGTGTTGTGGAAGGGTAAGACACAACTGAAATCCCTCAGCAACAAATAGCTATGCTAAAGCCTTTGTGGCAGGTTTTACAGCCTTACTCTTTTCCTAAAAACAAACCTTTTGGGGTGGCTAGGTGGCTCAGTGAATGGAGCACTGGCCCTAGAGTCAGGAGGACTTAAGTTCAAATTCAGCCTCAGACACTTAACACAAAAAACTAGCCATGTGACCTTGGGCAAGTCACTTAACCCCAATTGCCCTACCTTCTCCCTCAAAAAAAAAAACCAAAATCTTTTCCTAGTAAGATATATATGTATGTATGTGTGTATCTATCTATATATATATATATATGAGTGTGTGTATATATGTATATATAAGATATAAATATATATGTATATACACACATCCATTATGTATTATATACACTTTATAGTGTGTGTATATATATATACATATATATAGTTTCATATATACTTATACATATAGTTTTATATATTGATGTTTGTGTGTGTGTGTCTGTGTATGTGCGTGTGCGATCTGTAGAATTATGAGACACCCATGTCTACTACCTACTGTTGTTTTGTGTCACACTCTTGAGTAGATAAATAAATCTGTACCTGTCTTTGTATGATGTACCTGTCTTTCCATAACCTGTCCTGGTTTGTGACTTTCTCCTGCATGTGAAGAAAGCAGACAATAGGAATAATCCAAGACTGAAGTTTGGCAAGGCATGATCATCAAAAAGGACAAAGGGTCAAGGGGTTTGAATGTAGAGGATAGTGTGGAGTTGGACTCAGGTATCAGGATAGGAAAAGGAAGTGAGTATAGCCAGTGCAAGAGTAATGGTCTGGGAAAGAACTGAAAGGTGAAAGGAAGGGAAGGGTGTAGTTGCAAAGGACCACGTACAGTAGCTAGCAAGGATCCTGAAAATTCTTGTAACACCTTCACCCCTGGCCTCAAAATGCTATTATTAATAATTTGATTTAAAGGTCTTTTTTGCCTTTTCATTTCCTTGGGATATATATGACTAGCAGGGGAATTTCTAGATGATCCTCTATGTTAGTAACTATTTTAGCATAATTACAAATTGCTTTCCAGAATGTTTGGACCAATTCATGACTGCACTAAAATTGACTATCAGCACATTTGTCTTTCCACATCTCTGGAACGGCAATTATTTACATCCTTTGCTATCTTTGCCATTTTGCTGGATTTAAGGTAAAACCTCAGTGTTGTTTTAATTTATGTTCCTCTAATTATTAATGATTTGAAGTAATCTTTTACATAATTGCTTTTCTTTTTCTTTTTTTTTTTGCTTTTTGGAGGGGGGAATGCAGGGCAATTGGGGTTAAGTGACTTGCTCAAGGTCACACGGCTGGGGTGTGTGTGTGTGTGTGTGTGTGTGTGTGTGTGAGTTAGTGAGTGTATGTTAAGTGTCTAAGGCTGGGTTTGAACTCAGGTCCTCCTGACTCCAGGGCCAGTGTTCTATTTACTGCGCCACCTACCAACCCCTTTTCTTTTTCTTATAAATTGTTTTTGTTTGTAATTTTTTTTGAGAAATGCTTGTTCTTATTTCTTGATCATGTATCCATTGGGGAAAAGCTCTCAATCATATTTTTTGTTAATTCCTTCCACATTTTATATATTAGACCTTTATCAAAAATATTTGGTGCAAAAGTTTTCTTCCTTTCAGTCAACAATTGCACTTCTTATCCTAGATATATTAAACTTATTCAGGTAAAAGCTTTTCAGTTTCATATAATTTTATCTTTTTGTGACCTCCTCTCTACCTTTCTTGAATCCTTCTTAAGAATCCTTCCCCTAGCTATAATTGTGAAAGGTACTTCAATCCATTTTTCTCCATTTTTCAGAACAACTTTACCCTTTATATTTGTCAAGTATCCATGGGGAACCTATTATAGTATATGCTTGTAAGACACTAGATTAAACTATTTTTTAGCCAAATTGCTTTCCTGTTTTCCCAGCAGATCTTACTGAATAGAATGCTTCCCCAAGTAGCAAGTGTTCTTGTTTATTGAACTGAGTTTGATTGTTTCTCACAATTTCATTTTCTCCTGTGCTCCAGCACCTTTAACCCTGCTCTTCATTTTCATTGTGATCATCAATCCTTTCACCTTTCAGTTCTTTCTCAGACCATTATTCTTGTACTGGCTTTACTCACTTCCTTCACCTATCCTGACACCTCAGTTCAACTCCACTACATTCAAACCATTTGACCCTTAGTCCTTTTTGATGATCATGCCTTGTCAAACTTCATCTTGGATTATTTCCATTGTCTACCTCCTTCACTACTAGTCACATGCTACTGAATGGAGCTGGAGAAAGTCATAAAACTATACTGATTAGGTCTACTACAAATTTATGTTACATAATCTCAACTGGGCCCTCACTGCTGCAAGGCAATTCTTTTATATCTCCCTAAATTGATTATTATCCCACTCACCATATCAGTTATTCCAAATCTTTTCATTCCCCCTCAAGGCTCCCACTGTTTCCCCTCTTCCCATCTTCTACATTGAGTACCTCATCCCACACTTCACTAAAAAAAAACCTCAGGGTCAGTGATTAAGAGGTCCCTTTCTTTCCTTCTTCACCTTGCATCACTTACATCTTCCCTCTACTCTTTTTTTTGCTTTTGAAGAGAGAAGGTAGGGCAATTGGGGTTAAGTGACTTGCCCAAGGTCACACAGCTAGTAAGTGTTAAGTGTCTGAGGCCAGATTTGAACTTAGGTCCTCCTGACTCCAGGGCCAATGCTCTATTCACTACACTACCTCACCACCCATTCCCTCCACTCTTTCCTTCACTTTGGTCTTAGATGAAATCATAGACCTCCTTCTTGTCAAGGAAAATCCCTCTACATTCATCCTTAATTCCATCTCATCTTCATTCCTGCAGCAGATTGTCCCTTAATCATCCCCTTTCTTTTCTAATCTTCCCTTGCTGCCTACAAACACACTGATGTCTTCATCATCCTTAAAACACTCTTGCTTAGTCTTTCTATCTCTGCTAGACATATTTCTGAATCTGTCTTCCCTTTCATAGTTAAACTCTTTGAGAAGGCTATCTACAGCTGGCAACTACAGTCCTACTCCTTCACTCCCTTCCAAACCTTTTACAATCTGGCTTCTTACTTTCATGATTCAACTGAAACCATTCTTGGCAAAGTTACTAATAATTATATGGGTATGCCCCAAGTCTCTGTCTTGGAAATTTTTCTCTTTTACCTCTAATATATAGGTTCTTACTCAGCGATCTCACCAGATCCCATGCATTCAATGATCATGTTTATGCAGATGATTCCCAGATCATCCAACTGCCTTTTGGACATCTCTAATTGGATGTCCCATAGGCATATCAAATTCAACATGTCCAAAATAGAATTTATCTCCCATGTCCTATACCCACTTTTCTTCCAAACATTCCAATAACTGTCAAGAGCACCACCAGCCTCCTAGTCACTCAGGTTCAACTTCATCATTATCTTTAACTCACTCACCCCACATATCTAATCTATTGCCAAATATTGTGTTTCTATCTTCACATCTTTCATATATGCCCCCTTCCCTCTACTTACATAGCCACAGCTGAGGTCCTTTCTCGAACTAAATCACCAAGTATTCAAACTCTACTGCAGAGAGTGCAATTATGATTGGCTGACCATGTTGTTCAAATGCAAAACAAACAATTACCTACAAGACTATTTTATGAAGAACTCATACAGGGCAAGCATTCACATAGGATTCAGAAGAAGTACTCAGTGTTTCTCTTAAGAATTTTGGAACTGATTGTGTGACATGGAAAACACTGGCACAGGACCATCTAGCATGGTATGCCCCACATCATCAGAGAGGGTGCCATGCTCTATGAGCAAAGGAGAATTGAAGTAACTCACAAGATATATGAAACGTGCACATTGAGAGAATTCACCCCAAATGTTCATATAGACCATTTGTGCTTGGCTTGCTGTAGAACATTCTGAGTTTGTATTGGTCTGATCAGCCATAGTAGGACATACTGAAACTTGACTCTAGCAATATTCTTTATTCCTCATCTTCTTTAGAGTTTCTCCTTGGTTATGTGGGTCAGCCCACTCACACCCACCATGAAAATTTCCACTGTCCTCTCTATGATACTCAACTTTAATTCTTTTTTTTTTTTTGCTTTTTGGAGGGGGAAAGGCAGGGCAATTGGGGTTAAATGACTTGCCCAAGGTCACATGGCTAGTTTTTGTGTTAAGTGTCTGAGGCTGGATTTGAACTCAGGTCCTCCTTACTCCAGGGCCGGTGCTCTATTCACTACATCACCTAGCGGCCCCTCATCTTTAATTCTTAAAAGCATTCCATGTCTCATTGTCATACAGCAACACCTGTAAAATGTTAGTATTGAAAAGATGGGCTGTAGGTATTATAAGAGGTGGGGGGGGCAATAAAAGTGCTTTCACAATTCCCCGAAAGCTTGAAAACTTCCTGGATCAGGAAAACCTGAGTTCAAATCTGCTCTTAGACATTTATTAGCTGTATGAAGTCCCTTTAGCTGTATTTACCTCAATTTTCTCATCTGTAAAAGTTTGAATGTTCCAAATCTATGATTGTAAAAATTGTGGGGGCGGCTAGGTGGCGCAGTGAGTAGAGCGTCAGCCCTGGAGTCAGAAGGACCTGAGTTCTGATCGGGCCTCAGACACTTAACGCATACACAAACAAAAAAACCTAGCCGTGTGACCTAGGGCAAGTTACTTAACCCCAATTGCCCTCCAAAAAGAAAAAAAAATGTAAGATTTGATTTGTTTGACATTTGTCCTAAAGCTAAATTATAATGAGATTTCCTTTAAAGAGAAAGGTATTGTCCTATTAGGATAATTGTGGTAAATCAGAACTTAATGCAAAATACATTTGAAATTTCTTGACTTTCAAACTCTCCATTCACACTGTCAGTGCAAACAGACTCTCAATTTTAATGTTCCATCCATTTTCCTCCTATCTTTACTTACTTCAACCTTCTTTCTTTTAGTTTTTTTTTTTCTTTCCAGTGAACTTGGAGTAAAGTTTACCAACTGTGAAAGGGATTTTTCTTTTTACACTCTGATTCCTCACTTCTTTTTACCTTTGCTACTTTTCTTAAGTCCATGTCTTCTTGTTTCCCAGTAATTTCCTCCTCTAACACTCCCCTGAATCTCTCCTGTACAGGTTTTCTTATATAATACCAATTACCTGCTATATTTTTACTTCTTGAGTTGTATAGTCAATCTCAACTTGTGTAACTTAGCTACTAGTTCACCTAAACAATCAAATTCTGTTGAACCATTTCAAACTAGCTTCAGTTCTGCTCATTCTCTAGTAGATGAAATCACTTTTTACTAGAACAATGCATCTATGACCCTCCAGAGAAGGGAGAGATGTGTATGCTGTTTGCACTTAATCTCAATCCTAGCTGCCAACCTCCAAAAATAAAAAATCCACAAAGATGTTTTAGTAGTTTCCATAATGTGGAAATGTACAGTAAAGGCATTACATTATCAGTTATCATTTTAGTTTATAATTAGTTTATAATACCATAACTTTCTACAAACCAGTAAAAGATTTCCTTCTATTTCTTGTCTGTCTTTATCTCTGCAATCTTTAATTTGCCCATGGTTGTTAAGGCAGAGAGAAAGAATATCCTAGTTTTTCCTTCTTTATCTCTCACTGAAAGTCTAATTTTGAAAAAAATCATTGAGAAGAAGTCCCTGCTTAACATTTTATATAGGAGAGTGGTTTTAGGACTTCAGTGGTCTTCCCCGCCCTTCTAAGCTCCCTTTCTATGCTGTCTCACAGTGGTTTTGATGGGTCATGAGGTATTCCCCTTCAAAGTTCTCCAAGGTAAAGAAGACCTTATACTCACTAGAGAAATTCTGAAGTGGAAGCCTCACCAAGCCCTACCTCACTGCCTGCTTCACTGACCTAGGATCATCCTAAGTGAATGGGTATAGAACTAAAACCCAAGCTCACCAGGATATCTAGACAGCCACTGACCAGTCTCCAAGCAGGTATCTAGGGAAAGTGGAGGAGAAAGATAGAAACAGAAAGAGGAAAGGAAAAAAGATCTACCAAGGGATCACTAGCCTAATTTTAACCATTTTTTGTGTTTGTTTTTAGCGACTTCCTACCAATCACTTGAGTGATCAAGTCATAGGGATTACTTGTTTGCCATTATGGTGGCCAAGGTGAATTCTAACCCGGACTAGTCTTTCTCTGGGCTAAGGCTAAACACAGCCCCTTAATTTTCTGGATACCTGGGGTCAGGGCCTGGACTGTGTCCAACCTGAACCCAAGGGGACTCAGCAGGTTCTTGTTGTGTTCAATGTGATCTAATGTTGGTCAGGTCCTACCCATGCTCAATCCTAAAATCACTCAGTTCCCATGGTCTCAGAAAATCTTTAGAACTTACGGCAACCACACGGGAATTCCACTTCTGACACCATATTGTTGTTTGTGAGAACAAACACACAAATCCAAAAGAGTTTTAGAAAAAAAAAGTATTAGATCTTTTAGTAGAGAAAGCAAAAAAGAAGAGGTGGATCCCTCCCCCCAGGTTCTGGAAAGTTTACATCATATAGGATTTTGACAAAGGTATCAGCACACAAGTCACATGGGGGGAACACAAACACAAGCTTGGGTAGACTCAAAACAAGTCACGAGTGTAGAGATTCAAAACAAGAATTCTTTGGGTAGATCTAGAAATCAAAATTTCCTTTTAGCCATCTCCAGCATTCCCAGAGAGTTACTGGGGTCAGGCAACATTCTGGGTACAAGTAACCTCTAATCATATGTAGTGGCAAGCACCCCAACATCCCCAGGGTGGCTGCCAACACAGGTTCTTAGATCTGCTTTTCAAAAGGAAAGCAACTCAAAATCAGTTAACAAGCTCACTTTAATCAATCAAACATATATTACCCAGTTCAGGGAGAAAAGGTCAGCACCCCGAACTTCAGAGTATACAGAGAGGTCAAACAGACAGGCTTCCAAACTGTCCAACCATTATCAATACCAAAATCACAGTTACCAGAGAGGGAAGCATCAACATCTGGGTTTTCAAAGCCGGGGGCTCTCAATGGCTGCCCAGAGTCTCATCTGGTCAAATCACATAACACTTCTCAAAGTGAACCCCAAAGCAAAGCCTCCCATCAGGGTTTACATAACCTTCTCCTGGGTCAGAGAATGTAACAACCTTCTTGACCCACAGCCCAATCACAAAGTATCAAGGTGTGGGCTTTTCTGAAAAACAAGCCTCCCACCACAGGCTCCAGGTGCACTTAACCTAGGGGCAGGGAAGATCTTTAAATTTGCATTTCCATTACATCATATTATAGTGGATTTAAACAGTCTAAAATATTTCTGAATAATATAATAAAATATCCTTTTTGCACGTTTCATGTTGAGTAAGATACAAAGAAGTATAAGAGGCATCATGAAACCTAGGTTAAAGCCCTGGCTGTATCATTGACTAGATATGTGACTTTGGTCAACAAAAAACCCCATCAGAGCCACTCTTCCCTAGAAATATTGCTTAATTTTGCAATTTTAAAAATCAGAGATTTTATCCTCTCCAAGCTTCAGATTTCCCCCCTTAAAATGAAGAGGTTGGACTAAGTGATCTTAAGGTCTCACTCTAGTCTGACATCTTATTATTCTATGATGCCTGCCCTGTAAGACCCTAGAATCTAAGATACAGACATTTGAAACTAGAGCTAATGGTTTCAGTAATAGCATTAAGTGCCAGGTGAATGGTACAATTAGCTGTCTAAGAGTGCAGAGGAGGGGGGGATTACTGTGGGTCGTAGTGGCGGAGAAAAGTCTAGAGGAAGTGGCATCTACAAAGTAGGAGGAAGTAGGATCTATAAAGTAGGAAGAAGTAGAATCTATAAAGTGGGAGGAAGTAGAATCTATAAAGTGGGAGGAAGTAGAATCTATAAAATGGGAGGAAGTAGAATTCTATAAAGTGGGAGGAAGTAGGCTCTATAAAGTGGGAGGAAGTAGGCTCTATAAAGTGGGAGGAAGTAGGATCTATAAAGTGGGAGGAAGTAGGAATCTATAAAGTAGGAGGAAGTAGGAATCTATAAAATGGGAGGAAGTAGGATCTATAAAGGTAGGAAATAGGGAAATGAGGAGAATTGAACATTGGTCTGAGTAAGGTACAGAGGCACCTTATTCAGTTCAGGGGAAGTTCAGGAAGTTTTCAAGGGACACTGAATGACCAACTTTGCTATATCATAGGATGCACATAGAGAAGGTGTGGAAGAGAAATGAAAAGCTATTTTGGAGTCCAAACAAAGTGGGGCTAGGATAGCAGGCCAAAGAATATGGGCTTGATTTTCCAGATCATGGTGATGGGGTGCTTGAGATATATATTTGCAACATCAATCTATGTTTGTAATATCAGTCTGTATAATCAGTTTGTAACATCAGTTTGTAAATGGGGTGCTTTGGGATCTATGTCTGTAAAATCAATTTGTAAAAGCAGTCTGTAAAATCACACTTCCCCCTCCCCAGTCTCAACACATTAACACTTCCCCCTACCAGCACTCTGCCCAGCAACAACTCATGAATTGTTTATCTCTGCTTAAAACAATGACAAGCTACCTATGAATCTTTCACTAAACTATCTATAAACATTTTAGCTTAGGCAAATGTTATCTTCCTTAGTAGAGTGGCCAGATGCACCATGAATCCTTCAATACCCTATCTACAGGTTAACTCCTTAGCCAATTATACCCATACTGTGTCTCCATTGGCCTTGGTTCCCAACATCCATCTTGTCAAACATGACATTGATGGGTGGCAGACTGGGCACTCCTCAGTGACCATGACTGAGAGTTGACTTTAGTGACATGTCAGGCCTAAAACCACACCTCCAGGTAGCCCCCCCTTGGGCTATTTCCCAGTGAATTATGGGCAATATGCATGTGCAGTTGATATTAAAAGTGCATGTTCCTTTAAGCACTGACCACTCCTTAACTCCTCCCTAATCCCACCCTTACTCACCTAGTTAGCATAATTGACACCTGATTTACTGTCTTGACTCCTTAAAATTATACCTGTGATTTCTGTAAGGTTGCAGGTTCCATAAGAATCCTTGCCCTCTGTGCTGTACAGTGTAACAATAAACTTTACAATCTCAGCTTCCAAGTTTGCTTGAGCCTGGTGAATTCTTTCCAGACTGAATTGCAGGGTTTCTGGTCACTGATAGTGACCCTTCCCTCATCACTATTACCCTTCCCTTATCAATGGGGGACTATCAAAGGTTTTTGAGTGACAATATAAAAGCAATACTTTTGAAGTTACTCCACAGTATGTACAGAATGAACTGGAGGGAAGAAAAACTAGAACTAAGGAAACTAGCTAGGACACCATTTGCAAAATTTGCAATGTCGGTGAGAATCCAATTCTCATGTCGAGGAAGATACAAAGAAGTATAAGAGGCATCATGAAATCTAGGTTAAAGCCCTGGCCCTATCATTGACTAGCTATATGACCTTAGTCAACAAAAAAAGCCCATTAGAGCCACTCTTCGTGGAAATATCGCTTAATTTTAAATCCAAATTCCACTGTGCCCAAGGCATGGGACTATAGGTTAGAGATACAGAGACAAAATAAAGCATAGTGCCTGGTCTCCTGGATCTGGTAGAGGGCTAGAACACATAATCAAGAGTTCATATAACAAGAATGTACATAAGTGCACAAGGGAGGTACAGAAATGGAACAGAACACCCAAGGCCATTTTGAAATTATCCTGTCTACCCGTGTGATGTTGGTCAAATCATGTCACCTCTCTGGGCCTCAGTTTCCTCCTCTATAAAATGATGGGGTGGATTAGGTGGCCTCTGAGGTCCCTCCTAGCCTTATATCTAGGATTCTATGATCTGCAGAATCAGTAGCATCAGTGTTTGGGGCAGCACTGAGAATCTGCAGAGAGCTGGCACTCAGCATAGAGCCTAGAACATAGTAGGTACTTAATAAATGCTTGTTGACAGACTTGATAACTTTAGTACTTAGCTCCCAGGCTTGTTGTGAGGATCAAGGATATGAAGGGGCAGTTATCCCTTCCATATTGTGACTTTCCCCATTATAGTTTCAATATAACATGAGTTAGCAAACGAAATTACTGTAAATTCTTCTTCTTTTTCTTCCTCTTCCTCCTCCCCCTCCCCTCCTCCTCTTTCTCCTCCTCCTCCTCCTCCTCTTCTTCTTCTTCTTCTTCTTCTTCTTCTTCTTCTTCTTCTTCTTCTTCTTCTTCTTCTTCTTCTTCTTCTTCCTCTTCTTCTTCCTCCTCCTCTTTCTTCTTTTTTTCTTTTTGGAGAGAGGAAGGCAAGACAATTGGGGTTAAATGACTTGCCCCAGGTCACACAGCTAGTGTGTTAAGTGTCTGAGGTCAGATTTGAACTCAGGCCCTCCTGACTCTAGAGCTGGTGCTCTATTCACTGAGCCACCTCGATACCCATGTAAATACTTATAAAAGAAGAAAAAATTCAGACTTCTTCTCTGGTATGAAAGGAGGGACAAAAAATTTTATGTAGATTTTCTAGATCATGGGGGCATCATGCCCCACCCCCGCCGCCCCAGATGCGGAAGGGATAACTGTACTTCATAAAGCACTTTGTAAATTGCAAAGCGCTTTCTGGGGTGCCCTCTCTACAGCTCCTTTGCCTCCTCTTATCCATCTCAGGCCTTTCCCTTTGGCCTCGTTCCTTGCCAATTGCTTATCTGCCTGCCTATTCCTTTCACCTACCCCAATGGGCATTTCCGACTTTGGCTGTGCTCTAGATTTATGATTATTAACTGAAATAAAAAGACTTAGGAAACATCAATCAATTCATAAGTATTTATTGAGGACCTACCATCTTCTGGGCATCCTGCTCAACTGAGAATATAGCCCAGAATGGAATAGTCCTTGCCCTCATGGAACTGACATTGGTTCATTTAACATGCATTTCTTAAGCAACTATTTCATACTAGGCACTGGAAATATAAAGGCAAAAGATCCCTGTCCTTAAGCCACTTCTATTCTATAGAAGTACCTTCTCTTTGGCGCCCTCCAGAGGATGAGATCAGATCGCAAAAAACCCAAAGCCACAGACACCTTTGTTGGATTCCTTAATACTAGAGTTCTTCCCAAAGAAAGGTGATTACCACTTGCCTAGCATACAGCAAGAGCTTAATAAATGCTCACTGACTGATGGGGGGTGTCGTAAGCCAGATTTGAGCCTTCTGTCAGGAATAGCAAGGGCTTACTTTGTTCTCTGTAAATCAAAATCCTTAGTGGATGGGGGGAAATGGTTTTGTTGAACTGAAATCTTGGTGACTCAAAGAAGACCCTTGAAAGTCATTCAGGTCCAGCAAAATGACAAAACAAGAGCAATGGGAAAAAATTTCAGGGAAACTTCTCCATAGAAGGAAGACTTTGTTAAAAGTAGAAGTTGTCCAAGATTGTTAGGTTTTGAGTTCTTCATCATTAGAGTGCTTCCAAAAGATATTAGACGACCTCTTGCCTAGTACACAGCAAGTGCTTAATATATGCTTCTGGATTGCTGGGGAGTGTTGAAAAGCAGATCTGAGGCTTGGATCAGGTTTTAAATAGCTGTCCTTGCTGTGAGGTCTTTGCCAGCTCTGAGACTCAGAATCACTGCTGAGCCCAGGGCACATTGTAGAATCAAAGAGCATTAATGAAGCATTTAAAATGCAATTTCTGGCACAGGTTCCCTCCCATCCCCAAAGACCCTGGATTTAATTAGATTAGGTCTCATCGTGGGGGCTAGACTTCCAGTGGGTCAAGCTCTCTTCCTTTGGTTTCTTAACCCTGCCTGGATCCTTTGGGATTTGGTCTAGGAAGTTTGGATTCAGTCAGAGGGCCACCCTTGAGGACCTAGACACCACATATGGCTGCAGCGCTGCAGGTTCCTGACCCCTGGTCTATACAAGGTACCCACTGGCCGGGGACTCTGGCTTCAGACTCATATGAAGCCACATTCTTCCTTGGGGGTGCCTGATATCAAAAGCATGATTTCTACTGTGTAGAAATGCAACAACATAAAAGATAGTCTCTATTTCAAGGAACAACAAGTTAAGGCTAGACTTTCAATTTGGGTCTCATGAATACTTCATTCTCTACCATCAACATACAAAGAACAGCTAACATTTATATAGCACTTTGAGATTTGCAAAATATTTCATAAATATTAAGCTTTACAAAAACCCTGGAAGGTAGGTGTTATTATTTTCTACATTTTTACAAATGAAGAAACTGAGGCAGAGGAGGTGATTTGCTCAGGATCACACAGTTAGACAATACCTGAGGCCAAATCTGAACTCAGATCTTCCTGACTCCAGGATCATCTACTATGCCATGTCCCTGAGACTAGAAAATTATTTTGAGTAGTATCTGAGAATAGAAATTATTTCATTTGATATATCCCTCAGTCCCTAGCACAGTGTCCACCTGTACAGTAAATAGCAGGTGCTTAATATATGCTCAATGATTCATTCATTCACTGCTAAAGCCATTGTTCTGCTCCTCTAGTTTAGCTATTAGAAAGTCTTGGGAAGTCTGATTAGGCTCTGGAATATATACTGTTTCCTGAGCCCTTAAACAAAAAGGCCCAAAGCAAACTTTTTTTTGGAGGGTAATTGGGGTTAAGTGACTTGCCCAAGGTCACATGGCTAGTTAAGTGTCAAGTGTCTGAGGCCGGATTTGAACTCAGGTCCTCCTGACTCCAGGGCCAGTGCTCTATTCACTGTGCCACCTAGCCGCCCTGCCAAAGCAAACTTTTGATACACATGCCTCTATCTTTACACATGTGATCTCTGCTGCTGCTGAAAGTTAAACCATGTCACACGTCCATCTGTTCCTCACTGGCTTGGCAGCTCTGCTTTCCACGGCCAGAGTGACATTCCAAACAGGAGCCTGGGCCCCCAGCCCATAGCATTGCTTCTGTTACAAACCATCTCAAGATATCTGGGGGAGAGACACAGTTCATGTTCACAGGGAATGATTCTAGTTCAAATCTGCAGCTGTCAAGGCAAGGTCTACCATGAGGCTGGAAGGCAGATGTGCCATGGCTACTCGGGGCCCTTTGTCATTGATCTGGGTTCTGCCACGGCACACATGACCTCTGACCAGGAGTAGGCCTGTTCTGTTGGAACAGCAGATGCAGCCAAGTGATTCCTAAATACTGAGGCTGATGCTGTTTTAGAAATTCAGGAAGAGGGGCAGCTAGGTGTCGAAGTGAATAGAGCACCAACCTGGAGTCAGGAGGACCTGAGTTCAAATCCGGCCTCAGACACTTAACACACTTACTAGCCATGTGACCTTGGGCAAGTCACTTAACCCCAATTGCCCTGCCCCCCTCCAAAAAGGAAAAAAAGAAAGAAATTCAGGAAGAAACAAAAGGAGCAAGTATTCTACAAGCATATGGAAATCTAGAATGAGCAGAGGATCTGGGTTCATATCCTGCCTCTTACTACCTGTGCAACCATCTCCTTGGGCCTCAGTTTCCTCATTTGTACAATAAAGGGGTAGGACTGGATGGCCTTTGAGGACCCGTCCACTCTAGGTCTGTGATCCTATGTGTGACCCTGTATAAGTCTTTTCTCCTCCCTGGGCCTCACTTTCCTACTCTGTAAAATTAGCCTAGCTGACCTCTGAGGTATAACACTATAGCTCAAGAGTTAGGCTATGATTCTATGATCTAAACACCTCTGTCTTCCAGGTATGTCCTATATCTCTAGGATATGACCACATGTTGTCTCCACTATTAGAAAGTAACCTGTTTAAAAGCAGGGACTGACTCATTCTTTGTTATCAGAACTGTACCTGGCCCACAAAAGATGCTTAATAAATGCTCACTGGGACACCTAGGTGGCACAGTGAATAGAGCACTGACCCAGGAGTCAGGAGGACCTGAATTCAAATCTGGCCTCAGACACAACACATATTAGCCATTTGACCTTGGGCAAGTCACTTAATCCCAATTTCCCTGCCTTCCCCCCTCCAAAAAAAGTTAAAAAGATTGGAAAAATCACTTCTAATTTAGGGGTTAAAAACAGGCAAGTCCACAGATTTCCAGTTATACTGAATACCCCTGGCCCATCACAAGCCCATGTCATTTTCTCATGTTGGCACCAAGGCCTGATAGCCCATCATTTTCTTGTCATCAATATCACTCTGCCCCATGTCATCCATCCATACAAACATGGCACCCGGTACATGGGCTCCATTACAATGAAATATTCTTCTTTCCATTCTTTTCTTCTGCTTGGTTTTATACAAGGAAAGAATTTTGAATTTTCCCATCAAATAAGAGATGAGGTGACTTGTTTGCCCAGTCTCTAGTGCCAACTAGCTCAGTGTTGTTGACAACATAGAGATGTAGTCAGAAATCTACTGGAATAGCTTACCCAGCTAGGTGGCAAGAATTGGAATAGAAGAAAATGTCTGAGAGCCTTCAAGAATTATCCAGTCCAGCACTGCTTATTTCACAGAAAAGGAAACTGAGGTCCAGGCTGTTATAAGAATGGAATGGAAACTTAAGGAACAGAAATTTAAGATCTTCCCTGCTCTTAGGCCATTTGTGCACTCTTAAGTGCACCTGGAGCCTGTGGTGGGAGGCTTGTTTTTCAGGAGATACTTTGTGACAGGGCAGTGGGTGAAGAGGGTTGTTATATTCTCTGAGCTTGGAGAAGGCTATATCATCCCTGATGTGAGGCATAGTTTGGGGGCTCACTTTGAGAAGTGTTGTGTGACTTGACCAGATGAGACTCTGGGCAGCCATTGAGAGCCCCCTGGCTTTTTTTTGTGGGCCAGGTACAGTATTTCCATAATACCATTTGGTTACTCTGTCCCTTAGTGACAGAGGTGGGGAACATGCAGTCTTGAGGCCACATGTAGCCTTCCAGATCCTTTAGTACAACCTTTTGACTGAATCAAACTTGGATTCCTCACCCCTACTCCAGGCCGATAATTCTCAACTCCCACTATTGCAAGGTCTTGTAACATTTCCTAGCATTTCAAGTCAAAAGTCTTCAAACAAATTTTATTTTAGTTTGAAAAAATAAGCCATACAGTGCTTTGGGGGATGCAGGGACAAAGTATAATCATAACTCCATAGAAACAGATAGTGCTTTGGAGTGCCAAGGCCAAAGACAGATGCCCTTTGGCTGAGCTACCTCCTAAGCCTCCATATGGAAAGCTGACTCATCTGACTCCAAAGCTACTTCCTACTAAGCTGGCCACTTGCTGGAGGCCCCCTACCAGGATACTGGGTGTATTCATACCTGGGTTCCCTTTGGCCAGCATTCTCTGGTCAGAATCTGCAAGATAGCAGCCACTAAGTCCCTGCCTCTGATAGCTCTCTGCTGCCCCCTATTAATAGACAGGATGTCAGCTCCTTGAGAACAGAAACTGCTTCATCTGCAGATATTTCGTTACTGGCACATGATAAATGTTTACTGATTGCTTGGTAGTGCTGGTCAACCCCACCAGCTCCAGTCTGTCCTTTCCCACCCTACCACCTAGTCACTTGAACTTAAGAAATAAAGAAGTAAATAAGAATTTTCCTCTATCTGGTCCTCCATTTCTTCATTTGAAAAATGAAGAGTTAGAAAATTTTTTAAAGAATGTTTAAAATTGGGATTTTTTTTTTACATGTAACTGGGAAAATAAAATAATAATTTTAAAAAGAAAAAGAGAATTAAAACTAGATGATTTCTAATTGGAGAAAAATAAAATACTAACTAAATAATTTGAAAAAGAAAAGTTAGTTCAACCTAGATAGTGTCTAATATTTCTTCTAGTTCTAAATCTTGTTGATATGCTGGTGGGGGGGGGGCATGGAAAGGAATCTACAGGGATACAGATTCTAGCTCAGTATAAAGAAGAATTTCCTGACAGTTCAGGCAGTTAAAAATGGAATGGGTTACTTTGCAAGGTAATGAGTTACCCATCAGTATAAGTGATCAAGGAAGCTAGGTGGAGCTGCAGTGGATAGAGACTGGGGGTGGTGTCAAGAAGACCTGAGTTCAAATTTGACCTTAGACACTTACTAGCTGTGTGACCCTAGACAAGTCACTTCATCCTGGTTGCCTCAGTTTTCTCATCTGTAAAATGAGCTGGAAAAGGAAATGGCAAACCTCTCTAGTATCTTTGACAAGAAAACCCCAAATGGTCTCCTGAAGAGTCAGACACAACTGAATGACAATAGCACCTAGCTTGCAGAGCCATGACAAGGACTAAATGAGATGATTATGAAGCACTTAGTACAGTGCCTGGGCACATAGAAGTGCTATATAAATGCTATTATTATTATTAATCAACATGGATCATAGATTAAAGCTAGAAGGAAACTTAAAGGTCATCCAGTATCACATCAACCCATGTTCCCCCTCCCTCTCATTTTACATACACTGAAATTGGGGCCCTGAGATGATAAATGACTTGACCAAGGTCACATAGGTAACAAATAGCAGAGCTGAGATTCAAACCCAGGACCTCTGACTCCAAATCCCATGCTCTTTCCCCTGTCCCAGAATGCTATAGGAGAAATCTTTGCTTCATTAAGAACTTGGCTAGATGATGCATGATTGCTAAGGTTCTCTGAGGTATATTCTGCTTAGGACACAGTCCACTCAAGAAATAACCGAAACTATTAATTAAGTAGTGGAAAGCCTTTACTCCTAACCAAATCCCAAATAAAATCGGGGGGAGGGGAGGGAATGGGGGGGTTGTATTTGGAGTGGTAATAGGTATTTCCAAAGGACATTGACCTTGATGTGTTAATTCTCCTATTCAGGCTTAGAATAGCAAGCAAAGGAACCCCTGAAAAACTCCAGTCTCTATTCTCCCACCCCCACTAAACAGGGTAGAGACAACTAATGGTACAGTGGAAAGAACACAGCTTCAGAAGTTAGAAGATTTGAGTTCAAGTCCCATCTCTGATCCCTACAACCTGTGTGGCCTTGGAAAAGTCACTTTGCCCTCCCTCATAGTTTTTCCCCAAGTAAATTGGAGGGTGGGAGGGGAGCTTGACTTATATGGCCTCTGAGGTCCCCTGTAGATCTAGAATCCTATGTGTGACCTTGGGTAAGTTATTCCCTAGGCAGCAGTTTCCTCTTGTATTAAATGAAGGGGTTGGACTTCAATGGCCTCTAAGGACCCTGTCAGCTCTTAATCTGGGATCCTATGACCCTGTCCAGGAAAGAACTGGAATCTTGACCAGAGCTGTCACTCTGGCCGTAAAATAGAGTGCTGACAGGCCTTACACTCCTCCCATAGGTAGAAACAACTAACATTGGCAATTAATTAGCAAGAACAATTAGTTAAAATAAAAGCCAGTATATGTTAAGGCGGCTGCTGCTTCTCCCTTACCCTCCTCACTGGAGGGATGGAGGGGGTAAGGAAGAGAAAGAGAGGCCTTTGCCTTCCCCTACCTACCCTGACTAACTTTGTCATAAACATCTGATTTGAAGGAACTTTCCATGCTGCTAGTCCCAGCTCTGCCCCAAAGTTCTCCCTTTCCACACCTGAAAGCCTACCACACTAGGTCCCCATTGAGGACTTGGGAAAATAGATGTGTGTATTTTAAAGGCCTCAAGCCCTCCATGCTCCTCACCAAACACTTGGCTACTGGCTAGAGTGAAACCTAGTGGGGTACAATGAAAAAACCCAAAGATCTTAGAGGCACTGGACACATCCAGCCTGTATTCTGCCATTTAGGCCCCCCATTTTTTGCTTTTTGGAGGGAAGGCTGGGCAATGGGGATTAAGTGACTTGCCCAAGGTCACATGGCTATTAAGTGTTAAGTGTTTGAGGCTGGATTTGAACTCAGGTCCTTCTGACTCCAGGGCTGGTGCTCTAGTCACTTAGCCACCTAGCTGCCCCCCCATTTAGCCCCATCTAGCCCCATTTAGACTCTCTACAAATAATTTTTCCTCCCTGATCCTCAGTTTCCTCCTCTCCAAATTGAAGAGGTTAAATGAGGTAGGCTTTGAGGGTCCTATCAGCCCTAGATCTAGGATCCCATGAACACTAGTCATACCATCAACCAGCTTCTAAAGCTGACTGTTAGGTGTCATATAGAATATAGGGATAGTAACCAGTCCTTTTTCCTATGGAGAAAGAAGTTCACAATGAAAAATTAGTTGAGTCCCCTTTTATTTGCTTCCAGAAAACAAATTCCAGTCCCCCTGGAATTTCATGGTCTATGGACTTTGTTGCTGCTGGACAAGATGACTTTGTAATTGAATAAGAATATTGAGATCTTACTAGCCATGTGACCTTGGGCAAGTCACTTAACCCCAATTGCCCTGTATTCCCCCCTCCAAAACGTAAAAAACAAAACCAAAAGAGAATTGGGATATAAGTTCACCATCTGCCAACTCATTGAAAGTATCTCTGGAAAAATATCAGTAGTAGACAAGATCTATCATCATCATCAGATGATGATGAAGATGAAGATGTGACCAGATCTGGACTTCTTATGGCAGGAATAAATAATTTACTTATGATACTTAATTTTTAAAAACATATACCATTAGGGTTTTATGAAAAACAACACTCTCATTCAACTGATCTTTCTTTTTTTTTTAATTAGAGATATTTAATGTTCATGGCTAGGTTGGACCAATATAATAAAACTTATATAATGCTACCCTACTACTCTATAGATTTACTCATTGATCTTCTTAAGGATCCCAGTAGAATAGAGAGCATTCGGGTAGGTCTTCTGCCCCAGCCAACTGGTTTATAGATTAAAAAAAATCCAAGAACCACGACTCTAGAACATCCCTAGGTGAGTCAGTCAGAATTAGAAATCATGGCTCTCTAAGGTGGCAGGTTCATAGGTTTAGTGAATCCCTAATATTAACCAGTAGAAACTACTGCTCAGGTACCCAAGCCTGGCCATTGCTATGACCGGTGAAGCCCACTTTAAGCAAATTCAACTTGTGGAAAAAAAATTTCCCCCTAGAATACAAGCAAAAAAGCAAAGGATGTTGGAATCGGGATAGGACTTTGAAGATGTAGTGTGATCCCCTCAAAAATACCAATGGAAAGAAGAAGAAAAACTAACAGGAGAGAGTTGCCTGGGAAATCTCATTTTTGTAAGCACGGCACTGATCCTCTCTCTCAAACCTAATAAACACAATTATAATGACCAAATTTAGTCCTGGAGATGAGCTGAGGCCCCACACTGCTTCCCAATTCATTGGTCATTCCCCATCTTAATAAAGACCACTTAATAAAGTGAAATTCTCTGCTCTCATTCCCCTTATCCCCACTCTTGGGAATCTACATTTACTCCTCTCCCTCCTAGCTCTCTATATTTTCCTGCCTTTCATCCATAGCCCACATTGTGCTCTGCCCTTCCCTTCCACTGAGCCCTCCCCATTTCTTCATTTCATACTATCCACCCTCTGGCACTCTCAGAAACTTGGCTTCACCAGGAGACCCTGAATCCTGGGCTACTCTCTCCATACTGCGTTTTCCTCTCATGCCCCAAAAGCATAGGGCTGGGAGGAGTAGGCTTCTCACTCATTGCACTCCATTTCCACATCTCTCTCCCTTTCCCCTCCCCTCGCTAATTTGCCAAAGTGATGGGCTTGGAGTCAGAAAGAGCCTCATTTGAATATTGTCTTAAACAAGAGCGTAGCTCCTACTAACTGTGATTGTGACCCCGGGAAACTTACATGACCTCTGTAATTCCTTCTTATTTGTAAAAATGTATGCCGGCGTCTATTTTACAGGGCTTTTTATTTAGTTTATTTTGAGTTTACAACATTCATTTCCACAAGATTTTGAGTTACAGATTTTCTCCCCGTCTTTCCCCTACCTACCACCCCAAAACAGCAATCCCACTGAATACCCCCTCCCTCAGTCTTGCAGGGCTTTTGTGAGAATCAAACCTATAAACTGTTTTGCATACATTCAGATTCTATATAAACGTCAGCCATCCTTCTAACTATTAATAGCTTCTTTTATTTCAAGGTTTGTCCTTTCCTCTTATCACCCTATCCAATCCCTTGTCAAAGCCACTGACCTTCACGTCATTTTCCTGCCTTTTCCTGGGTTTTATACCTGGTTCACAACACTCCTGTCTACCCAAACCTCTAGAAAACGATGCTGTCAAGTACAAGCCAGAGGTCCCTTGGGTGCCTGGAACCTCAATTCATCCTTCCCCACTCTAACCCCCAAACTGACAATATCCATTTTCACTCCACCTTGACCCCGTTCTACCTCCGTGAACCAGAGCTCAAGATTTCACTTTCCAAGGTACAACATTCTCTCTCTTCCTCAGCCCTCCCACCTCACCATCTCACTTTGCCCTCACCATGACCTTTAATCCTCCCCATTCCCTCTGTTAATTACCCCTGTTATCCCCCTTTCTCTCCTTTTATAGACTTAGGTGACCATCTCAACCACATACTACCAGCTGCAGCAGAATCTCTGGATTTTCCCTCTAAAATAGTTCTTCTCAGCTCTCTCCACTCTGCCGACCTGCCTCTGTCTCCACCTCGACTCTCTCTCAGCATCAATACACATCTCCTACTTTTACTGAGAAAAAGAAACATTTGTCACTAAATCTCTTTCTCTTTCCCTCTTCCCCTACTCACACTTTATGAAACCATTCTGGTTTCTCTCTGAGTCAGCCCCTTCACTAGCATGCTGCTTTTCTCTTATTTCCCACCTCTTGGCATCTATGACCATGCCCAGATCTCCACATCAGCCTTAAACCTTGACTCTGATATTCCTTCATATTTTTCTTCTAGCCTTTCAAAGACAAAAATTCCCAGAAATGGGTTGTGTACAGTTGTTGCTGCCATTAACACTTGTTAATCCCTTGTCCTATGATTTCTGACATCACCACTTAACTGAAAAAGATGCAAAAAGCATTTACACCTGAGTTCAAATTCTACCTGACCTTTACTACCTGCATAACAGGTCATTTGGATAAGTCACTTTACTTTTACTTCCTTGGGTCTGATGTTCCTCTGTAAAAGAAGGGGGTTGGAGTCTCTTCCTGTTCTAAATCTTGGATTCTGTGAGATGACATCCAATCTTTTGGCCCTCACGCCAGATCAGCCAACTGAAGGTCTGAGAGAGGGTCAATGCCATGCTTACAAAAAAAAAAAATGAGATTTCCCAGGCAACTCTCTCCTATTAGATGAGATCCAAACCCTGCCTCTGGGATTCAGGGTCACTGTCAAAATCTCCTAAGCAATGGATGTTTTGCCTTCCTACATTTCTTCTCAGATTATTTGGAAAAATTACCAAACCCGTGCTTTTCCCACAAGATCTCCTTAAAGGGGGTGAGGAGGATGTGATTAAGGGAGGGCGAGAGGCACAGAAAGGGGCAAACTAACCACTGTCCAGAAGCTAAGGTGACTGTAAATGTCCAAGTGTTCTGTGTCATTGTGGAAGCCTCCGGTCACATATAATTGTGGCCTGCCTGGGGTGCATTAGAATTTCTCTCCTCCCATCCCCCACTCCCATCCCCCATCCCTTAGGTGTCTGGGCTCTAGTCGGAGTTCAAACTAACAAAAGTATTCGCGGGGGAGCGAGGTGAGGAGAGCGTTTTCGGGACTGGCTCAGGAGCGCAAAGTGACAAGGTTCAGTGCCAATAGCAGGCTTCATCCCGCCTGAAAGCCTGTGGCTGGGACCCCGGGGGCGGGACATATCCCCACCCCCTACCCCCAGTGGAGGGAAAGTGAGTGGAGCAAGCGCTACATTTAGCCCTTCCCAGAGGCTTCTCCTCACAAGTCTGTGGGACAGCAGCTGAGATGCAGAGGGCATGGCCAACGTGCGACTCTGAGACTCCTGGCACTAGCCAGGACGCCTTGGCTAGAGACGAACTAATGGAGGAGGCACCTTTCGGAAGGCGCTGGCCTTCGCCTCCTCCCTCAGCCTTCTACACGCCTTGGCGTCCGTGCTGGGGCCAGTATGTTCTTCCAGAGGCTGCAAACCAAGCCGCAGCTCCCGCACAGCCTGAGACCGAAGAAAGAGTAGATGGTGCAGAAGTCGGTGTCCGTGTCGGTGTCTGTGACAGAGAAGAAAACGGGGACGACGGCGCGGACTGCGGCGGGATGGTGAGGCAGCTGCGGGCTGATGCCCAAAGGCCAATGGGCCCCCCGCCTCAGGCGCCACAGCTTCCTCCCCAGCCAGCGATGCCGGTTGAGGCGGGCCCCGGGGTCTTGGCCCCTGAGGGCTACGGGACGCTGCCGCCTTTCCGTCCTCAGCTGCGCGTGAGCTGCTACTGCTGCGCGCCCGTCCCCTTACCAGTCTGGGTCCGGGCTCTATCTAGCCAGCCCCAAACTCTGCATCTGATTACTTCTTATTTTGTTGACGGAGTTGTGGCTCCGAATCCAGAAGCCGAACAAGCAGCTCGGCAAGGTAAGGTCTGAAAAGGGGCGGGGGGCAGGGTGGTGGGTTACGGCATTGGGGTACGGGTAACGAGGGAACGAGCCCTTATGCTCGTTCAGGTTATGGCCTGAAATCTAACTATTCCGGGGGCCCAGGGTGAGTAAGGTGCCCCCTTTATCCTTTCCAAAACAAAACAAAACAAATTCCAAACGAACAAAACCAGTGGGGTAAAGTGGAGGCTGTGGTGGAGAGACGCGGGCGGACAACCGAGAGATCTCTGGGTTTCGGGCGGGTAGGAAGCCCTTCATCCTTCCCGCTAAGCTGGGAGTGGGGCTGGGTGCAGAAAGAGAAATAGCAGAGTTGGCTTTGGGGGTGGGAGTAAACGGCCCCCAGTTTTTTTGTTAGAGGCAACTAGAAATAATATGGACTGGGGCGGGTGCCGCTCGAAGGCTAATGGCGTCGACGATAATGCCGTCGACAAATCTCGGAGCCCTGGGAAAGTAAAAAGGCGGCGGCGTCCCATTTTCTCCTCGGAAGGTCACTTGGCGGGACGGGGTCGTGGTTGGGAGGAAAATATGGTAGCGCAGTTGGGGGGGAAATATGGTAGCGCAGTTGGGGGGGTCATAATGGAGTCGACGAACTGTGGGGCCCGGGGGAAAGGAAAAAGAAGGCGTGTTCTCGTTTTCTCCTCAAGAGATCACTGTGGGGCGTGGGGTCCTTGTTCCGGGATGGTAGCAAGATGGGGCGGAGGGTCTTGGAAAGGTAAATACGTAGACGATAATGCAGTCGGCAAATCTTGGGGCCCTGAGGAAGCAAAAAGAAAGCGTCGTCCTGTTTTCTCCTCAGATGATCACTTGGGGAGCCGGGGTCGTTGTTTGGGTGAAAAATATGGTAGCACAGTGGGGGGGTCGCCAGAAGGCTAACGGGGTCGACGATAATGCCGTCGACTAATCTTGGGGCCGGGGGAAAGTAAAAAGGCGGCGGCGTCCCATTTTCTCCTCAGATCACCTGGGGGGACGGGGTCGTTATTGGGGGGAAAATATGGTAGTGCAGTGGGGGGGGGGTTACAATGCAGTCGACGAACTGTGGGGCCCGGGGAAAGGAAAAAGAAGGCGTGGTCCCGTTTTCTCCTCAGATGATCACTTGGGGAGCCGGGGTCGTTGTTTGGGTGAAAAATATGGTAGCACAGTGGGGGGGTCGCCAGAAGGCTAACGGGGTCGACGATAATGCCGTCGACTAATCTTGGGGCCGGGGGAAAGTAAAAAGGCGGCGGCGTCCCATTTTCTCCTCAGATCACCTGGGGGGACGGGGTCGTTATTGGGGGGAAAATATGGTAGTGCAGTGGGGGGGGGGTTACAATGCAGTCGACGAACTGTGGGGCCCGGGGAAAGGAAAAAGAAGGCGTGGTCCCGTTTTCTCCTCAGATGATCACTTGGGGGGCTGGGTTCGTTGTTGGGGGGAAATATGGTAGCGCAGTGGGGGAGTCCCCAGAAGGCTAACGGGGTCGATAATGCCGTCGCCGTCGAATTTCGGGACCAGGGGAAAGGAAACTTAGGAGTCATCCCATTTTCTCCCCAGGAGATCACAGGTGGAGGGGGTGGGGCAGGGATGGTGTTGGGAAATGGTAGCGAGGTGGGGGCCCCTAGAAAGTGCTGCTATGTATCTATTGATTTAGGAGCTTAGGGAAGGAACAGGTAGCACATGCACGTTTTCTCCAGTGTGGGGAATCACTGAGGGAGGGGTCGAGATTGGGGTTGGTAGAGTTGGTGCGCGCCCCACCCATTTCAGCCCCCACCATAGTGCCCCAGCTCAGTCTCTGGGCAGAAAAGGGGGAGGGAGGGACTTCTCTGAATTTTCTCCTCAGAGATTACTAGGTTGAGGTAGAGTTGTAGCATAGGTTCCCCCCCCGCTCATCCCCTGAGGTCGAGCAGTCTATAGAGAAAGGAGAGGGGAGGAGGGGAGGGAGTTTGCACTCTTCAGGAAAGATCACGGGGTTGGGGATGGGGGAGAAAGGGAGATAGAAGAGGGGGAGGGTTGGGGGGAGATAGCGAGAGCCCCACTTCGCCTCTGTCTTAGCAACTTTAGTCTAACAATTCTGCGGGGGGACTAGGGGGGAGCCCTCGTTTTCTCTACAGAGGAGAACTTTGGGCTGAGGTGGGATATCTGGGCTAGACGTCCTACACCACATGGTTCGGCAGCTATTGGGGCTTCCCTCCGTCTTTCCCCCAAGGCAAAGCACAGAGGCCCGATGCTGGGTAGGGTAGGTGGACCCCCCGATAAACAGCCGGTCAAGTTCATCACGGGTGGACCCAGGATGGGGGAAGGGGGGAGGGGCGGGGGAGGAGTGAGGCAACTTGAGCGCCCCTCCCCCCACTTTACATAAGGACGGGAGTTTCAAATGGAAGGTTCCTCCAGCCGAGAGTAGGGCGCCCCCTAGCGTTCGTTGCCGGACTTGTGAGGCAGGCCGCCCTTGTTTCGGCCCTGCCTTCGCAACTGTCAAAGGATGATCACAGGGCTGGAAGCAGAGTGGGGGCAGCAAAGACTGGCCCTGCCCGTCGAGGGCCTTCGCGATCGCGACTGTTTCTCCTCTTCCAGGTTATGGGCCCCAGGCAGCCGCCCCCGAGTGGGCGGGCGAGCCACCCCCAGCCCCTGTGCAGGCTAGACGTGAAGGAGAACAGCGTGATGACCTGAGAGCACTTGACAAGGGTCTTGCCGGCAGGGGCCTGGGCCTTGGCTCCGGCCTCGAGCTTCAGGCTGGGCTGGAAGAGCCCATGGAGGCTGGCTGGACTGGAGGACAAGAAGGGGCAGCGCCGGCGGCCGCGGCGGCGGCGGCGGCGGCGGCAGCAGCAGTGGCGGCGGCCACATCCACTGGAGGAAAAGGTAAAAATAGAGGGTGGCCCCGACGCCAGGCTCCCGGCGAAGTGGAGGCGCCCGCGGCCGCCGCTGCGGCTGCTCCCGCAGCAGGGGCTAGAGCAGAAGTGGCCCCAGAAGCAGGAGAAGCCCCGGGGGCCAAAGCTGCAGAACCTTGGCCGGCCCCTGCGGACGGCGAACCGCAGAGAAAGAAGCCGCGCCGCAGCCGGACCAACTTCACTGCTCTCCAGCTGGAGGAGCTGGAGCGCGCCTTTCAGGAGTCTCAGTACCCAGACATATTGGCCAGGTAAGGAAAGAAGGGGATCGATCGCAGCCAGTCCCCCTTCACCCGTGCCCTCCCTCCCTCTGCAGAGAGTAACGGCACAGGGCATCCCACTCTCTGAAGACCCTTCCCTTTACCTGCTGCCCGAGGTGGGGTGGGGCTCTGCCACACCTCCATCTCCATTTTACAAAGCACAGCTTTCCTCCAGTCCTGTGGCATACAACAGGACAGAATTGACTTTGCCCCCTTGCCCTCCTGGTTTTGGTGTGGCCATAGGGGTCTCCTTCCTAAAACAGGCAGTTTTTGGCTGGAAATTAATTGGAGGGTTCCTGCCATGACCCTTCGATTTCACCGGATGCTCGGAGCACCCGGTGTGAAAACTCCCTCCGCCAGCACAAAGGCCCACTGGCTGCAAGTACACAAGTCTAACAGAGTTTGTGTTCATTGTCATTTAAAACCTCGCCAGTCAGAAAAATTGACCTTTCCAACTCCCTCTAAGGTATCTGATCTAAAATACTTCTTAATTGAACCTGCAAATGAGTAGGAAATAAATCTATGTGTTTCTAGGAGAGCACAACCAGAGAAACAGGAGATAAGTGAGCCTGATCATTTAAACCTTTGGATTTTTGTTTGTTTTTCTCTCACAGGAAAGAATTAGCTGCTCGATTGGGGCTGAATGAAGCCAGAGTCCAGGTCAGTGGATCCTAAGGAACAGATTAGGAAAAGCAGCTACTCAAAAAGATGCCATAGTAACACACGTCACACATCCACCCAATTCCTATCAACACTTTTTACTTCTCTACATTTCATTCTATCCTCTTTGGTTAAGTCTTTTGGAGAATGATAGAGGGGGGTGGGGGAGCAGTAAATTGAGGAAAATGGTCTACTTGGGGTAAGGAGTACCTTCTAACTCCCTACTTAAAATAAATGTACACTAATGATGAAGGAATTCATCCTTTAGGATGTAAACTCCTTTGGAACAAGGATTGTTCCTTTTTTTTCTTTAGTAGTCCTAGTGCCCAGCACAGTGCCCAAGCATTTACTAAATGCTTATTGATCTGTCCAATGATAAATGCAATTCAGCACCTTATAATGCTGATATGAAAAGGTAGGAGACTGAAGCCAGTAGACTCTAAACTTCACAAAACAAATCCCCTTCATAAAAGGATTGGTTCTGTAAAACTTGGACATAGTCAAAAGGCTGCACCCAAGAACCTAGAAGGCCATATGTGGCCGTGAAACTGCAGGTTCCCCAACCCCGAATTAGACACTTTTTCAGTACCAGAGGATATACAGGTAAGACTGAAGCCCAAGGGACCCTTACCAAGGGGAGTTCTATTAAATTAAATAACTTCTCTCCCAGGGAAATTAAAAATATTTAGAAACAGAGTCTAGGGCAGCTCGTTGACCAAAATGGATAGAGTTCCAGGCCTGGAGCTAGGAATTCTCATTTTCTTGAGTTCAAATCTGGCCTTAAACACTCAGTAGCTCTGTGACCCTGGGCAAGTCATGTAACCCTGTTTGCCTCAGTTTCCTCACCTGTAAAATGAGCTGGACAAGGAAATGGCAAACCACCCCAATATCTTTGCCAAGAAAACCCCAAACAGGGTCAATGAAGAGTTGGACTTGACTGAAATACTCAACAATAACAAAGAGTGAGTCTAGGAACTAACCAGTCCACGCACAAAGAGCACTATTCAGTGTACAAATAACATATACTGATAGGAGACACAATGGCAGGCTTTTTAAAAAGCCATGAGCCAAGCAGCATCCTAAACTTCTGTTTTCCTGGAACTCTAGTGAGTTAACAAGACCTGAATATTCCAGTTAGGATAGTTTGGACAATTGTCAAACCCAGAGCAAAATCAGGACCAAACAGTTTTAAATTCCCACGACATTTTGTGTTGTAGATTTTTAGTAGGGGCAGCTAGGTGACACAGGGAATAGAGCACCAGCCCTGGAGTCAGAAGGACCCGAGTTCAAATCTGGCCTCAGACACTTAACACTTACTAGCCACGTGACCTTGGGCAAGTCACTTAACCCCAATTGCCCTCCAAAAAGCAAAAAAAAAAAAAAAAGATTTTTAATAAATTTAACTCTAGAAAACTTCGAGACATGTGTGAAATATTATTGAGATTGTTTTTTTTTTTAACTTGCCATGAACACTGAAATCCAAACTAGGTTCTCAGTTGTTGAAAGCTTGCTCTTTTTCAAGACAAAATTTGCACCTGCCAAATTACTGACCTAGTCAGGACAAAGTGGGAAAAGTGGGAAAAGAGAGAAAAGGGGCAAAGATAAGGCCTTTGATTTTACCAACTACCCTCTCTCTCTCCACGAGTAGCTCCAAAGTGTGATTTTTCTGTCTTCCACTTTGGGTCTTTGCCCTGTAGGGTCAAACTTGGATTCCCCAAGATTCTTAAGGAATAGGGGATGAAAGGTTCTGGGAGCCAAGCTTCTTTGACCACAGCCTTTTATGGTTGAGAAGCATCATCTAACTGTCCTTGACTACCCTAACACCTGGTCAGTTAAGAGCAAGTGCCAACCAATGAAATCACAAAGCTGGTGGGATTTTTAAAAACATTTAGATAAAAATATTTTGAGAAACAGCACATTTAAATTTATAGAATATATTTGTTTTTATAAAACAAAATACATTTAGGTTCAGATTATACATCAAAAGATATAGAACAGGTGCCTTGCCTGCATGGGTAGAGAATGATTCTTCGCCAGAAGTTCCAATGAAGTCACAAGACTGGTGGGATTTTTAATTTAAAAGAAAAACGATTTAAATGTTAGTTAAAATATAAGTTTATATCAACTTAAACACATCCTTTACATATATTTATATGCATTTACATTTAATATACGAATAATCTATTAATACAATTATATTGATGTGATGGAGAATTCATTAATATATTTATATTTGTACATAAAGTCACAGGCTCACTGCTGCTCTATATTGGGAGAGTTAGTTTTCCTCCTTGGAAGAGCCCTATGCCAATGATAACACAAGTCTGGTGTGATTTTAAAATATTAGACAAGATGTACACTATTATATGTTTTATATAAGACTATAGTCCATATATTATGTATATGTAATATATGTATATATAATATATGCTTTTACATGTGTAATATATAGAATGTACATGTATATCATGTGCAACATTACATACATGTATTTATAAAGCACAGACATATTTAGTTCTGTGTGATATAAAGTTGAAGAGAAGGGCCAAGCTGCCGTGGTAGGACTTTTTCCACCAGAGGTTCTCTATGCCAATGGTTACTGTGATTTTAAGATACTTAGATCAAACATACATTTTAAATTTGTACAAATGATACATTTGACAAACGTGCACATGTTATTTATAAAGCATGAATACTTCAGATTTATAACACAAATTTGTAGAGCAAATGCTAATCAGCATTGGTAGAGGGAGTTGCTATGCTGGGAATTCCTTTTGCAAATGTATCATCTTAGGTATGATCTTTTACTAAATAGATGTATATAATGTATTTCTAAGCCATCTATATAATATGGAAATTTGAGGGAGGGAGAGAATTCCCTATACAAGTATATTATATTGAGTGTGATCTTTTAATATATGTGTGTATTATATATTTCCAAGCCATCTGTATAATATAGAAATTACAAGCAAAGAGGGACTTTCCTATACCAATTAAATAAAGAGTGAGTTCAGTGGGATTTTAAAATATTTAGATCAAATATATTTATACTCATATATATATATATATATGCATTTAGAAAGCATGACTGTATTTCCATTTATATAATGTAACATTGCAGAGTAGATGCCAGTGTGCATTGGTAAAGAGAATTTCTTTTCCGGGAGTTTTCTATACCAACATAAATCATAAGTCTGCTGTGATTTTTTTTTTAGTAGGTGGATGAAACCATTAATAGATTTAGATTTGTAGAATTAAGTTTCCTTGTAGATATTCACCTACATTGATAGAGGAATTTTCTTTGCCAGATCTCTGCCATAGAAATGGGAAGACTGGTGTGATATTTTAATATGGAGATTTCTAGAGTAGGTGAAGCATAAATATATTTAGATTTGTATAAGCTGGAAAGTGTCAGAGCAAGTGTTAACCTGCATTCAGAAAGGGAGTTTCTGGACTAGAAGTTCCTTTCACCAATAAAGTCACAGGTCTTGTGTGATTTTCAAAGTAACTATATTAAAATATTATGTTTATAGTAATATATTTGTTTATATAATCAATAAAACAATGCATTACTTAGAAATTATATTTATGAAATATATTAAAATGCTATCAAAATCTAAATATATCTCTGAATAATTTATATTCATGTCTATTTTTAAAATATACCAGAAATGGGATTTTAATTAGTACAGGGATCTTCTAGTTTAAAAAATTCCCTCTACCAATACATCTGGGCTCCTTCTCTGCAGCTCTCCAGGTTACCTAAATCTAAATATATTTGTGTTTGATAAATATAAATTATAAAATTATTATAAAATGTTACATGATAGAATATATATAAAACATATTTCTATTTAGGATATGTATATAATCCAATGACTATCACTGAATCTTTATTCTGTCTAAAAACTAAATCTAACTGAAGTTCTTTCCTGGTCTCAGTGATAGTATTTCTGTGTCCAGTAGACACTGCAAGTCAGGAATGTGAGACTGAGTTCCAGCTGCCACTAACTAGCTATGTGATCTCAAGGAAATTCCCTTCCCTTTTCTGGGCCTCAGTTTATCCATTGGTAAAATAACTGGGCTGGACTCAATGATCTTTTATAGTCCCTATTCTATGAATCTAGAGTTGTCTAGAACTATAGTTAGAAGGATGTTGTACTGAATATATATTGAACCCCAGACATTTTCTCTCATAAAATATCAGATGATGGTTATTGTTGTTTATTGATAATGAATTTCCTCTTTGTTCTAAAATCCACATATACGAATCAAATGAGACTATGTACGGAAATCACTTTATAATTGAAAAAACTGTATCAAGTAGTAGAAGTAGTATAGTGTAGTAGTAGTAGTAGTAGCAGTAGCAGTAGTAATAGGAATAGAAGATAACAATATTTGGAACTGTAGCACATTGCATTGGCTACTTGGATTTTATCATTCCTTCTTTTCCCCCACCCAACAACAAAAAAGGAGACCCATTCCATAGTTTATGTACAAGACACTTTACTTTCATTCTCTTGTTTTTTCAATTAATTAATTTTGCTTTGAGAATTTCCTAACAGGTAAAAGCTGGACCTTAGCCCACCTCATTTTCAATGTCCTCTAGAAAAGGTAAGTGGGAAGCTAGGTGGTGCAGTGAATAGAGTACCCGGCCCTGGAGTCAGGAGGACCTGAGTTCAAATCCGGCCTCAGACACTTAACACAAAAAACTAGCCATGTGACCTTGGGCAAGTCACTTAACCCCAATTGCCCTGCCTTCCCCCCTCTAAAAAGAAAAAGAAAAAAAGAAAAGAAAATGTAAGGAACAACAACATTCTGGCCACCCTACTAAAAGGGAGGCCAAGTCATGAGGTCCCCATTAGAAAGCAGAATGTCTGGGTATTGTGGCAATGCCAGAAAGAGGACTTTACCATCATGGAGAATGACCCAAATTCAAACAGTCACCAAATTCCTCTAACAGATTGCAAATCTAAAGGGGATAGTCACTTGTTTGCTTAAGGGTATCTGGGTTTAAGGTCTTATGGAAGGAAGGAAGGAGGGAAGAAAGGAAGGAATCTAGCCAGTGAACCCCAAGGGCAGCTTCTGGCCATCAAAATTTACCTTCCTTTGGAGAGGAGAGGGAGAGGAAGAGGACAAATTGAGTTAGCCAACTAGCTGGGTCCCCATTCGGGCAGCTCGGTCTACTCGCAAGTTGTGTTTGTCCTTTGTTTTCGAAGAGGACCATGGCATCAGGGAAATGATGACATGACTTGGAGTTGTCTTTGATTTGAGTGAGGGAGGTATGTTATCTAGGAGCTCTGGTTTAAAACAAAAAGAAGGTAGCAGCTGGTCAGGGAGGGGAAGTTCTGGTCTCAGAGTTTAAACTCTCAAAGTTCTATAGTTCTGGAGGGCGGAGCCAAGATGGCGGAGTAGAAACAGCTCGTCCAAGCCTCTCTGCCCCCAGATTCTCCACAAACTATGTAGAAAAGGACTCTGAAAATCTTCTGGAGCCCCAGCACCCACAGAACGACACAGAGAAACTAACCTCCCGCTGAGGACAGCCCAGCACCCTGCAGGAAGGACCAGCGCAGTGGTCTGGGAGCCGGCAGCCCGCAGAGCGCAGGAGCCGAGCCGAGCCCAGGTCCACGTGAGCCGAGGTTTTAGCCCCAGGGCGGCAGGGCCAGCAGCCTGCTGGAGGAACCCCAGAACACCAGGAACTGTGGAGACACCAGAATTATCAACATAGACTTGCCTAGGACAAAGTAAGAGGTTAGTGTCCTATGGACTTTGGGACCTGTATTTGAGGAATGCGTCAGCTCCCTCCCCTGGGGGCTAGAAGCTGCTGAGGAGACAGGCCACTGTGTAGTTTTCAGAGGCATTTCCGGCTCCCAGCCTACAAATCGTGGGGAGATCAGCGATCAGTCTTGGGGGGTAATCGCTCTTGCTTTAACCTCCCTGGATCTGGATTGTGATCTAGGGTGGAAGTTGTGGGTGGGTTTATAGCTTGCCAGAAACGGAAGTTGCCCCCCACACGTTCGGGACGAAAATTCCTCTATCTGGCCTTAAACCCATAGTGTGGCAACAAGCCCAAAAGTCAAGTAATTAAGTGGCAACATGCCAAGGCAAAGGAAACAGAAAAATGCAACCCTAGACTCCTATTTTGGGGGCATAGAGCGGGAAAAGGACTGTGAGGTCAGAAGTCCTGCTCCAAAAGCCCCAGGGGAAAACATGAGCAGGTTGCAGGCCATAGAGGACCTTAAGAAGGACTTTAAAAATCAAATAAGAGAAAGTGGAGGAAAAATTGGAAAGAGAAATGAGAAGGATGCAGGAAAAGTATGAAATGAGGGTCAACAGCCTGACTGAGAAAACAACACCTTAAAAAATAGACTAACTCAAATGGCAAAGGAGGCCCAAAAGGGCAATGAGGAGAAGAATGCCTTAAAGTCGAATTTGCCAGATGGAAAAAGAATCTCAAAAGTTCACTGAGGAGATTCATTCCTTCAGAGTTAGACTGGAGCAAATGGAAGCTAGTGACTTTATGAGAAATCAAGATGCTGTTAAGCAGATCCAAACAAACGAAAGATTAGAAGGCAATGTGAAATATCTCATGGGAAAAACCACTGACCTGGAAAATAGATCCAGGAGAGACAATTTAAAAATTATTGGACTACCTAAAGCCATGATCAAAGAAAGAACCTAGAAATCACCCTTCAAGAAATTCTCAAGGAAAACTGCCCTGATGTTTTAGATCCAGAGGGCAAAATAGAGGTTGAAAGAATCCACAGATCACCTCCTGAAAAGATCCCAAAAAGAAAACTCCCAGGAATATTATAGCCAGGTTCCAGAATCCCAAGATCAAGGAGAAAATACTACAAGCAGCCAGGAAGAAACAATTTCAATATTGTGGAAACACAATCAGAATAGCCCAGGACCTGGCAGCTTCTACACTGAGGGATCGAAGGGCATGGAATATGATATTCCAGAAGGCAAAAGAACTGGGAATGAACCCAAGGGTCACCTACCCAGCAAAAATGAGTATTTTGTTTCAGGGGAAAATATGGTCATTCAGTGGAATAGAGGACTTTCAAGCATTCTTGAGGAAAAAACCAGAATTGAATAGAAAATTTGACATCCAGACACAAGAAAGAAGAGATGCCTGAGAAGGTAATCAGGGAAAAGAAATCAAAAGGAACTTATCAAAGTTGAACTATTTACATTCCTATATGGAAAAGCAATATCTGTGACTGATGAGATCTTTCCCACTATGAAAATAATGGAAGAAGGGGGTGTGGTCATACGAATACATATGTGAATGTGTGTGTATATGGTTACAGTTATATATGGATAGAGGGCATAGGTTGATTCTGTTGGGAAGGGAGAGTACTCAAGGGATGAAATTATGAGGTGAGAGAGGAAAGTGGCAAGAGGAGATGGGGAGAGACATGGTAGGGTAAACTATCTCATGTAGGGGAAGTGGGTGCAAGGGAGGGGGAGAATAAGGAAGGCTAAAAAGGCAAAACCACATTCACATTGAATTTGGTTCAGGGAGAAAATGACATACATACTAAATGGGATATCTCAACCTGCAGCAGGATAGGGGGAAGGGGGATGATAGGAGAGATGATGGATGGGAGGGCATCCTTGGGGTGAGGGGAGGTTGGAAGTACCCACTATAGAAGAGGGACAGGATCATGTAGGGAATGGACCAGGTGGGGGGTGGGATGAGTGGGAGGGAATTATAAGCAGCCTTGTACAATATATCTACTATGATAATGTTTGCATAGCTAGACATGTACAACATATACTGAATTACTTATCTCCCCAGAGGGAATGGGTGACAAGGGAGGAAGGAAATGGATCTGAAATTCGAGGTCTTAACATTAAATGTTTCAAATATATATAAATACTATTATTAATACTCTTTTGCTTGTAATAGGGAGATAAGATGTGCAGGCATTGGGACACAAAGATTCACCTTCCTCTAATGGAAAAGTCGATGGGGGTATGGGAGAAGGCATGGGAGAGAGCAGATTGGAGGAAGCGATATCTTGTGGGACTGCTATTCTGGGAGGTTGGATAGGGGAATAATGGGGGGAAAATGATTGTAACTCAAAATCTGGCAGAAATGAATGATGTAAAACAGAAGTTAATAAAGTATTTGTTTAAAAAAAAAAAAGTTCTATAGTTCTAGAGCTAGAAAGTATCCCATAGGCTGGCTAATTTGCAGAAGAGGCCATAGAGGTTCAAAATGGGGAAGTAACTGGAACACTGGAACCAAATTTCATCAGACTATGTGTCCTCAGTTCACAGTTTGGAAAATACGGTCTCCATTGTGTCTCTCTGCCTACCCCTTGGGGATTTCACATCATGAAAGAAAACTAAGCCCCCCAATCTGTTCCTTGGTCCTCTATTAGAGTTGTACCCTGGAGAGAACATTGGACTGATTTATATATATATATAAAAGCATGTGCCTTAAGATTTTTATTAATTGTATCCCCATTTGGCAGAGCCTTCCTCTTGGCTCTCCAGGGTCAAGCGATAATAGATAGGCAAATATATTTTAAATTATATTTCATATTTACTAATACCATCTCCTTATTTATATAGCACTTTGGAGTTTGCAAAATGGTTCACGTACATTATTAACTCATTTGATCCTCACCAACAACCATTAGAGGCACTTGGTATATTTAGCTTACAGATGAGGAGACTGAGGCACATGAAATTTAATGGACTTGCCCAAGGTCACATAGCCAGTAATTATTGGAGGCAAGATTCTCAACTTCAGGTCCAACACTCTAACCAGTAGTCTGTGCTCAAGGACAAAAATGGTGTTTCCTAATGAATAGAGGTAAGAGTCCTTCAGTGTGTGTCAGTTCTGAATACACAAGTAAAACTACTCCAAGTGAGAGAATAGAAGGTCAGAGTAACAAGGAGGAGGTTTGGGTTTATTGGGGTTTTTTGGAGGGAGGAAGGCAGGGCAATTGGAGTTAAGTGACTTGCCCAAGGTCACATGGCTAGTTTTGTGTTGTGTCTGAGGTCAGATTCGAACTCAGGTCTTCCTGACTCCAAGGCCCTATTCACTCCGCCACCTAGCTGCCCCCGGGTGTTTTTAAATAACATTTTTGTCGATTTTTCTGGTCTTACATTGCTTGTATCCCTCCTCACGCCGCCTCCACCTCCTTGCCAGAGTCATCCCATTAAACAAAGAATAGGAATGGGTTCATTGCCCAGCAGGAATTTCCCATTTCTTCCTCTGGATCCTTTCTCTTACAGTTAGTGTGCATAGTGTAGGGCAGCACAGTGATTTTTCAAGTACAGTTTTAAAGCCATAACTTCTCAGTACCAAAATGACCCCTCTCTTTCCTTCTGAATGAAGTTTTGGTTTCAGAACCATCGTTCCAGACTTCGGAAGCGTGAGAAAAACGAGACATACAGAAGCTTCTCAGACTTCACCTTTGCTCGGCCTCTAGGCTTACACAGAAATGTCCAATACAGAAACCCCTTGGATCCTGACTGGAGAGGCATGCCTTGTGGTGTAACCGTGCCACACATGCCACCACCAATGGCGCCACCCATGGCCCCACCTGCAGCACCACCAATGGCGCCACCCATGGCCCCACCTGTAGCACCAGGCATGGCGCCACCCGAAGGCCCAGCCCTTGCCCCAACCAATGTACCATCTGTTGGTGTCTCCAGTGTGACCTGGACCTCCCTGTTCAGAGGTCCTTTTGCAGACTCCTAGTCTGGAAGACATGGCTTAAACTGAGCTCTCAGTATCTCCTTCTCAGAGAGCATAGGCAAAAGGTTTATTTTCAAAGTTTCAGAATCTCAAATGCATTTGAAGTTGGATATATAATGTTGTTCTCTTTCTTTTACAATACCAGTAAGTCTAATACCCCCAGCAATGGTGGCCTATTAACACTGAGCCTACAGCTCCCATTGTACTAGATTGTCTCCCTCCCCCCTTAACCAATAAGCACATGCTGGATAGCTTAATGGGCTGTCTTTGGCCAGAGACCTGCCTTTTTTCTGCAGCTATGAGGTTTCCTTGGCTCCATATGCTATTGATACCTTGGCTATTGTGAGTCAGTTTTTGTTTTCCATAGTTCTTTCAGCCTGGCATTCAACAACATAAAGCTTCCTCAATACAGTTGAATGTTAGTTATGAACGTAATCTTATTACCATGAATGGATTGTAACTTCAGCAGATAAGGGCTTTTGACTACCCAAGATTTCCTCATAGACTTCACTGGCTTATCAAATGCTAATCATTACAAAGTTTATGTCTTCCCAGTTGGAAGACCAATGCCATGTTTTCTTTGAAAAGCACATATTCCCAGTGCTCCTTATTTTGGCTTCCAAACACACTGCACACTAAAGCTAAAGCTAAACCCAGTGAAATGTTACAAGCCAGACAAGTGATTTTCATAATCAGATTGAAAGGGAAAGCATAAAATGTTTTGAGTAAAAAGATGGAACCCTTTACTTGGCTTGTGTAAACTGTATCTTGTTTCTAAAATAAAATTAAATAAAAGTTTATTGTGTGTAAGAACTTGGAAGCGTGTCTTATTTTTAAAACCCTACTGGATAGACGTTGACTGCAAAAACCTGGGGGATGTAGGAAGGAGGATAACTATAAGTCACTGGTTTTAATCACTGAATGGTGCCCCATAGCATTGGAAACCATTACATATCTCCAGTATATATAATGTTGATGATAATTAGTGTCATACCAACTCTATGATATAATTTCTCTATTTCCCTGGCTTTCTTTTGACAAGCTTAGAACATAAGTTTCTTTAGGAATATTAAAGGGTCTACAGGACATGAGGGTGAGACAGATGAAGGGAACTTGTCCAAGATGAAATAAGGAATAAGTAGCAAGGGAAGAATGTGAATCCAGCTCTTGAGACCCTTCCTGCCAGGCTAATACTCTCTTTTCAGTCTAAGTCCTGGTTCTCGAACCTCACCATCTCCATCTCCAAAGGAATCATTTCCTCTACAATGTGGTAGGCTTGTGAGTCAGTCCTTGACCAAAGAGTCAGGTGCTCTCTAGGAATAATTAAGCACCTACCTATGGAGGGGACAGACCAATGGCCACTCTTCTGGAGAGAGCCACAGGGGGCCAAAGAATGGTGTGGCTTGGGATTGTGGTGCAAAGGCAAGAGTGCCAGCTCTGGAGTTGGAGTTTAGAACCATCTATGACATCTACTTGATTTCAGGTGAGTCAGCTCATCTTTAGCATTTCGGGTTTCTGCAGATGACATTATTATCTCTCAAATTTCCAAAGTCATGCTGCTGGGGGGAAAAAGCCAACTAGAATTACATGTTAAAGGAATGGCTTAGGGGCGGCTAGGTGGCACAGTGAATAGAGCTCTGGCTCTGAAATCAGGAGGACCTGAGTTCACATCCGGCCTCAAACACTTAACATTTACTAGCTGTATGACCTTGGGCAAGTCACTTAACCCCAATTTCCCTGCATTCCCCCTCCAAAAAGGAAAAAAAATAAGGAATGGCTTATTAAATGGCTCTTCCAGCTTTAGATGAAGGGTCTCTGTGGGCCTCAGTTTCCTCTTCTATAAAATGAGAGGATTAAACTGGTCAACTCAGAGGTCCCATTCAGATCCAGCTTTGTGCCCTATGACCTATGTGTGACATTGAAAAAGTCACTTCTCCCTGAGCCTGAATTAGGGTAGCCTCAATCTCTTTCGAATAAGGGAGGACCTGACTTGAGATCTAGGAGCCTATGTGTGACCCTGGGCAAATCACTTCCTCTCCCTGGGCCTCAGTTTCCTTCTCTGTAAAATTAAGAACTTGGACTTCAAGGGTTCTAAGGTTCCTCCCAGCTCTACATCTGTAATTCTGTGAAGGTTACTCCCAAATGCCCAAGCTTGCTCCCCCTACAACAACCCTCTTCCCACTTTGCAAATGGAGACCAGTGGCTACCTTCCAGCCAACAATAGGAAGAATTCAAATTTTGGTAAAGTCAGCTAATTTTCTGAACCTGCCATTAAGGAATTTGCATTAATTTTTCAAAGGATCTCGCAACATTAACTTTTTCAATTTCAAGGGAATTCTCACTTCATTTCTTCAAAACAATTATTTTTGGGGGCGGTTAGGTGGCCCAGTGAGTAGAGTGGCGGCACTGGAGTCTGAAGGACCTGAGTTCGGATCCGGCCTCAGACACTTAACGCACACAAACAAAAACCTAGCCATGTGACTTTGGGCAAGTTACTTAACCCCAATTGCCCTCCAAAAAAAGAAAAAAATGCTTTTTGGGGCAGCTAGGTGGTGCAGTGAATAGAGCACCAACCTTGGAGTCAGGAGGTCTTAAGTTCAAATCTGGCCTCAAACACTTAACACTTAGTAGCTGTGTGACCTTGGCAAATCACTTAATCCCAACTGCCCTGCCTTCCCCCCACAAAAAAAAAAGCAAAAAAAAATTCTTTTTGGAGGCAATCATGGTTAAGTGACATGTCCAGGGTCTCACAGCTCATAAGTGTCTGAATCCACATTTGAACTCAGGTTCTCCTGATTCCAGGGCCAGTGCTATATACGTTGCACCACCAACCTGCCCCTTCTCACTTGTTTTCTTAATAAATTAACTCCTGCGTGTACAGCAACAACCCTGCATGGAAGGTAGAATAAATCTTTTTTACAGAGGAGGAAACTGAGGCCCAGGGAAGATAAGTAACTTATCTAAGGTCACAAGCAAGTAGCAAATGTGGGATTCAAACCCAGGTCAACAGACCCCATGCCTATTCTTTCCACTAAACCAGACCACCTCTCTCTAATTTCTTTCTTCAACAAAAACTTTTTAAAGCTACCTTCTAACAGTATTTAGATCATGTTAAAAGTTTGTAATAATTACAGTGATCATTAGCTGGTATTTCATGGCACTTTTGTTGTTGAGTCATTTCAGATATGTCTGAATTTTTGTGACCCCATTTGGAGTTTTCTTGGCAGAGACGCTGGAGTGGTTTGCCATTTCCTTCTCCAGCTCATTTGACAGATGAGAAACTGAGGCAAAAGGGGAAGTGACTCTCCCAGGGTCTCACCCAGCCAGTAAGTGTCTGAGGTCAGATTTGAACTCATTAAGATGAGTTTTCCTGACCTCAGGCCCAGCATCTACCCCCATCTATCCACTGAGCTACCAGATGCGTCTGTGTTAATTTACAAAGAACTTTGAGTACGTTTTCTCATTTGAAAAAGTCCCTACCTTCAAGGAGCTCTCTACTACCTGGCACTGGGCAGAAGAGAAGCATGTCAGTGGAGACATAATATGGATAGGAGACATAATAGGGATAGAGATCCCAATGTATAAGGAACTCCACCCACCAATGCAGGTTGACACCTGCCATTTCTGTCTTAGAAATGTGCCTAGAGGCGGCTAGGTGGCGCAGTGAGTAGAGGCCAGCCCTGGAGTCAGGAGGACCTGAGTTCAGATCTGGCCTCAGACACTGAACACAAAAACTAGCCGTGTGACCTTGGGCAAGTCACTTAACCCCAATTACCCCCCCCCAAAAAAAAAGCAAAAAGAAAAGAAAAGCTTCCTACATCCCATGCTGCCTCCCACCATACTCACAGTGTCCTATTGCTACAAGTCCTCTTCTTTCACCTTCTCTTTAGCATACACTATTCAAAGATTTCCTTTCCTCCTCCTAAAACTATTTTTCATTTTTTATTTTTGTTTCAAATGCTTTATTAACATCTGGTTACATCATTCATTTCTACAAGAATTTGAGTTACAAATTTTCTCCCCATTTTTCCCCTACCCACTGCCCCAAAATAGCAGTCCCACAGTATAAACCCTCCTCCAATCTGCTCTCTCCCCTATGTTCCCCCATACGCCCCTTTGACTTTTCCAGTAGGGCATGGTGGATCTCTGTGCCCCAGTGCCTATATATCTTATTTCCCATTTATATGTAAAATAATATTGATAAGAGTATATATATTAAACATTTGATTTTAAAACTTTGAATTCCAGATTCATTCCCTTCCTCCCTTGTCACCCACCCCCTCTGGGAAGATAAGCAGTTCAATATAGGTTGTACGTGTATATCTATGCAAAACATTACCATAGTAGATATATTGTAAAAGACTGGCTATATTTCCCTCCCTCCTATCCCACCTCCCACTTGGTCTATTCCCTACTTTGATCCTATCCCGTTTCAAAAGTGGGTGCTTCCAACTTCCCTCCCCCCCTTCCCTCCCACCCTTCCTTCCATCATCCCCCCTCTCATCCCCTTCCCCCTTACTCTCCTGTAGGGTGAGATATCCTATTTAGTAGGTATGTCATTACCTCCCTAAGCCCAATTCAATGAGAATAAGGATGATCCAGTGTAGAAGCTGCCAGATCCTGCGCTATCCTGATTTTGTTTCCACAGTATTCAAATTGTTTCTTTCCTGGCTGCTTGTAATATTCTCTCCTTGATCTGGAAATTCTGGAATCTGGCTATAATAGCAGTTTTCTTTTTGGGATATTTTTCAGGAGGTGATTGGTGAATTCTTTCAACCTCTATTTTGCCCTCTGGTTCTAAAACATCAGGACAAATTTCCTTGAGAATTTCTTGAAGGGTGATTTCTAGGTTCTTTCTTTGATTATGGTTTTCAGGTAGTCCAATAATTTTTAAATTCTCTCTCCTGGATCTATTTTCCAGGTCAGTGGTTTTTCCCATGAGATATTTCACATTGCCTTCTATTCTGTCATTTGTTTGGATATGCTTAACAGCATCTTGAATCCTCATATGACATGCATACCAAATCCTTCACCATCCTTGTTGCTCTCCAGCTCATCAGCATTCTTCTTAAATTGTACCACCCAGAGTGGAACACGAGACTATTTAGATGCCATCTGACCAGGGCTCTCTCTATTCCTGGAAAATATGCCCCTCTACATGCAGCCCTAGATTACATAGATTTTTTTGGTTTGCCACATCCCACTGGTGTCTCATATTGAGCTTGAAGTCTACTGGAACCCCTAGATATTTTCCCAGACAAACTTTCATCTCATCATAGCTAAGTAACTGGCTAACCAAGATGTTGTGGGAAAGAGGAAGGTGAAGAAATTGGAAGCTAAGTCACTAGAAACCACTGGAAGGTTGTGAATGAAGACAAAGCATCCTGAAATTCCCAAGATCATCAGTGGGAAAAGAACCCCCATTTATACACAGCTCTTTAGGAGCAGAGCTATTCCTAAAATGAGGAAAGCTGACACTCAGTAATACTAAGAAACAAAATTCTGTCACTGTGCTTCTTATTAAGGGACTTTTTAGTCCTACTCATTCCCCATGTGTTCTCCTCCCTTTCTGCTCCTCTCTCAAACCCTACCCTTCTCTGAGGTCTGTAGCTTGGTGTAATAGTAATGGAATTTAAAGATCCCCCTGTATTGGCTTGGTTTTTGGATTGATTGTGTTAAAACCCAGAGTTTGTGAATCCCACTTGTGGGATCAACTTGTTGACATGAAAAGAGAGAGCTGAACTGGGATATGGATTTAGAGAGGCACAAGCAGAGGAAGAGAGACAGAAGAAGTTTTTGGAAGCAGCATCGTGGAGGCAGAGAGATGGAGAGGATAGCTGAGGGCCAATTTGAGCTGCTCGGGACTTTTGAGAGCTGCCACCCAGAGCTGCCAAGGACTGAGGAGACATGGCTGTGATGCCAGTACTTTGTCAGTCTGTTCTGATGTTGTTTTGCCAGATTTGTCCATTGCTGAAGGACAGTGTTATTGTTGCAGAGGTCCTGGAACCTTGCTGTTGGTTCAGAAGCCCTGAAGAAGGATTTTCTTTTGTATGTTTACAGAAATCCTGGAGGAGGGTCTTGTTTTCTGATGTTTTCTGGGGTCCTAGGACAGTTCTGCAGACAGACAATGAATTAATGAGGACACTGGCAATGGATCTTGTGTTCTTGCTAAGCTTTGTCTTCTTGCCTCGGGTCAAGATGAAGAAAAAAGCTCTCTTTGGGTATTACATGCTGTGATATCTTAAGCTTGTTGTAACTCTGGAGGAGACAGCCTACTCAGTTGTGATCCAGGGGTGGGAAACTTTTGACTCTTTTGTGCTCAGTGACAGACCAAATGAATGTACTTTGTTTATGATTGGAAACTAATCTCCATTTGAGAAGAGGGGCTTTGTGATTGACTAAATGAACGTATTGCCCAGGAGTGGAGTAGTACTTGGAAATTGTTGAATTACACTTGGTGAATGCTGTATTTTGATTTTCTCTGTTTTTAATTTGTCACTGAATAGAATGGAGAGCAGCTATGCTGGTATTTTGAACCTTGGGAAGTTGCCTTTGCTTAGCATTACAAGGAACTTTCCCCTTTTTTATGATCTCTTTTGGATACAGACCTAGTAGTGGTATTACTAGATCAAAGGATATGAACAGTTTGATAGCTCTTTGGGCATAGTTCCAAATTGCACTCCAAAATAGTTGGATCAGTTCACAACTCCACCAATGCTTCAGTGTCTCAGTTTTCCCACAACCTCTCCAACATTTATAATTTTTCTTTTGTTTTTGTCATATTAACCAATATGATAGGTGTGAATGGGTACCTCAGAGTTGTTTTAATTTGCTTTTCTCTAATCAAGTTGATTTAGAGCACTTCTTTCTGTGCTTTGATTTCTTTATCTGAAAAATGTCTGTTCATATTCTTTGACCATTTATCAATTGGGTAATGGCTTGTATTTTTATAAATTTGACTCAGTTCTCTATATCTTTGAGAAATGAGGCTTTTATCATAGACACTTGCTGTAAAGATTATTTCCCAGCTTCCTGCTTTCCTTCTAATCTTGGTTACATTTGGTTTTGTTTGTGCAAAAGCTTTTTAATTCAATATAATCAAAATTATCTATTTTACATTTTGTAATGCTCTCTATCTCTTGTTTGGTCATGAATCTGTAACTCACTTAACTTCTTCTTTAAGAATTTGGATACTGGAATGGTTAGGTGATGCAGTGAATAGAGCACCAGCCCTAGAGTCAGGAGGACCTGAGTTCAAATTTGGCCTCAGACACCTAACACTTCCTTGCTGTGTGACCTTTAGCAAGTCACTTAACTCCTATTGCCCTGCTCTCCAAAAAAAAAAAAATTGGATACTATGCCACTTGGTGCATATATGTTTAGTATTGATATTCCTTCACTGTCTATGGCAACTTTTAATGAGTTTCCTTCCTGAGCTCTATAAATTAGGTCTATTTTTGCTTTTGCTTTGTCTGAGATCAGGATTGCTACCCTTGCTTTTTTTTTTTTTAACTTCAGCTGAAGTTCAGTTTATTCTGCTCCAGTCCCTTACCTTTTATTCTGTGTGTCTCTGTCTGCTTCGTGTGTTTCTTGTAAAGAACATATTGTAGGATTCTGGTTTCTGCTCTGAGGTCATCTTTCCTAACTTCCTCCCAAGTTCTGTCAGGCTGAACAACTGCTTTACCCTGGCTTTTACTGCTCAAAGTTCACTTTGAAATTTTATTTTACTTTTTCCTACTTGATTGCATTTTATTTTTTCTAATTACATGTAAAGATAGTTTTCAACATTCATTTTTCTAAGATTTTGAGTTCCGAATTTTTTTCCCTCTCTCCCTCTCCTCCCCCTCCCTAAGATGGCAAGCAATCTGATATAGCTATAAAGGTGCAATCATATTAAGCATAGTTCCACATTGGTCATGTGGTGAAAGAATCAGAACAAATGGGGAAAACCATGAGAAAGGAAAAAAGAGAGAAAACTGTATGTTTCAGTCTGGAGTCATACTCCATATTTGTTTCTCCAGATGTGTATACTGTTTTTAATCATGAGTCTTTTGGAATTGTCGTATATCATTGCATTGCTCAAAAGAGCTAAGTTTATTAAAGTTGGTCATCACACAATATTGCTATTACTGTGTACAATGTTTTCCTGGTTCTGCTCACTTCACTCAGCATCAGTTCATGTAAGTATTTCCAGGTTTTTCTGAAATCCACCTGCTTATCATGAAATGTTATTTTAAATTGTTTGTGAGAGAATTCAGGATAGTCAGGTAATTTTCTGCCTTATTCCTTCATCTTCCCATAATCCTCCCCTTGTGAACTTTAGATAGGTATATAGATATTTAGATAGATAAACTATTTTAATATAATTGATTTCTGTGGCAATACTGTATTTTGTACCTTTAGAAACATGATTCTGAGTAGGGATTCACACAGGCTTTCCCAGATTTCCCAAGGGATCCATGAAACACAAAAAGGTTAAGGAGAACCTCCCTGACTTTGTGCAAGTAAAATCAGTCCCATTTTACAGATAAGGAAAGTTAAGCTCATAGTAGAAAACTGACCTGCCCAAGGTCAGCCAGGCAGGAAAGAGGGAGAGTTGAAACTTGAATCTGGATTTCCTGGCTCCAGGTCCAGAGCTGACTTCCTCTAAACCCCAGTGGCTCTTTGCCAAATTGACCAAGCAAGTGACCAAGTTATAAAAATGATTTGTGCCTTCAAAAATACATGAAACTCAAGCAAGCTTCACAGCTGAAAGGAAATTTTTTAGTGTTCCTATTTCCTTGTTAGAACAGTAACAAATCCATAGAAAACTGGAATGCAATCCTCTTTGTGTCTACTGAAGATAAAAGTTCTGGTTTTCAGGGGCAGCAGTTCAGTAACAGAATCTGGGACAATTTCAAGCAAGCTTAGAAGACAGGCCCATGGGGTCCATAAGGGACTCTTTGCACAAGGTTTGTTGGCAAAAATATATGAAAGAAGAGTAACACATGGCATTTTGAAAGTGCTCAGGCACGACTAGAACCCTGAACTAAGGTGAACTTGCACACCGTGGGGTGATAAATCTAGAGCAGGAGGTACCTGAGAGGTCAAGTCTGACCCCCTCATTTTATAGCAGAGGAAGCTGATGGACAGGGATGGGAAATGACCCACCCTAGGTCATGTGTAGGTTCTGAGTTCTATAACAGGAAGGAGCCTCAAAGACCATCAAGTCCAACCCCCTCATTTTACAGAGAGGAAACTGAGGCCCAGGAAGGGGAAGGAATTTGCCCAAGGTCACACATAAGAGCCTAAATCTAGAGCTTGGAGTGACCTCAAAGGCCATCTAGTCCAATGCCCTTCTCCACTTTACATAATCCTAAATTGAGGCTTCCAGAAGTTGTGCCTTACCCCAAGTCTCACACTTAGTAAATGATAGAGGCTGGATTTGAACATAGGTCCTCTGATTCTAAAGCCTCTTTTCCATTCTATTATTCTGTTTCTCATCAAATCCTTTTCATTTCCCAGTTTCTGACATAGGTTCCTCGATCTACAGGATTATTTGGTACAGGGAACAAAATGGAATTATTGTTTAAGAAAGAACACAAGCAAGGACAACACTATTATAGCCCTTCTTTCTTTAAAAAAAAATATATTTCTCTTGACATTTGACTCCATATCTCCTAAATTTCTCCTAGGATCCTTCCTTCTCTCTCCTCCCAGAGAGCCATCCCACATAACAGAGTACTTAAAAAAAAAAAGAAATGGAAGAAAAAAGAAGAAAAATCTACAAAACTCAATATGTTGAAAAAGTTAGGGGGGGGGGAAGTTGTCTTCTCATCTCTCTTCTTCAAAGCCCTGATTGTTGTTTGTCATTTTGCAACATTCATTTTCAGTTGTTTTGTGGCTGATATTCTTTCCATTTAAGTTTTTGTAGTCATTGTGTATAATGTTTTCCTGGTGCTGCTTACTTCAATTTGCAACAAATTATTTAAATCTTTTCAGGCTTCTCTGTATTCATCACATACATAATTTCTCACACACAGTAATATTCTATTACATTCATGTACCATAATTTGTTTAGCCATTCCCCAATTAATGGACATCTACTTTGTTTCCCATTCTTTGCTATCACAAAAAGTGCTACTGTAAATATTTTGGTGAATAGGAAGATTTTCTTCTTATCAATGAGTTTCTTGAGGATTCTACTAGTAGAATCTCTGAATTAAAGAGTATGCACATTTTTATGCACTTTTTTGCATAATTCCAATTATTATCCAAATTTTATTCAGTCTGTACAATGGATTTATTCCAAATTTCATGAACATGTGACAGGAGGGCCTATGCTGATTCATAACTCCACCAAAGGTGCATTCATGTACCTAGCTTCCCACAAGCCCTCTGACGTTAACAATTCTCTTCTTCTGTCATTTTTGCAAATTTGTTGGGTATGAGGTGAAACCTCTGGGTTGTTTTCATTTGCATTTCTCTTATTATTAGTGATTTGGAGCATTTTTTACATAGTTATTAATAAGTTCCAATTCTTCTGAGAATTTTTTGCTCATACACTTTGATCACATATATTGGAGAATGGCTCTGGATTTTAAACATACACACACACACACACACATATATGTGTATATATATATATACATACATACATATTTGTCTTTAGATCTTAAATACCAAACCCTCATCTGAAAAATATGATAAAATATTTTTTTCCCATTCAAGCACTTTCCTTCTTCTTCTTCTTTTTTTTTGCTTTTTGGAGGGCAATTGGGGTTAAGTAACTTGCCCAAGGTCACACGGTTAGGTTTTTTTGTTTGTGTGTGCGTTAGGTATCTGAGGCCGGATCCGAACTCAGGTCCTTCTGACTCCAGGGCCGATGCTCTACTCACTGCGCCACCTAGCCACCCCAGACCACTTTCCTTCTTAACATAGATATATTTTATTTTTTCAGAAGCTTAATTCCACATAATCAAAATTATCTATCTCATTTTTGTATTTGTTTCTATGCCTTCGTTGGCTAAAGATCTATCTCCTACCCATACCTGTGAGAATCATAGGATCTGCTTCTTTTCTATATTTTTATGGTCTGATCTTTAATATTAGAGTCACATACTTATTTTGGGTGTTTATATTCAATTTCATTTTACTTTGTGTTTCAAATTCTCTTTCCCCCTCTACTCCCTCCCCCACCCATTGAGAAGGCAAGAAATACAATATTCATCCTACATATGAAATCACGCAAAACATTTCCACCTTAGCCATGGGTGTTGTTGTTTTTTTTTTTTTTTTTGCGGGGGGGGGGTGGTGCTAGAAATAGAAAGAAAGAAAGAAAGAAAGAATATGCTTCAACTTATACTCTGAGTCCAACAATTCTATCTCTGGAAGTAGATAGCATTTTTCTTCATTAGTCCTTTGGAATTACGGTGGATCATTGTACTGATCAGCATTACTAAGTCCTTCACGATTGATTATATTTATAATATTGCTGTTATTGTGTAAATTGTTTTCCTGGTTCTTCTTACTTTACTTTGCATCATCAGTTTATATGTCTTCCCAGATTTTTCTGAAAACATTTCATTCATAATTTCTTATACCATAATAGTATTCTATCACATTCATATACCATAACTTCTTCAGCCATTTTCCAATTGATGGAATTCCCTTTTTCTAATTCTTTTTTTTTTTTTGCTTTTTTGGAGGGTGGAAGGCAAGGCAATTGAGGTTAAGTGACTTGCCCAAGGTCACACAGCTAATATGTGTCAATTGTCTGAGGTCAGAATTGAATTCAGATCCTCCTGACTCCGGGGCCGGTGCTCTATTCACTATGCTGCCTAGCAGCCCCGAGTTTCCAATTCTTTGCCACCAAAAAAGAGCTGCTGTAAAAATTTTGTACATATGAGTCCTTTTCATTTTCCTTTGATCTCCTTGGATTATAGAACTAGCATTGGTATTTCTGGGTCAAAGGGCATGAACAGTTTTTATAGCTTTGGGGGCATAGTTCCAAACTGCTCTCCAGAATAGTTGGTCGAGTTCATAGCTTTACCAACAATGGACTTATTTTCCCACATCTTCTCTAGCATTTGTCATTTACCTTTTGTGTCAACAATCTTAACCAATCTAATGGGTGTGAGGTGGTACCTCAGAGTTATGATAATATGCCCCTCTCTAATTAGTGGTGACTTAGAGTATTTTTATATGACTAATGATAATTTGCTTTCTTTCTCTGAAAACTGTCTTTTCATATCCTTTGACAATTTATGAATTAGGGAGTGGTTCTTATTCTTATATTTGGCTCAGGTCTCTATATATTTAAGAAATGAGATGTTTATCAGAGAAACTTGCTCCAAATTTTCCCTCAGTTTGTTTTTCTTCTAATTTTGACTGCATTGTTATTGTTTATGAAAAACCTTTTAATTTTGTATAATCAAAATTATCTATTATACCTCCCATGAGCTTCACTATCTCGTTTGGTCATGAACACTTCCCTCATCCATAGAGATGACATGTAATTTTTTCTAAGCTCCCCTATTTTATATCACCCTTTATGCCTAAATCATGTACCTATTTTGAACTTATATTTCTGTGTGATGTGCAATATTGGTTTATGCCTAGATTCTGCCAGATAATTTTTCAGTTTTCCCAGAAGCTTTTGTCAAACAGCTAGTTCTCGCCCCAATAGCTGCAACATCTGAGTTTATCCAATGAAACACTAGGGTACTGTGCTGATTTGCTTCTCTACTTTATGTATCTAATCTACCCATTGAGCAACTACTTTATTTCTTATTCAGTACCAAATTGGTTTAATGATTACAGTTTTGTAGTATAGTTTGAGATGTGGTATAGCTAAGCCACCTACCTTTATATTCTTTTCATTAATCCCCTTGATATTCATGACCTTCCTGGTAAAAAGCAAGGATTGTTGTTCGATTCTGATTTCTAATACCTTCTGCTATCCTCTTCTGATTTACGAGTGAGTTCATCCCATTCACATTCACAGCTATGACTGCTGTTACATTTCCCTCCATCCCATTCTCTCATACTCATCCTTTTCTTTTTAACCTTGTCCCCCTTCAAATATCCATTTTGCTTCTGACTACTGCCTTCCTTCATCTACCTTTCCTAGTATCCCTATCCCACCCCTTTTCTCTTAGCTCCTTTCCCTCCTACTTCCCTGTTGGGTAAAATTAATTTCTGTACCCAACTGTGCTTATGTATATTCTTTCCTCCTTGACCAATTCAAATAAGATTCAGGTTCAAGTGTTGCCTACTCCCTCCCTCCTCCCCACAATTCTCCCCTCCATCATATAAACTCTTTCTTGCATCTCTCATTTATGTGAGATAATTTTCCCCATTCTTCCTCTCCTTTCCCTTGTCTCCCATGTATCCCTCTTTCTCACCCTTCCATTCTTCTTTTGAGATTATACCAACATAGTAGACTCATACCCATGGCTCCCATCCAAGTAGACTCCCTCTAACTTTCTTAGAGATCATAAGGTTCTTAGGTGTTACATGTATCTTCTCATAGGAATATAAATAATTTAACCTTAAATTTAGTCCCTTATGATTTTTTTCACTCATATCTACCTTTTTATACTTCTCTTGAGTCTTGTGTTGGAATATCAAATTTTCTATTCAGTTCTAGTTTTTCCATCAGGAATATTTGAAAGTCTATTTTGTTAGATGTTTATTTTTTCCCCTGTAGGATTATACTCAATTTGTTGGGTAGGTTATTCTTGGTTGTAATTGCAGTTCTTTTGACTTCTGGAAATATCATGTTCTAAAACTTCCACCCTTCTATAATGGCAACTATTAAATCTTAGGTGTTCCTGACTCTGACTTCATGGTATTTGAATTATTTCTTTCGAGCTGCTTGCAATATTTTCTTCTTGATCTAAGAGATCTGGATTTTGGCTATAATATTCCCAGGAGTTTTCATTTTGGAATTTCTTTCAGGAGGTGATAAGTGAATTTTTTCAGTTTCTACTTTGCCCTCTAGTTCTAAAACATCTGGAGAGTTTTCCTTGATAATTTCTTGAAATATAATGTCTAGGTTCTTTTTTGTTCGTAGTTTTCAGGTAGCCCAATAAGGCTTAAATTATCTCTCTTGGATCCATTTTCTAGGTCAATTGTTTTTCCTATAAACTATTTTTACATTTTCTTCTATTTTTTACATTTTTCATTTTTCACTTTTTAAAATTGTTTTTTGATGCCATTAGCCATTAGGTAATAGAGCCATTATCTTCCATTTGACAAGTTATAATTTTAAAGGAATTACTGTATTCAGTGAAGTTTTGTACTGCTTTTACCATGTGGCCAATTCTGATTTTTAAAGAGTTGTTATTTATTTATTTATTTTTACCCCAAGTGCATGCGTCCACCACAGTGTTTTATTGAGTGCTCTCATAATACAAGTGTACACCAATTGTTCCACAGTCAAAAGTGGCAGGTCCCTAAGAAATTTACAAGCACTTTAAGTAAATCAAAATACATATTATTTTGTTCAACCCAATAGCCTTTTGTGTGGGAGACAGAAGGCTAGTGATAAACAGAGTCTCAGTAATGCACAGTGATTCTTGAATTTAAGCCTTTATATAAAACTTGTTCCCAGTAGCATGCACCCGCCATTAAAGACTTCAGTACAAAAAACATTAACCCTAAACACTACATTGAAGTAGAAATGAGATAGAATTCTGAATTTGTTTTGTTTTCCCAAAGACCACATAAAAGGGGGAAAAAATCCACACATGAATACAAAGCTTTGTGACAAAGCTCTATACTATTACCAATCCAACATTCTTTGCACTGAAATAAAACAAACCAAAAAAACCAAACCAAACCCCCCCCCAAAATTCCCTTCTACTTGGAGGGGAAACATTAAAGAGTTATTTTCTTCAATATTTTTGGTATCTCTTTTACTAAGCTATTAGTTCTCTTTTTGTAATTGTCTTATATAA